>JAODLD010000021.1:23582203-23602874 GCA_026781065.1 Mormyrops boulengeri | reverse complement strand
CCCCACCCACCCCCCAGTTAGGGACCCCCAGACAGTCCACGTTTTTGCTCCCATGTGGACTGCTCAGCAGGGAGTTGAGAGGGTACAAAAACATGGACTGTCTGCAGGTCCCAAAGGACCAGGTGGAGAAACACTGGTCTACACCATTCTATCCTATATTCAGTGAAACAGCTCGCATCCTGCATCCAGCCAACCTGTGACATCACCCTCAGTTTCGATAATGTACTTTTAATGAGTCCATGCAGCGGTGTGAGGCTGGCAGTCAAAATGTCCGGAACATCTGCTGGCACACGCGCCTGCAGAAGATATTCCTGGGAAAAAAATGCAATTAGAGTAACTAAACAAAATGATGCATGGTTATAAACCTGTCTGTTGCGATAGCGATGCCCTCGCCTGAACCATGGTGAAGAGTAAATCAGCCAGTGCTTTTAAACAACTGGGAAAAGCACAGCTCATAATTTACCACCATGCTTCCCATGCGAATGCACGCGCACATACACACACCAGTGGATAGTAGCATACCAGTTTGCAAAAAATTCACAATTTTAGGTATGTAATCTGCTGAGGGAAGAAAAAGCTCTGGGGATCGCCATGCAACAGGCAAGCAAATCAAAACAATGGTCAATAACGGCATAAAAAACAGCAACAACACGAACAGCAGCAAAGGAGAATTAAAGAGATGCACGGCTCACCCGGAACAAACAGATGGTGTGGCAATAAAATCACATTCAGTGTCAAGGCCATTAGCCCGCATACCAAAAACAGTTTTATTGCAAAATGGTGTTACGTTCAGAGCCATATCCCCAAACAGTGACAATGACCTTACATCTTTTATTTTTGGGTCTGAGAAGCACGGTACAGGTCTATTTTTAAGCCACCGGGTGAACCTGTGCCGTCTTCATGCAGGGAAAGGGGGGGGGGGGGCAGCTTTGCTGGCAGAAACGCCTTGTCCTTGGGATGAATCCCTTTACAAGGAAGCTGGCTTGTTCCGTCTTGACGCTTCCCTGCCTTCACAAAACGCACACCGTGCAGAATTGCTAGCCCCTCCTCCCCTCCCCTACTGTCCCTGCCACTGGCCCCACCCCAGGCCATCTGTGTGGGGGGTGGGGCTTCACTTGCTCCACCCACCCCAAACAACCCAACCTCCAGAAGGGCCCTGAGCTCCTGGTACATTCAAGCCCACTTTGCAGAGCAGAAAACCATAACAGATTCTTAAGATGTGGTGTCTTTCATGTGTCGTAGAATCACTGCTCAAATATCCCATGTAAACAAAACCGTTGAGGAAACAGTAGAGGTCCAATGTATATTTAGTTTCTTATATGTTTTAAACCAAAGAAAATCCATTTTCGCCCATTTATAGACCCAATATTTTAAACCACCTTCAAGGGTACTACAGCAAGAATCCCTACCTGGGACTTGAACCAGTGACCTTCAAGTTATCCAAGTGCTGCTTTAATAAGCCAGAGTCCACAGATAAATAAAAGATGAGTTATGGTTAATATGACATGCCCACAGGCTAACGCTATAACATAAATTTGTAGCAGATACGTTCCTGACAGATACAGCTCTGTAATCTATATAAACACATCAAAAAATCAAAGGGTTTATGTTACAGGGAAATTTACTATACATGCTTTAAATTCAAAATGGAATGTCCTGCAGTCCATGGAAAAGATTTATAAATGCTGTTTCCAAGGCATAAGCCTGGGGAAAAACAGCTCAAATCTATATATTATCACTGCTGGGCCTGTCTTTATTTACTTACTAAAAAATTAAACAGTTCTGATCTCCTCAGGAGAGTAGACTTTTAATCACAAGGTGGTCGGAGGGGGTACCCTGACTCCCAGAACTGAACCTTTTAGGCAGTAAGTAGTTTAATAAAAAAAGTTTCCTTTTTCATTAAAATTTTCTTTTCCATTGGTTCCCATCTTGCATAACAGTGGAATAAGATGTCTGGGGCTCATTGTTTTCTTAATGTTTTTGAAGTTCCCAGCTTGATCAGGATTGTGACTGATCACCCTTCATCCCTTTTATCTCACTAGCAAAACGAGAGGATAAGTTTCAAACACAGAGCAGAAAATCCGAAGGGGACATCAGCAGACTAAGCATCTCAGTGAACAATCTGTCACCGGCCCGAGATGAACTCCCCTCCTCACCCGCGGGGTAAACGGCAGGCACGATGTGGCTGTGAAACGCAGAACCGATGAAGTGGAAATGGACCAGAGATTTAAAGAAAAAAAACATCACTTGAAACGATGGCTTAATTAAGGAGAGAGTGGCAAGTGAGGCTGCACTTCACGCCTTACGTTCTGCTCATTTACCGCTCAAATCAAGCACACTTTCAATAACGATAATGGCGAGACATTCCAGCCAAGAGACACAATGGTCAGTAGCGAAAACAATTCCTGATTTGCAACCACCCTAAACAAAGGCTTAGCGTAGACTGGTGGTGGGCGATATAACAACAATTTCTCATGACTGGTTGCAACTGTATCCATGTAATCATTTCAGAGTTATTGCAAGAATCACGGTACATCACTACTTAACTCTGTTATTATAATGACAAAACAAACGGCCAATCATGCAATGGCTGCATATTCAGAGGCTGCAACAGTACGACAACAAAAAGAACAGACCCATGTGAAACAAATCCTGTCCGCGTATCTCACTTCTTTGTCAATTATCTGTCTGTGGGTCTCATTTTAGTAACTTGATCTGAACTAAGAATTTAATCAATTATTTCTAACCAGATAGATAAGAAACAAAAATACAAACTGTATATACCAATTGGACTGCTAAAAATATAATTTCCAAAGTGATTCTTTCATATGTGCTGTATATTACGTACCTTAAGTTTATTATTAGAAAGCTACAAGCAATGATTCCGATAAGGACAGAATGGCTGGTTAAGTGGTCAAATTGTTAACATTGATACATACATTATAGTTTGGCTGGTTTGTAAACAAGCAAAAAAAATTGTGATCTATATCATGGGTCATGATTCTAAGCAAAAATATTGTGATTGTGACATTTTGGCCATATTGCCCACCTCAAGCTTAGACTAATCAGACTATTAAATGTGCAGTTTTGCGCGAGTTTAACTTTTTCAGTATGCAGTTACCAATTAGCTTGTAGCGTACTTGTGGCTTTTACCTAAAAACAAGCGGGACGCTTCTAGACTAGTGTTTCCCAACGCATTCCTCAGGAACCCCCAGGCAGACCACATTTTTGCTCCCTCCCAGCTCCCAGCACACCTGAACCAAACAATCAAGAACACTAAATACTTGGTACAGGTGTATTTGGAGCTGTAAGGGAGCAAAAATGTGGACCGTCTGGGGAACACCAAGGACTGTGTTGAGAAACGCTGTTCTGGAGAATAAGAACATGGAAGGGATAGGCCAAATCATGAATAACCCTTCAAATAAACAGGAGGCATCTGCTGGAGGAACTGTCTTCTCATAAGATATAACCCTCTCCCATCTTATAGCTGCTGCACACAATCTATTTAAAAATAATACATTCATAAAATGATGCAGTGCTAAATTATAGGACCATGTTAAAACCGCCATATGCCTTACAATGAGTCCTTCTGCTCAGCGGATTTCTCCAGGGCCAGAGCATCTGAGACGAAATGCAAACGCTCTGAGGGGGATCGGCAGTGCCCGCAGTCAACCCTTCTAGAAAATTCTATAACTCCAAGCAGCGATTGGGCCATTTCTCAGAGGAAGCAGCTTTGATAGAGGAGGTCTCAGCATAGCCTGATGTATACAGTGGATGGTTTTAGTATCGGAGGTTCACGACTCCCTCACACGAGCAGCCATGCGACCAGCAGTCCAGCAAGGTCTCACTCCTGCTTGGCCGACACGAACGACTCATTAAGATAAGGATGGACTAAGTATGGATCTGTCAGGGTAAGAACAAAAGAGTGAGTGCAGATTCAGCAGCAGACAGTCTAAAGTGACTTTTGTATTTTGCCAGTGCATTGCCAGCTCTAACCTTAACCATAAGTAAGCAAACAAAACAAGTCTTTTGGCATTTTTAGGTTTTTGAATGCGGTCACAGATGTTTATAAGATACAATTTGCCCTTGTGGGAACTGAAAAAATGGGCCCCACATCATCATAATAAAATCATCATAATAAAACATTGTGGGGACATTTCTAATGTATACCTGGACTACACACACACACACACACACACACACACACACACACACATCCCCACAGGGATGGTCCAATATAGTGTCACTTAATATGCAATTTATTCAAAATCACAAATCGAAGAAACACAAATTAAAATAAAATAAAAACGAACTGATGTTATAAATAGCAATCATAGTCTAAAATGTCCCAAGAAAACTATGAAAACATGGACATGCACACACATACACAGACACACACACACACCCAGATTTATGCTCCCAGTTCTCCAAACTGGCACTGCAGGGAAGGCATCAATTTGGTATCAATCACAATTATGCTCCATCCCAGGACATCTGTGGCATCATCGCCCCTCACTCACAGATCAATAAGCCTTGGAGGTGCTGTGGTCAGGGCACCTGCTAGCCCCCCCACAGTGCCCCTACCACCTGTGTCCTCACTTCATTTAGCAGACACCCCAACCCTCAATGCCCCCCCTTAATGGACATTTCACAGTGACGTCCTTGAGAGGATGTCCAAGGCACCAAATACATCCCCCCGCCCCCTCCACGTTCCATCAAACTCAAAATGAACAGGCAGGCCTCACGGTAAACAAACATCCACCTCGGACCCCATCCCAGTGGGGCATCTTCATCGACATTCAATTTGTTTTCATTTTCACGCTATTTTCAGCACCAACCACCGTGCCCAATCCATTTTCCGAGGCCGACACACCGAGCTGCCAGTTCACCTTTCTTGACCGAATCAGCGTCGCCAGCAATTAATGAACCCCTGGCCGTCGCTGCCGCTGCCACAGAGACCCCGAGATACGTCCAGTATGTCTCACTCCGCTCGCAGCGAGGGCCATCAGTCCGTCTGCTGCCCGTCATGCCCCTTCTCCGTGGGGATGCCTGGCCTTCCCCTCTGGCCCGCCTCTCCCTGACCTTTGGCTGACTTTGCCCTCCCCAGTCCACCGCAGGCCTAGCGATTTGGCTGAACCTGGACTTCCCTCTCTTTGTCTGGCCCTCTGGCTGACCCCTCTCTCCAGCTAAGCCCACAACCCCCCCCCCCCCCACCAGGCAGCCCCACCCGGAGCTAATTTAAGAAGTCAGCTCATAAAACCTGGGAAGCCAACAAAACAAACTGTCCAAATGGGCGGCGATGGCTAATGGACCCCATAAAAGGCCCTTTTTACACAGTTAAATTCCCCATTACGTCCCTCATACAGGAAAGCCGGCCATTCAAATAATGAGAGAGAGAGAGAGAATGTGAGCAGACAGAGGCGACTGCAGGCCGTTGACGTGGTGAAGTCCACCGATCCTATAGCACGGAAAGATTGTGGCCTCATTCACGCGGTTATGGACTAAAACACTCATTAAAATGAATAGAGGACTACATTATATAGACTAAAAAGTATGGAAACGGGGGCACTGCTAAAGCACTTTTAGGGGGGTGTTAGCGTTTCACAGTGTGTGTAAAATTGGACACCCATCCCCCCAAATAAGGGTTTAGCTTAGGCTTGTATCAAATTTTTGATACAGTCATAACTTACGGACATTATATTGTGGTAGGCGACACTTTGAGTATTTTCAAACGCAATCCAGAACATCACAGTATAACTAAAATACCACAATATACCCAAATATCATAATACTGGAATGATAAAGCCTGAATTAGCCCTAGTGACTCTCCTGGATGGAGACAGGGACTGCACGCACTGCGCGACCTACCTAACACCCGCACATCTCACACGCTGACGTCCCCAGCCGCGGTAATCGAGAGTTTCTTCACTCCCGCTGGTCACCAGTCTCCCTGTCCCCAGGCCACGCTCCTTCCCAGGAGGCTCCTCAGGGACTCACCTTGTTCCTCTCAAAGAGCTCACTCTGGATACTCTTGAGGTCAGAGTCCAGGGCGCAGGCGGCCTGTCTGCGTTTGCGTGCCAGCTGCTCCTCCAGGTCCTCCATCTGCGCACGCAGCTTCTTGTTGTCGCGCTCCAGTGCCAGCTTTTCCGTCTCCAGACGCTCTCGCCGTCCCCACTCTGCCGCGTTCTCCGCCTGCAGTCGCTCCATCTGGGGGGGGGGGCAAGATCATAAAAGCTCTGTATTTAACCAGCAAGGACACAAAGAAGAATTTACAAAACAGGCATGTCCATGTCTCCTTGGCCTCTAAAAGTATGATGCAAATTCAACATGGCTTTTCGCACCTCTTAAAAACATACATTTCACTCCTGGGCACTCAGAGCAAATCATTATCAAAAGGCAAAAACGGCGGTCAGTTATCCCACTTTGCCTCAGTATTTACTATACTTCAGTATCTCGATGACATGCTGATGAGAGGACGCAACACAAAGGAATGTGGGATAGGTGGTGCCAGAGGTACAGGGTCATCGGGGACCCGAAATGAGATGTCAGCAGAAGAGGAAGCAGGAAAGCAGATTAGCGGTATGTGCAAATAAAGGGATAGAAATATCAGGGAATATTTTATTTATTTATTTTTTTTACACATCAGAAATAAGAGATCAGGACTTCAAGGGAGTCTATATAAAGAGACATTTTCATGGATTTTCCCGTAAAATGGTAATTAACAGGATGCAAAGCAGAAACCATAAAAAGCTGGGAAAACATATTTATGTTCCGTGCTTGAGGAAAAAAAAAAACTGAATTCTGTGGTTTCTCTCCTTGTGTAGACTGGCTTGCAGTCAATGGCATCCTGGTTGCCAGACGTGATCTTCACAGCCTCTAATCTGATGGACAGGACCTGCTTGCGGCATATTGCAGGCGGACAAAACCTTGTCGAAGAAATTCTCAGAAACCACAAAGCGAGACTCATTATTTACTCAAAGTCTCTCACTTTAATCAAATCAACGGATTTGGCTCAAAACCATTATTACAACAGAGGTTTGTTTGCCAAGCTGTGAATGTTTGGTTTCTCCTGAAATTGTGTGGATAGTTCATTCATTATGAAATATATTTGACTTTAAACCTGCGTATTAACACAAAGTAACCCATTCATTTTCTAGAAGCACTAAACCAAGCCAAACCCGGCTGTAGGACACGGGGCAGAGGGTGCCCAGGGAGGACTGCTCATCCTTCACAGGTCACACTCACTCCTGTAAAGTTTCCCCTGTTAAACATTTACTTGAAGCACGTGGACTGTCAACTGAGCAACTGAGGTTGTTGGTTCAAATCCCATTCCCATAGTCAGCAGTGTGATTTTTCCATTGGGGTCATTAACCCCCAATTGCTCCAGGGACTGGTTGTCAGTTAAATAAGATGCATGAGGTCTCAGTGCTACTCATTCAACCATGTAGAAAGAAATAAACACGATTTATATTTACCCAGTAGTCATTTCATAAATGTCTACATGTGGCACAGAACAAACACCAAATCAATGAGGCAGTAATATCGAACACTTCACTTGTTTGTGCTGATAATAATGGCAAAATTGTGAACCAGTAAACTCCACAGCCAGAAAGGCATATCCTGAATATCACAGCGTTTTTTTTTTTCTTTTTTCTTTAATCAGTCGTATTTTACAACTCAGGAATCAATGATGGACAGAAGTAACCAGTCGCAAAAACTGCATTCATTGTCCGGCAGTAATTTGTGTATATGTATTTAATGGATAAAACGTTGCGATGCCCAAATGAGACTGCGACTTTGATGAGGAGCAGATGGGCCCAGTCTTTTGCAGATATACGGACCCAATCCAGCCACACCAGGAAAGCTGGGAATTCTTCATCTGAGAACATGAAAGAAATTACACACCTACAGACAGACAAACCGACTCACAACAACAACGGCACACTTAAGGATCCAGACACCCTCCCTCCCACCAGCACAGACGCAGGGAGAGCTCGGCCTGGCTTTCAACATTTTCCAGAGACGCAGCCGGCCAGTAGGGAGATTAGCTGTAGGGATGGTCCCTCGTTCTCCCCGCTGCTCCGATCTGACCCAGACTCCCACACAAGCCTGGGGCCAAGCATCTCAACTTGGTGATGGACAGAATTGGTTTTTCTGCTGCTGCAGGAATCAGTGCCCATAGGCATCAATGCAGGCTCTGTGGTCAGAAACCATTATATGGAAAATGCCATCCATAGGCACCAAGGGGGGGGGGTCATATCCATCCCCACGCCCACATCCCTGTGGCTAACCCCCTACCCAGCCCCTTCTCTGGACACAGAACCGGCGGGGGTCATAATCCACTCGGAGTCAGAGAGCCAGGAAGCCGGAACCTCAAACCACCGCCCCCCCCCAGCTGGGGGCTCTCCCATCAACAGCAGCTCTTAAGCTGCCCCCCCATACCTCATTACTTACATACACTTCCTCTGAGCAGCAGCACCTCATATATTTCTCTTTGGTGGGGGTGGGGGGGGGTGCAGTTGAGAACTCCATCAGTCAGGCTGCATTGGAGCTGAGAGCTTCTGCTTAATATATCGCAGCAGGATGGCCGTCGCAGTTTACAGGGAACATGCTTCAACCCCCCCGTCCCCAGCATGTAATGACCATCATCGGAACACGATCCCCGGAAATTACCGCACCCTTGGAACAGTGCCCGATAAAGTCCGTGGGGCTCGGGATGGGGAGTGGGGGGGGTGCAACCAGGCCTTGCACTGCGGTGATGAGTAACTTGCATAAACAAAGGAAGCCGATTGGCCACTGGGCCGCGAAGGCCCCGAGTCCGGCGAAAAGTCTACGTCATGCAATCCCATGCAACCAACGCATTGCATGCGACGCCGCACCTCACGCTACAAAGGGCGAGGCGGTACCGTCGAACCCAAGGATTACTCAGTCCTGCGAGCCTCAGCCACTGACGTCTCTATTATCCTGCGATGACAAATGGTCTGTGGCGAGACGCAGATCGTAATTAAGAACCTGACAGGCGAAGCTGGCAGGAGGAGGAGAGGAGAGCTATTCAAGTCTATTCAAGATGGCGCCGTGCCAATCGATGCGGACCAGCGAGAAGGCCCGGCCGGGGTCACGAGTTTGGGGCTGCTGTCTCTGTGACATACACACCTCCGCAAAGACCCAGGTGAGACAAAGTTAGTCAACTGAGTTTTAATGCAAGGCAGCCAGGACTATATTCATGGTGAAAGAGTGAAGGGTAGATTATATATGAGTGAGTGAGTGAGTGAGACAGACAGACAGACAGAGACAGACAGAGTGACATTTTGTGGGGATAGGGGGTTGTAACCCTTCCAATAATCAAAACCAGCCAATACAACCCCCCTGGACCCCTTAAATGGGTGGAGATCTCAACCCCCCACAATGCTCAACCCTACGCTGTGCCGATAGATAGATATAGGCGGATAGATAGATAGACAGATAGATATGCCTAATAGTGCCTAATAGGTACTTGTTAGGCACATCTATCTAACAGAATTAAAAGAGCTATGAGAAAATGTTAAGCGACAAAGGTCATGGGGTGACGTACCTGGATCATGGGAAATGGCAGCATGAATTTCATAAGCATAAGTGACGTTTGACAGACCATCAAGGTCTGACAGTGCTGGGCTGTGTTTCTAGATGTCAGATAAGCCACATGATCACTTTCATTACCGACGTGCCTTTAAAAAGTGCCCTGTTCTCCTTATCAGAGACCCTGGCAGTCATCCACCCCGTGCTGGGCGGGCAGCAGTACCCGCTGGGCCGCGTCACCCGCACGTTTTTAAGCAGACTTGGGTGGTCCAGCTCTGGCTTTCGGCGCCCGGGTGTGATTACAGGGAAGGGGGGGGGGCGCTCACCTCGCTCCTGAGCTCCGCCAGCTTCTTGTCCATGCTACTGCGGGCCCCCAGCTCATCCTCCAGGTCCTCTGACATGCGGCCCAGCTCGTCCTGGTGCACCTCCTTAAGGAGATTTAACTGGAGTGGGAGGGGGGAGGGGTCACACAACATCCCTCACACCCCATTACAGGCTGAACACCGGCATAAAACACAATTTACTGCACATGACACAAGGACAGAGAAACCTGACTGGCGCTTAATGGCTTTGCTACCCGAACGGCGACCTTTGACCCAGAAACTGGAGGTTAGCCGGATGTCACCGCACTTATTCTCTGCTGTCCCGCCCCAGTGATGCCTTGCTCGAACCCGCACCACTCTACCAACTTTGTGTGAACACTATAGACTCAGATGAAGTGGCTGAGAGCTGAATTTGGGGTCATTCCACGTGACTCATAACCTGATATGTAATTTCACACATGGCACATTTTGCTATTTTACACGCTGATTTTCATCATTTGCATTCTGCTTAGTTAGACCAGCGTCTGGGCCTGGATGCCTTGCTTTCCTACCATTTACCCTCGAGCTGCTGATATTAAATTGGTCTGAAGGGCTAAAATAAACTTAAAGGGTTCTATATTTGGTGATGCTTCTAGAACAGTCTGGCTGACTGGCTGTTCATTCTAAAGGCCATTTCTAGAGGAAACCTCTCAGTTGTGTCCTGTCCTTCTACCCTGTATTATTCATTCCATCCTCCCGCTAAAGCGCTGGTTCCCCCTGCTGGCTGACTACACATACTACACCCCTCTCCGGCACCACAGCTGTTCTTACTTTGAAGGGAGAGGGGGAAAAAAAAAAAAAGTCATTTGTTTTGAAGCTGTAATAAACTCGGCTGCATCTAGACAAAATGGGCGCGTGCCAGCCTTTAATGACAGCAGAACGGGCGGGGAATCACGGCTGGCTCCGATTCCGAAGCCACGGGGAGCCGGTACCTAACATGCCAGTGGTACTGATTAAAGAACAGACTTGCAACGCTGATATACCTCCCATTCTGACCCAGTTTGTGAGTGAAAGGGCCAGCCGGTTACCTTCGACAGATGGAAGCCTTTTCAAACACACAAACCATGCTGCCGGTTCACATTCCCTCCAGGTTCCGTTTTCTCGGTCTGTTTACTTAACTGGTCTGTCACATGGTTGTTCAAGGTATTCATTTGTGAATGTGGGCAGCTGGATTTCATTGCGCACTGTGAAATATCAGTGTCACAGGTTCCTGAGACACACAGGCCTGTGTTTCTGAACCCAGTCCTCAGGGAACCCGTCACGGCTTCCTACCGGGGGGTCCCCCTCCAGGAGTCCCCAAGGACTAAGTTGAGAAACACTGCCCTAGGTGTTGTACCTGAAAGGTGAGGGATTATACCGGCACACGTCTCTCGCTAACAGGCTGCAGGGCAGGTTTTTCGGTGATCGCGGCTCCCCACCTGTTTCAAGGCCTCCTGCCTGGCTTTGTTCAGCTCCTCATACTTCAATTTCCACTGACTGAGCTCAGCCTCCAGCTTCTCGATACTCTTAGTCAGAGAGTTCTTGTCCCTGCAGAGCGAGAAGGCAAGACTGAGTCAGAAGTAGCAGCGGACGCCGCTGCCAGAGCTGGGCCTCAGAGTTCTTTGCCTTCTTAGGCGTTTTCATGAAAATAACAAAACACACACTTTTTACAAGGCACACTGTAGTAAATGCGTTACAACAATCCGCCTCGTCCTATTCCGAAAACGGCCTGAATGTGCCGTACAGCCTTCGGACTCGCAAGAACAAGCAAGCATCTCCTTCGTCTTATTTACAAGAGGGGTTCCTTAAAAACATTGCAAATATCTTTGTATTCATAACTGCTCTTGCTTATCTTCCATTCGCTGAGCTATTGTCATCCTCCATACGGCCGTTTACGACACTAAATGCCACCTTAACGCCAGACATAGACACCAGCAGGTTAAAACTGAGCAGAGATAAAGTAAAATATACGTGTGCCAATTCAGGCTGGACAGATCTGCTTGGGGGGGTGTTGGAAGAGAGCAGGTTCACATTCACCATTGGCAAGGAGACGAACCAGCCGTTCTTCAGCAATAATGACCCCCCAGTAGTACTGCAGGAGTCCACATTACTAAAGAGAGGGGACTCCTGGGGGGAGAGTACAGCATAATGTCACTCATAATGGAGGAATTTAAATGCTGTACCCTGAAGCTGCACCAATGTCATGATCCCCATGTACCCAACTGACACGCTGTGGCCTCTACCCACGCAGGTCACATCTATCCCCCGTATCAAATACAGAATCAGAGGGCTGGAGCAAACTGGGAATGAAAAAGCAGCACCAGAATGTCTTACCTCGAAAGTAAAAGGCCCAGAGGACTCCTGTCTGAATCTTAACTTCACTTCAATCACCCTCCCTAAGCCCTGACTTATTATTACTACTTACTGCTTCACAGCAGACACGAGGCACCAGTACCAGAGGAGCAAGAACAGTGCAACTGACCACAGGCCACCTCCATCACCTTTGTACCAGAAGGTTTCATTTCAGCACCTCAGACGGCCATAACCAATGCTCTTCAAAATGACCATCATGCATCGGGCCATTATAACTATTCTGGGTGACCTGTTGGTTTAGTTTGTGGGAGTGGTCTGGAAGCTTGCTTTTTTTCATAGGGGTCATCAGGGGCAGGATTGTGGAAAAATGGCCGGTTGTGGAGCAGGAACGTTCAGACATTACTAACAGCACAATGAAATCTTGAAAGGTCCTTTTTTTAACCTCTGGGCTACAAAGTCAGCTAATCAGACACCCGGGGACCTTTGCAACAGCCACATTTTAATTCAATAAGCGCTTTTCCTTAAAACACTCCGAGGACCCAGCTAAAAATAGGACCCTGACATGTTAATTAAGTGCAGTACATGTGAGCGGGGAGAGTCCCTCTAGTGCCCCCTCCTGGCAGGCATGCTTACTCGCGCTCCTTCAGCAGGACCTTCTGCGACTCGTCCAGGCGCAGCTGCAGAGCCGTGACCTTGCTGCTGTCCCCCTCCAGGGCGGCGATGTCATCCCACAGCAGCCGGCCACGGTCCTGCCGGCTGGCCGCGGAGCGAAGGCTGCTGGTGCTACGCCCCTCCCAGGACTCAGGGGTGTCGGCTGTGGGTTGCAGGAGGCACTCCAGGAGGTCAATGTCCTGGGAGAAGCAGGGGGGGAATCATAGACTTTATATTTGGATGGACTTCATATAGGTCCATTGAATATTAACTATTAACTGTACAATTCTCATACCTCTACCAGCCTGATACCACTCAGCGCTCTTTATGTTGAACTTTTTGCTCATTAAATAGTCGTCTTTTTAGGGGGGAGTGTACATGTTTCCTCCGCTTTTCCATCTCAGGCCAGGAAAATGTACGTGGGCATGGATGCCTCGCACCATAGCAGACATGCATTGCATGTTTTACAGCGCTTTACATGTAAATGTAAAAATATATGCCTTTAAAGCATTACTAAGTGCAAGTATATACACATAAACAAACATGCACAGGTCATTGAAAATGCATCATACTGAATTTTCATTACTTTTGCTGTCATTATTGTTAAGGTTCCCATCTAACTACAACTGCCCTTCACAGCGTTTTGACCTACAAAGATCGTCCAATTTTCTTCTTCCAAAAGAAGGTATCACAATACAGGATAGGCACACAGAACAGTGTGTCACGACCATAAGGGTTGTAAAAAGCTGTCAACCATCAGAAGAAAATATATACATATGCCTCAATTTAATGACAAACAGGACCCACAAAGTCTAAAAACAGGGTATATAATCTAAACCACACAGAGTAAATGTGTTATGTCAGGCACTGTGCATTAAAGAACTGGGAAGCACCACAGACTTAGACCATGTTATCATTTCCTGCCTGAAAACGAAACCAGTGGTCGCATATCAAAGCTGCTCTGCTGAGCTACACTAATTCCCAAAGCACACCCGCCGTAAGGGACGCAATTGCTACCAGCTTATGAGCACTTACGAATATCTACCACAAGAGGTCTCTGTATGTAAATAGAACTACTCAGTGTTAGACACATGTGGAAGCACTCAGGAAAGTCTACGTTTCAAAGCGGGATCGTTGATGGGACAGGAAACAGGATCTAATTTGACCAGGGCCTCCGAATTGAATTACTCTTCTAAAAGCTGTTTATCCAGCAGAGATTAATAATATACTAGAACATGAACTGTATGTATGTATGTATACATTGTGTGTGTGTGTGTGTGTGTGTGTGTGTGCATGAAAAATGTCCTGTTTATGTTGGCACAGAAGCAGTTGCAAAGGTACAACCATGCTACGACCTCTTCCTTCAGGGTGGCCAGTTATCTAATATTCTTTTTTTTCTCCCCAGTGAGCCATGTGTTTAACACAGTGTGTGAGTTTCACAGTAGCTGAGCACAGGCGTTTGAAGGCACTAGCCAGACACCCAGCAGTAATGCATGCAGCCCTGTGCAGGGTCATATCAACGCCAGTCAAGCTACGATGCCCGTGACACAGCAGTAGATTCATTACGGCCTCAGCCAGGCTTGGGTGCAAATTTTTCATACTGTCATACGTTCCAGAGATTATACCACGGCATACAGTATTTTAGCGCCGTTTTCAAAAGCAACATTATTCCAGAATTTCTGAAATCTTGGCACTAAAATTCACTGACTGGGGGGCCTTCCCACAACACATTTTGCCAAATGTATTTCCAAGGTACTGTGTGAATGTTTCCTCGAATACAACCAAAACCAACTCTGCTTGTTTCATTTATTTCCCATAACCACTTATCAAATTCAGGGCCATTCGGTACCCAGAAACCATTAGCATAGGGGACCGGCTGGACTGGAAGCAAGTTCATCACAACGCGCTCGCAATGAGCAAATTAGGCACCTAATTACATGCTGTTAGACTATGATATCATTTCTCAATCCGGTCCTCAGGGACCCACAGACAGACCACGTTTTTGCTCCCTTCCAGGGAGCTAGGAGGGATCAAAAACGTGGACCAACTGTGGGTCCCCGGGGACTGGATTGGGAAACAATGGACTATGGCAAAGGAGAGAGAGAACGTACAAACTTCACATCCCCAACGCTGTGGGGTTCTTTCTCACTCTGCTCTTTGTGTGTGAAGCAACACTGTCACCATGCCAACCTCTTCCAGATGGGGAGAAATAGAGAAACAATATTTAGCATTTGTGACAAAAAGGAACTGCTTAAATACGCATTCATACCGACTGCATAGCTAGCAGATTTGGAGACCTGTCTGCACTCTGAACACTAGAACGGATTCCTAGTGTTTGGAAAGAGGTAAAAGAAAAACAGAACTATTAAGTAACTGCAAAAGCCGTCTACTAAGGGAAACATACGGAGTTTACTTGGCACCACAACTGAAAGCGTCTTGCATTTTTCCCTTGCACACTCGGAGAACATCTAGCCTGAAACGAATCTCAGCTCAAAACGTATTGCCAAAAAAGACAAATGCAGCATGTAACAAAGTAAACGAAAAAGAGCATCGCGTCCAGTGAACAAACTCAAAAGCTAACTTCAGCAGGACTCTAACGTACGGTCATTAACTACATAAACTGTCATAGCTCAGATGGCAGCCAATCACAGAGAGGGGAAAAAAATGAAGCCGCATATTAAAGTGCGAAGACAAAACTGAAGAACGATTTGGATAGTACTCTTAAAAAAAAAAGGAGAAGGAAAAAAGTGTCAACGGGAGAGAATGTGTCATGGTGTCAGGGTCACAGCAGATTGTAAGCAGCCACAGATATTAAGGACAGATTCAGCGATCGCACTGTGGGGCAGCGGAGGGCAGATAAACACAGGCACGTTTGGGACGAGCTATAGTGGACCCGGGCACTTTTAAAATGTGGGTCAGCAGGGGGAGCCACACCAGAGCGTCAGGCTCCACACAGTGGTATCGGCGGGAAGATGAACAACCCGCCATGAATTCCTGCCTCAGCCTGCAGCTCCAGGTTCTCAAAAATAGCAGCCGGGATGGAGAAAAGTGACCTTGACCTACAAACGGGCCGTCGGCATAGAAACAGGAACCGCTGGCCCTCTGGGATTGCCGATCTGCTGTGGGAGATCATTAGGAGGTGGAAGCATTTCAGGGATGGAATTTCATGTATCACGGCAAGATGGTGGTGGGGGAGCTATGCACATTTCCTCTGCTTGTCCATCTCCGAGCAGGAACAACGGTGCCTCGCACCACAGCAGAGACAAGATCGCGCGTTTTACAGTGTGCCGACATGACGCCGGGTCTCCCTCCCTGGATTAACGATCTCCAGTGTCAGTTTGCAAATGAGATCCTACAAAGAAACTCAATATAACCTCACCCCGATACACCGCCTGGAAAGTGACACAAACGTCACATGTATTCAGCTGGGCCAAACCAAGTACTAAACACGGGGGCGGGGCACGGGAATTCCATGAAAACGTGAAATTCCACCAGTATGGGGCGCCGTTAGGGTACAGAGACACTGCCCCATTAAACAGTGATAAGTGCGTTCTCCACACGATGCCAGCAAGGATCCAAGGGCGCCCTTCCCATCATGCCCGCGGACATGCTACAGAGAACCATCTTTAACCACAACAGACATCATGTGTATTAAGGCTGCTATTAACAACTATATTTCTATAGATTAACCTATTGACTTTTTAATCGATTGGTCGGTTAATTTAAACGATATATTTTCCTCCAGAATAATCAACTTGACCGTTTAATTTCATTTTATTTTGACGACAAACTGCATGCCATTGAAGTGCTGTAGATAAGTACTTTTCAGTTTTTCGGTGCTATACCAGGCATTGTTTTCGCCTACAGTTCAATAAGAAGATTAGTAGTATTGTCTGAAGGTATGAATGAGATGCGTATTGTGACTCCCAAAGGTTCGTAATCCGTATAAATTTCCTAATGCTTAATAAGTTTGGTTAGCAAAGCACACCACATGTGACACAAGCGATAAGCACTGAAGTCGTGGTGAAGGAAGGGACAGATCAGCAGCCGCAACATCTTTTAAAAAAGCAGACACTGTGGTTAAACAAGGTAAAAAGATGTCGGTGGTGTGGCGGTAATTTGCAGATTAAAGTCCGACACTTTTTTTGTTAATGTTTTTATTTCAGTTCATGAATTATTTTCTTTTATTTAGTGTCCGTTTTCGTTTCAGTTTTAGTCCCAACAAGTCCAGTGCATACGAACGCACACACTGGCACTATCAGTCAATGTAGAATAAGCCTAAACATTTTCACAAACCCTTATTCAATGGAGATTCTAATGTAGCAAGTAGGCAACTTTATGACTTTAATAATGAGTGTTTTAGCAGCTACAAGGACAAAAGATAATAAAAAGCTCTCCTACTGATGGCAATTTAATAAACATGAACAGACAACACTTAGTGTTGTCATGCCTATTCTGACGGTCCATCATCCAGAATAGCGCCTGTGTTTTCTCTCAGGTGCTCCTGCATGGCGTAACATATCGGTACTAATGCTATCACACCATGTAAAAGCACCTTTATGTGTTGTCATAATTTGAACTACTCCCATAATTACGTAGTGATAAAGGAAAATGTACAACGACAATGAACGGAAGCATTTTAGAAATCATAAAGGTAATTTTATTAAAATAATAAATAATAATAATAATAATAATAATAATAATATAAAAAAGAAGATGCATCAATTTAAGATATTGTCATCGAGCCATTTTCAGCTTCAACGTCATAGACTACGTCGACCAGTAACAGCAGCCCTAGAGCATGTTCAGGGGCGGGGCCACAGGCACGCTGGCCCCAAATGAAAGCTGATTGGCCCCTGGAATGCTCCTTCCCCTGTCACTCACCCATTCAAAACTTATGATTGACTACCTTGCTGTTGTCCGGTTTCTCTGCTCCCACGTCCCGCACGGGCTCCTGCTCCAGGCATCCAGGACTTTCGGCCTCCTGCTCCTTGTGCTCCAGGGGAGGCGGCGGGGAGCCAGGGTCAATGGGTGGCTCGCTGGCGCCCCCGCAGCGCTGGGCGTCGCGGCGCAGCTGCTCGTTCTCAGCGGCCAGCTCCTGCCGCTCACGCCGTACGCCCGTCAGCTCCTTGGTGAGAGTGTCCAGCCGCTGCCGTAGCTGCCGCACCTCGTCCCGCGCTCTGTTGCGCTCCGCCCGCACCTTGCTCCACTTCTCCCGCCAGTTAGCGGTGCAGTCACTCCACCAGCGCATGGTCTTCTCCATCTGGGCCGCTCGTGCCCGCACCTCCTCCAGCTCCCGCAGCCGCAGCTCCTCCCGGCCCTCCCAGTCCCCCCCGTCGCCCATACAGCCCACTGGAGACAGCAGCAGTGGGGGGCTGGAGTTGGGCGTCCCTCCAACGGGGCTCGGCGTGTTGGCCATGCTGTCCGGGGACATCATCCTGTCTGAGCCCAGGCCCAGGCCCAACCCGGAGAGTATGCCGGCCCCTGATTTGGCCGCTTCAGTCATGTGGGGGCTGGGGGTGTGGTTCATTGCCGCACCGATGCTTCCGGAGGAGGAAGGAAACTGTATTAGGAGTCCATAATCCTCTGCACGGGGGATTTCCTGCAAAACATATGGGAGGGGGCAGGAAAGTGTAAGTTAAACAAACCTACTAGAGCCAGTATCATTTTTAGAAGATACAAACAGACAAAGAGCTCAGACTGATTAATACGACCATGAACAGAGTACAATTACATTGGCAGGATCGCGCTAATTAAGTCATACAACTTCAGTTCCCTACATGAAATATAATGTATAATTGATCTGCTAAAATCAACCCAACACAATAATCTAGAATCTTTTTTTGAGAAAAAGAAAAAACAATGAAAGCACAACACAGGAACCTGGATGAGATTAAATGTTACAACAGAGGCAGGATTTCAAATGCATAAAAAACTCAATAAATGAAACTCAGTCTTTCATGACTTTCAGAATGTTGCAGCTCAGGCACACCCTGCAGTGTCATCCTGAGACAAGAAGGCCCCCTATTTCCATATTATTGGGACCAAGGGAGACGACGTGAGGACAAATGCTTAAATAAGATACATACGGACCCAGGGACTGATTGTACCGGACAAATACTTTCAAGGGCAGTGCCACGTGGAATTGTGGGACACACAGACCCCACTAGCAGACCTACTATGCACAAGTACTATTAATGTGCAAAATAAAACAAAAGTTTTTCTGTGCCAAGCTGGGAAAACCAGGGGCGATTCTAGAGATTTTTAAAGGGGAGGGGGAGGGGAAGAGCAGCCAACCCAATCATTAGCCAAAGATGTGTTTTGAATTGGTGACTGACAGGGGATGGGGCACTCCGGGGGCCAGTCAGCTTTCTGGTGCCCCCGTGGTCCAGGACCTGGGGAGAACAAAGTGGTTAAAAAGCAAACTGGCGTCCTACCTTCGCAAAAGCAGGCAAACTCTGAAACCTGGCAGCGCGTTTCAGGTCTCAAGCAGCTCCGGCCAACCAGGCTTGGTCATGTGGTTGAGGGGTGGGGCTGCTGAAACGAGAAAGAAAAAAATAAGCGCAAATAAACCTGATTCAGACTGTGGAGAACTTGGCTGCAGCATTAAAATGCTATTTGCAGAACGTCATCACAAAGGCGGCAAAGGAAATGCCATTCAGACTTCAGAAGTTCTGGGATTAGGACTTCAGCTTCAAAAAGGGCATGTAACACTGATGTGGTTGCATTTCATTTCTGCAATTTTAGCAATCACGTTTGTCCACTCAGTCAAGCGTTCAAAATGGAGACATGGTAGCAAGCTACAGTGGACACAGATGTGTATACCAGTGTAAAGATGGGTCACTGCAGAGCCCAGTAAATGCCATGGCAACCCTACAGCAACCATAGCAACCGTGCCTCCAGCTGTCCAACATATCCACTGCGATTGTGCAGACACTGTTGGGCTGTTGGGAGGTGGGGCTCCAGACATGGGATACAACTATATCTCCTATCAATAAGACATCATCCTTCATACCGTGGCATGACGTGAATGGTTGAGAGAAGGTGAAGAACAGAGACCGGAATCAGCCAGGATAGGATATTAAATTATCACAAAAAAACTGAAGAAACAATGCTTTAAGAGAGACTGCTTCAGTGTTATGGATTAAGAGAGATATTTAAACCCCAAACACACATTCAGGGCAGGAAGCAAACCTTGCAATAAGCCTCCACCCATAGCGCAGATATTGACCCGTTTCTCAGTGCCTGATTTAAATCTTGCAGTACTGAAGACTCATGGGAAATTACCAGCCCGTATTTACTGCTTGGGTGAGCAGCAATCCGCTTTTGATTCCAGACGTCTCTCTCCCACAGGCTAAAGTGGATGCTCAGGATTACAGACACCTGGCATTTTTGGCACCTGGGGTGAACATTAAGGGTGAGCACTATGAAGGTCAGACTCCACTAAGAAGGGAATCAAGCTGAAGACTTGTCCCCCACTACTCTGAAATGGAAACTGGGGCCCAGTCACATTCCCCCTGGCCCCAGACAAAGTCAGCAGGAGGGAAGTTGCCGAAGCGGGGGCATCTCCGCTCAACACGCCGGTCTGGGTCTAAGCATTGGGGTGCCTAAGCAGTGGTTTGGGGCCTGAAAACACAGAACAAAAGGGGCTCAATTTTCATACAAGCTTGCATAGGGAAGAATGAACTATGACAAAAAAAAAAAAAAAAAAAAAAAGAAAAAAAAACAGTGAAAGCCCGCAAAAGCCTCTTGGGCAGTTTAAGGGGGTTTGGGTACAAAACGGTGGAAAGCAACAGTCCACACCCGGGGGT
>JAODLD010000021.1:23570664-23582193 GCA_026781065.1 Mormyrops boulengeri | reverse complement strand
TTGTGTTTCTTTTGTTTTTTTTTTTTTCATTAAAAAACATAAATTTTTTTTTTATATTTTACTAATGTTTTTTTTTGTTCTCATTTCACTACCAAAAAAAAAAAAAAAAAAAAAAAAAAAAAAAAAAAACTTATAAGCCTCAATAGCCTCTTGTTCATATGAATGTGCTTTAGTTAAAAACAGAGTAAAAGCAACATGCCAAACCAGGGTATCAGATACACACAAAAGCAGAGTTTTTCGGGGGGAGTGAGGAGGAATACATGCTGGAAACCTCAAAAGAACAATAAGAAGCGAATCTTCTGCTGAGGGACAGAAGAAAGCTAGTGGTTCATGGTAACAGACGAGGCCAGGGAAGAGTGAAGCAACACGTGGATTCCGGATTCCGGCAACGGCATCAAAATGAAGTCGTGCCATCATGTCCAGCTCCTCATACACCTTGAGGGTCTTTGGGATTCAGGTTCCACCCCGGCTCATGCCGCCATAGTGCCAAATTGAGAACACCGAGAAGCATCCCATGCAAACTTTGAGTGAGTCAGCGACAGCTTATAGCAGTACAGTGGCCCCTGTAGTTCATCGATAACCACAAGAGTCCTTACGCTTGTGGCTTTTCCCTGTCCTGGAAAGCCAGAAAGAGGAGAGCCAGGGAGAGTAAGACGCAGCAAGCAAAACAAGAGCGGAAGCCAAAATGAAGAATGAGGAAGATTTAAGGGAAAAAGAATGAAAGGATCCCATCTGGATAATTCCGCATGAAAGGGGTAAAGAAGTGTCTTTCGCTCTGCAGCTCAACAATGTCTTGAAAGGGAAGAAGAGGGAGTTACAAAGGCATGCAGAGGTGATTGCTGGAACTGTGGGATGACAATGAGAAGATCAGGTCGAGGATCTTTGCGCCACTATCATCATTCGGTAGCAGGCTTGGAGGGTGAGCATTTAAAAACCTGCAAGCACTTCTGAGGTGAGACCTCTCCTTTTCTGCAATCCTCACCCAAATGTTAGACTAACATTTTGTTTTTGTAAGACGTCTATAAAGACCATGTCATTCAAGGCACCAAAGCATTGTAAATACAGGAAACCAAAATCTATATTTCACCTGCCTGTTGATTGAGAATTAGGCCGACTCAGCATAGAATGGCAGACCATTTATTTTCCAGAGTGCCTAATAAAAAATATCTGAGTGCCTGACCAATTTACAGCCCTACTTGTAACTATGTAGAAGCCCAGAGTGAGAAAACTTGGAACGATAAAAATTTATAAACACCTGTCACACATTATAAATCTAAAGTGAATGTTTTTCCTCACACCCATCCACTCAGATCTTCCAGCGTTTTACTCTGGCAAATTTTACGCATCATAAATCCTGTAAGGCTACCCCCTCCCAGTGTAGCTTAACCAGGGATCAGACACCACAGGTAAAACAGGAACAACCAAGAGATGGGGAGTTAAGTACATCAGAAAGATAGAGGCAGCAGTTCACTCTGAAGCAGGGACTCCACTCTAGATGGGGGAGGAATATAATTCCATGAAATCACTGCCAGAAAGGAAAAGATATATAAATCAATGGGTGTGAGGTACCTGGAACTTTCACCTAAAGACATTTTTCATGGCTAACTACTCAGCCCCCTCCCACCCCCCACAACTCCCACCTCACCACAATGCCAATTGCCACGGACCCCTAAGGGGGACAACCGGAGACACCTCCCATCTACACTTCCTTTCCACTTCAACGCATATATGAATTTTACCACTCGTTTTTCAGCACTGAAAAGACAACAGGCAACCAACGGCGAATCGGGCGCAACAGAACCTTCGGCCCACGCAAAAACAAGAGGCTGGTCCCTTGGCTGGGAAAACTGCACGTAAACGAAGAAGAAAGATGTATGAGGGATAGAGGCGTAGACAACACCATTTAAAGTCATGAAAAGCAAGTGTAGAAATAAGCATATTTCTTCAGTGACCTTTCAAAATGCTCACTTGGGTGAAAGGACCTTTCTGGGTTGAGTCGTGATGAATGGGGAAGATGAAGTGAGCACCTCTAGACCCGGGTACAGGATCTGGATGAGAGGTTCTGCTAGGGTCCAAAGAACCTGGAAACATATAAAGCCCACACAGAAGAGTCCCCATAGGAGCAATTTATCCCATCTCAGCTCAAAGCCCATCCATCACTGTGGCATCCTTACGGATGTAGGACAGGAAAGGAGGGATTTGAGTGCTGCTTCTAATGCTACAATCCAGGTGAGCACACCCACATCAAAAACCAGATCATTTGGGTCGGGACTAAGGAACAGTGGTGGAATAGGTTTCACAATTTACAGTAAAATACTGACAGCTACTAGCTAAGGTGTCGATGAGATACAAACTGCACTGGGGGAGTAGCAGAGTAAGGACAGTGCATTAAAAGGACAAGCTGCTCTGAACTCCAATATGGGAGGAGGTGTAGGCTAGATTAGCATTCACCAATGGCAATACACGCCTGTTATTTAAAGCAAAATGATTGGTTCACAGCCCAATGAGTGATGGCAGGCTTTTTAGGACGCAAACACAAGCAGCACATTCAGTTAAAAAGAATGGAAAAGATAGCTTCTGCTGGAACTGTAGCTGCGTTTCCCGTTACTTGCATAAAGTAAACACTCTTTGGAAAGCTCTTCCAACTGTTAGCTGTAACTGCTTCATAAAGTGTGCTTTTTTAATTTTTAAATTTTCAAATTCACTATTCCTTTTCTGTCTCCATTTCTGTGGTTTAATTAGGCCTATATCAAAGCAACAGCAATGGTTGGTGGCAGAACTGGCACTCCAGCCACTGGAAAAAACCTCACCCTAGTCCGTTTGGACTAGTGTGGTCCTGAGGTATCACCCGCCACATGGCTGCACTCAGGTTCTCATCCCTGAGGTGGTTTGTCATGTGGTGGGTGTGTCAACACACAGTAATCAGTGTATGCCCCTTACCATATCAAAGCAAAAAAAAAAAGTAAATAAACAATGGTATTAAACCATAATAATATACACACCATATCCCCAAGTACAGGTCATAATGGAAAAGGGTTTTGGTTACTAGGAAAGGGGGTGGATCCATGGGCACGATTTACATCAGAGTTAGCATGCGTGGGCTGCTAATGCGTTAAAGCAATAAAATTACAGAAGTTCGTGCCAGTTTCCAGTACAGACGAAGATTTAGAGTATCTGGGCGTTCACCAGTACAGCATCACTCTGCTTCCAGCACAGGAATATGGGAAGAGTAACAGAGTACACTACGCTGTTCTTTGGCACATTTTTGGTGTGTTCCTCTGAGCTTACACCCCCCCCCCCTATGAAGTGGCAGCGGCTCCTCACATGACAAGAGAACACGAGCATAATAAATCAGGTACAGCCCACCGGGGGACCACTGTAATCAGACACAGCCTGGCTGCTTCTTCAATTTCAATGCAGCAGTAACCATGACCTGATCCCCCCCCGGGTACTTGGAATCTCCCACCTCACCCTCATTGGTTCCCGAGGCCATCAGGGATCATGGAACGTCCTCCAATGTTCCCCTGCAGTAGTACAAGGAACTAGGAAGGGAGTGGGAGGGACTGGCGAGAAAGTGAGGGGCGAGCACCCAAAGATGTCATCTCCAGATGTGCATGACATCACTCACCGCAGGGAGGCAAGGTTTGATGTGGGTAAACGAGGGCGACAGCCTGGAGACAGCTCCGTCCAGCAGCAATAACACTTATGCTGGGCGTTCATGTTGTTCGCGGCTTCTGACAGGCATTGTGTCAGGAACCAGCCCTGAATTAACTGCCAGAACCAAAAACTGCATTTGAACTCAAAATAATTAACATGGTGGCATTCCAGAAAAAGACCTTCTACGCAGTACCGCGTCAGACTGACCATTGGTGAAAAGAGTCAGGCAACAGAAAAAGACCTTCTACGCAGTACCGCGTCAGACTGACCATTGGTGAAAAGAGTCAGGCAACAGAAAAAGAAAGGGAGAACATTCATATTCACTTTACAAATAAAAAAAAAAACAATTTTGATGTGGCTTCTATTACTCCTATCAGCATAATGCATCTAAAGCTATTACCCACAGCCACCTTAGAAGAATATATTTTCATACAAATAACACTACATAGTCATGTGAAAAAGTATGTACACCCACTATCAATTCTAAAGTTTTTATGTATCCGGACATCATAAAAAAATCATCCGGTCCTTAGTAGGTCTTAAAATTAGGTAAATACAACCTCAGATGAACAACACATGACATATTACACAGCGTCATTATTTATTTAACAAAAAATAAGCCAAAATGCATACACTGTGTGAAAAAATAAGTACACCCTTACTGCTTCCACAGGAATTGAGAGGGTAAGTAGGAGCTAGGTGCTGCTAATTAAATGCAATTAATTGATCATCTTGTGTGTGTGAGCACCGCTATAAAAGCAGAATTTTTGGCAGTTTGCTGGTCTGGAGCATTCAGGTGTGTGTTAACACAATGCCAAGGAGGACAGACTTCAGCAATGATCTGAGAGAAGCAATTGCTGCTGCCCATCAGTCTGGGAAGGGTTATAAGGACATTTCCACACAATTTCAAGTCCATCATTCCACAAGGTGAAAGATTATTCACAAGTGGAAAACATTAAAGACAGTTGCCAATCTACCCAGGAGTGGACGTCCCAGCAAATTCACCCCAAGGTCAGACTGTGCAACGTTCAGAGAAACTGCAAAACACCCAAGAGCTACATCTCAGACTCAACAGGCCTCAGTTAGTATGTTTCATTTAGGTTCATAGGTTTGTACAATTAGAAAAAGATGGAAAAGGTATGGGCTGTCAGGAGAAAACCTCTTCTCTCTAAAAAGAGCATCGCAGTATGGCTTAGGTTTGCAAACCTGCATCTGAACAAACCACATGACTTCTGGAACAATGTCCTTTGGACAGACGGGACCAAAGTGGAGATGTTTGGCAATAATGCACGGCACCAGGTTTGGCAAAAACCAAACAACAGATCAGCACAAAACACCTCTTACCAACTGTCAAGCACGGAGGTGGGGGTGGGGCAGGTGATGATTTGGGCTTGTTTTGCAGCCACAGGACCTGGGCACCTTGCAGTCATTGAGTCGACCATGAACTATGTATACCAAAGTACCGTACAGTCAAACAGCTAAAGTTTGGCCAAAAGTGGGTCATGCAACACGACAATGATCCCAAGCACACCAGCAAATCTACAACAGAACGGCTGAAAAAGAAAATCATGGTGTTGCAATGGCCCAAAGTCCAGATCTCAACCCGACTGAAATGCTGTGGTAGGACCTTAAGAAAGCTGTACGTAAACGAATGGCTGCAAACCTTAAATGAACTGAAGCAACACTGTAAAGAAGAGCGAGCCAAAATTCCTCCACAATGATGTGAGAAACTGATAAAGTCATACAGAAAACGATTACTTCAAGTTATCGCTGCTAAGGGTGGTTCTACAAGCTAATGAATCATGGGATGTATTTTTCACAAACGGCTACTCCATTTTGGCTACATTTTTGTTAAATAAATAATTATGTGGTGGAATCTGTTTTTCGTGTTGTTTTACACCCAATGATATATTTAAATAACTTTAGAACCTGGTAAGGACCAGATGACCTTTTTATTATGTCCTGATATATAAAACCATAGAACTGAAAGGAGGTGCATACTTTTTTCACGACTGTACATACCTTTAATAGAGCCAAGACTAAATAATTTAATCAAATAAAATTCCACAAACAATTAATCTTGTAGTATCTGTACGTTAAAATGCATATTCTCAATGCAGAGAAACCACGCACCACAGACACAGGGTCCATCACAGGTCTGGAGCGGTCAATACACTCAGCCTATAGAGAGTGAGAGAGAGCCTGCTGCAGGTCCGGTACGCTCAAGGCAGACAAAGACAGTTGCCCGCAGGTCCGATACATTCCACATACATTCCGCTGCAGGTCCAGAACACTCAATGGAGACAGTCGACTGCAGGTCCAGTACACTCGAGGAAGACAGAGAGAGACAGGTGATGGCAGGTCTGTTACATTTGGCATACATAGAGACAGAGGGACAGTCCACTGCAGGTCCGGTACACTCCATGCAGATAGACAGTCCACTGCAGGTCCAGTACACTCGATGCAAATAGAGACACATTTGACCGCAGGTCCGATATACTTGGCATGGACCGAGAGAGTCTGCCGCAGGCCTGGTACACTTGACGCAGAGAGAGACCATCTGCTGTATTTCTCAGTAAGATTCCCGGGACAAATCGACATAAACATCCTCTCCACCTGCCCTCGAGAGACAGAGCTGGTCTCGGTCTCTGTTCTAGGCTCCACATCACACAAAAAGCTGTATCTGCATCATATAGTCCCACAAGGGGGCTGGTCCCAGAAGTGCGAATCCACCCCCCTGCAAATGAATCAAGACAGGGAGGTTGGGACAGGAGATGACTGTGCCCTGTGGGGCAGTGTGCTAAAGTGTGGTTCGGGGGCTTTCCAAGGGTGTGAGCTCAACAGCTTAGGAAGGAAATTGTAAATACTAATGTGTGGTTATGAGGGTTGGGAGTCTGTGCCCATATATGGAAGGTCAAAGGAACTTATGAACAAGGCTCTTAACCCCAAAAACTGCTCCGGGACCGTTGGATGCTTGTTGACCCTGCACTCCAACTGCAAGCTTCACTCTTGTCTGCGTGTCTCATTTGTGAATAAAATGGGATATATGGAAACCAAAAGAATTATTATACGCTTGTACAAATGGCAAATAAAAGTATCACTATTATAACAGCTGCAAGGAGCATAAACTGACTGAAGTTGGAGAGATTGGAGTGGTGAGCGCCCAGAAAGAAAACCCAACCACTGTTCGTCTGTAGAGCAACAAACCAGAACGCCAGGCTCTAGGTGAAACATGAAACGCTAAAACCTGATAACACAGGACCTCATTAAAACGCATAGTGGCCTCCCCTGCTCTCACAAATACACAGTTGTAAAGGGATTTCAACAGCTAAAACCCAATTCTTTTTCCAACAAAAACAACCCCCTTTGCGGAGGGAAGAGGTCCCAGTGTCTGAAATGGCCAGCAGGCTACTGGATACTCCCTCCTACCCATCTGGACGTTAAGAGCGCCATTATTCTAGAAGCAGAAAAACACGCCGAAAGCCTTAGACTGTAGACTGTAAAACAACAGGTGCACGGCGGTAACAGGCTTCAGCTCAGGCACAGAGCAGAGATTTGCACCGCGGGGGAAAAAAACGCATCAGCGGGGGCAGAAGAGGAGAAGCAGATAAAGGAGCTGGGGAAATGGGCAGTGAGAGCGAGCAAGGACCAGCGGAAGAGACTGGAGGGGCAGGTCTGGAGGTGCTGGGGGGAATAAGTGGTATCTAGCAATTGATCATTTTGGGTTATTAATAGTGCCTCACCTCCAGCACATAAATTCCCTGTTTTGCCCCCGCAGTAGGGGGCTGAACTTCTAGCCAGCACCCAGCATGTGCCCACACGCTGAGCCACCGTGATGGATAAGACAGCCTGGTGCACTGGACCTGCTGGCTCCGGTGCACTCAAACGAGGCAGAAGCACCTGTTCAGCAGAGAACTTTCACGAGAACAGCAATAAGCATGTAACAGGCCCATCTCCGGGTTAACGGCGTAGCTTCTTCTCATTTGACACGCAGTGTTTTCCGGAAACCTTATGCAGACATAGCGGCGAGTCAATCCAGAAGGCGGAGAGGACGTTTTATGGTGGCCTGCCTTAGTGCCAGAGCTCTTATAATCAACCCTGCAGTCCAACACTCTCCCCGAGAGCTCATTGTAAAAACAGAGGTCTAATTTAGTCCTGCATGCATTGGTTGATCCTCTTAACCCACTGCGCCTAAAAGGCAAACTGGCAGCCTTTATTAATACGTTACAGGTTGTTTTAACCACACATTTGACACCCTTGATTCTGTATCATTTTTTTTTATTCACAATTAACTATAGAAGTTCTCTTCTGTTTTCTTGGCAGATCAAGAGCAAACTGCGTCCACAAACATACTTCATCCACCTTTTTTTTTCCTGTGGCAAATCTAATTTTAAAAATATCCGGTTTAGTGCGTTTCTTCATGATACAACTGCCGTTTCTTTCCTTTCAAATTATTTTCAGCCGCTGTGCAACCCAGCATGCGGAGTTCAAAACCGGCAAATCAAAAACCATTGCTTTGCTACTCCTGTCAGCAGGCTTAAAACATTTTTAAATAAAAATAACTTGAGAAACACCTTTAGATTGTGAGAAATTATCTAACTGATCATTTTCACTGCGATAATAAATCCCACATGCAGCATTTTGTCAGAATTCTACAGAGAATTAAATGAACATGCAGCCTCCACAACAGAGACATAATTAATTTACTGTGCAATAGCATGCAACTGATTAAAAGACCTCCAGTGGTCCCACGAGTGCTACGGATCAACAGCGAGGGCCCATGCCAGAGAGCTGGGCCCCGAACCGCCAAGGAGAAACAGGAAAGGACTGCGAACCGTGTACTTGGGTGGGGTAGACCTTCCTGGCAAGCAACCCGCTTGTCCACTAACTCCATGTGACAGACACAAAGGCCAAAACCCACAGCTGCATCTGTGGCTGATGTGGGAAAATGGTCCAAGTGCCAAACCCTAGGGTCACCAGGGTATAACAGCCGGGATGGAGTGGATAGAGCCTAAAAGGAGGTGGAAATGTGACAGAGGCCTGGAAAATTAATCCATGTGGAGAACAAAAAAAAAAAAAAAAAAGGGCAAAAGAAAAACGGTGTGCGTTTGAAGTATAGGACCACATGCGTAACGATAAGGATTGAGACACGGGTCATGTCCATTCAGTAAAACAGGTCGCAGAGGAGGCGAACTCTGGAAAGCGGTGCAGTAGGTGCTGAGTGCATGGGAGGAGATGCGGGTGGGGCAGAGGCAGACAAAAGAGTCCCATGACCTGAACAGATGGCACAGCAGAGGACTCCAAAGACAGAATGGGGGAATCACACACACACCCTGGTTATTTACTACTCAAGAGGTTGGCCGGGGAACTCGGCCCCACTTCCCCGGTACGGACCACCTGATTTATGGCACTTGGGAGGGGGGGGCGGGTACGCTACGCAAACATGGTTACCACGAGGGCGGGTTGGCATTTCCCTGGGCCCTACATGAGGACTCGAGTGTGCAGAATGACTGCAAGACACCGTAGACCTCTTATCCAGACCTCCTATCCAGCTTTTATGTAGCATCATTCATGTGTAAAAATGTAGATACAGTAAAAACAGGCTAAATAAATAATAAAACAGAAATATGAGGAGGACAGAGTTACAACCAGAAAGGGGAAAAGGAAAAAACAAAAACACTCTCCACCCAGGAAGATAAATGAAATCTTAAAAAGAAAAAAAAAATCATTCCAATCCCATGAAGTCAGATATCTTTAATAAAACAGAGTTTTCAGTGAGAACAGGTCATCCGGCTGTCAGGTCACATGGGTGTCTGTGAAATCGGGAGAAGTGTCCTCAGTGGGCGAAACAGACCGGAAATGAGGAAATTGTTTGAAAAGTGATTTCAGTCTACTGTCTGTTGAAGAGTGCAAAGAAGATTTAGATAAACTGCCACAAACCCTCAGCTAAAATCAAACGAGACAATGGAGCGACAGTCTCTCCCCCACACTCAGACACAAAAACTAAATTGGTTATACACAATGGATGAAGACAGAAAACTCACATCTTGTTGACACATGTTGAGTAATTAATGCCACAGTACACTCAGTACTACATGACAACATTCCACTACTGCTCGTAAACAATGACACGGGTCCACGCTACCCTCTGACATACTGCTGCACTGCCAAGAAGCAAAAGGGTAAAAGGAAAGCAGGCGGATGATGAGCCAGAGAACACCTCTCAGGAACTCTGGACAGGTGCCATGCCAGTAGGGGACGTTAGGAAGCCTGCCTGTAGGCAGGAAAGCTTTGTGGGCCATCTTTCCCAGGGTTAGTACATCCCTGAGGTTTCTCTCCATTCACATAAGACTAGGACACTCATTCCAACTTCAGTTACAGCTGCTTCCTTGGTTTAATGGTCATCTCGACCCAGCTCTCTCTTTCACTTGACGACACAGAAATCTGCATTTACTGCAAAAAAAAAAAAGACAAAAGGCTGTTGTCATAAAATCCTCAAATCTGATACTAAAAAAATCCGCTTCATATCAGTCTGATTGTCTGAATGAAGAAAAAAAAGTAATCAATCTGACAAAGTGACACGTTCATCTATCTTCCAGCAGACCTACAACGGAGGGCACTGTGCCAGCCGCTGAACCACAGCATCACGCCTCATCGGGATAAACGTCTGAAATGAGCCGTGTCCCACTCAGCAAGGAAGGCTTGAGTGATCATGTGCTATAAGCTCAACAATCTCCCCATAAAGAGGCATTGAGGTAAGGAGACATTCATGTCTGGCCCATAGAAAAAAAAATCGGAGAGAAAAAAAAAAATAAAAATCGTTTAATTATGGGGGGCATCCAACACCTTGGGCTGGTCAGTCTGTTCTGGTGGAACAAGCTGCCTGAGCTTTTCTCTGCTGCCAGGTCAGAGAGACATGTGACCATGTGACCAAAGCTGACCTTCAACCACATCCCTCCCAACTCTACATTTCTTGAGCACAAACTGTATGAAAGCTTGAAACCAACAAATGTCTCCTTTCAATGCCTCACTACAAAACCTCGACATGAATGAAAGCTGTTATGAAGGTCAGTAATTCATGAGCTCAATGGTGAGACGAGTTCTCCGCGAAACAGAGGCAGCCATGGAATGATAACAAAAAAGGTGGCCTAGTTTCCATTCCCCGAGGTTTAAGAGACACCAGATGGACTCCTTCTCGCACATAAATCACCCAGCTAGAGGCTTGGAAAGGCGGCTCCCCGGAGCAGGTTGGACGGCACCAGCGGTCCGCGGTTCTCCCGTCACGTGCCACGTCAGGGTCTTTGATTAACAGTCAACAGTGCCTGAAAGGCCATCCGGGTCATCGGCAAGAAGACGACATGAGTATGACATGTGAGCTGGCATTATCCACAGAGAGAACACTCTCCACATTTACAAATGGACATATGTCAGTCTAAAGTAGTCTTTCCCAATCCAGTCCTCAGGGTCCCCCAGACCGACCTCATTTTTGCTTCCTCCCACATCCTGCAAAAAAGTCGACTGCCTGAGGGTCCCCAAGGACCAGATTGGGAAACACTGGTCTAAAGACCTCAAACAGGAAAAGCTCGGTGGTCTCTCTCATATTCCCGTGTTTCTGTTTCTGCTCTGTGGGTGGAATAGATGGGATGGATTTGATTTTTAAGTATAGTTTAAACCCAAATCAGCACGGAACATCTGCCAGCAAGGAAATTCGAGCAAAAAACTATTAAGACCATCCACAGAGGAGTGGTAAGCAGAAACTAGCTCAAATTCAATTCCAAATCTTCACCAAACTTCTACTGTGAACTTTACATATGGCATGAACTTCGGGGGGGGGGGGGGTCAAAAACAACCCCCAACTAAAAGTTTACGAAC
>JAODLD010000021.1:23542660-23567724 GCA_026781065.1 Mormyrops boulengeri | reverse complement strand
CCTTCTGCTGCCCCCGCTGGAATGAAGTCCACACACAGGTCACGTCGCACACCCCCCAAAGGCTACAAGCTTCCAGCTGATGATAAACCCTCCATTCTCTGGATCTCATACCAAAGGGGGTCCCAAGCAGGGCTCTGACACCTTTACGACACTCTCAGGCTCCTTGGTCCGACAGAGCTGAAGGTTCAGGGTGGCCTTCATCAACGCGGCCTCAGGAATTCGCTAGCTTTCGCTTTTTTTAAGGGCATATAGATTCCCCAGCTGCCCACATCCTGCCTGAGAAGGGGGGCCCCCTGCACTAGACCGTGGGAGATTCTGCCTGATTTTATTGGAGAATCCGTAGCTGGAAGAGAGGGCCTCCCTTCCTACAGCTGACGGAGATTAGAAACCATTAACCAAACATTACAAGTGGTTGACGATCACGGTGCTGCAAAAGTAATTGAGCGTTAAAGCATCAGAATCCTGCTGCTAATGGACTGGCCGTAGGATGAGTGCCCCCCCTGAGAGCCAAGCCTATAGATTAAAAAATAAAAAAGACTTCGTCTGATGCATTTGTAGACACAGGCTGATCCATCCCACTCCCAGGTGTGGAGCAGAGGGGCCATGCGTAATACCAAAATCGAAAAACAAGTAACGATGGGGGCGAACAAACAAACAGTCAAACGCCAACTTTGTTCTCATCCAACAATGTGGGTATGGAGACGTCAAAGACCAGGTCCAATATGGTTATGTGCAGTTAAATGAAGCCGACCAGACACCCCATGCCTTTCCCCATATACAAGGACAATTTCAGAGGACGACAGTAATAAAATGTAAGTGTCTGTATTTTCACAAACCTACATCATGCAGGCGGTCCCGTCCAAGACGACATTCCAACACACTGGCGGGGCAACATGGAGGACAACATGGAGAATTGCATACCTCCCATTCTGCCGTTTTTCCAGACTCAGCTCAAGCCTGGCTAGACAAAGACAAGGGGCCTGAATTCATATCCCTCACGAGCTTTCCCACATCTGCGGCTAATCAACCAATTTAAATAAGCATCTTTTTAATCTGGCTTTGCTCGAGCAGAGAATCAAAGAAAACCAGAGGACCCCACAAAACCCTCAATTACACCATTTTTAATAACTACGCTATCCTTCAAAGTTTCGTTTCTCGGAGGCCACTTAAAATATATATGGGCCGAGTATCAACGAGGTAAAGCTACGATTAAACACCAGCAGCTCTCCGACATACTGGTTATATATATTGCCTTATCTTAATTACTTTTAGTCAACAGGCCCTGAAAATGATTTAATATACAGCAGTATTCAATAAATCCCCCCTCTGCCACCAATCTTTAGACACAAAGATCTAACGATTCGACCTCAGCCCTGCAGGAGGGACACGCGAGCGGAGGACACACGGGTGTGCCGTTCACTAGCTGCCGCCAGGTCCCTTTAATAACCAGAACCCCACCCTCAATGCACATGGCTTATTGCTTACAAGCTGAGGAGCCCCACCAGTGCTAACAGTCCCTACTTGCATTGCATTCATCTCATTCTGGCTCCACCCCCAGCTGCACTCCCCTCTAGGCAAGTTTTCGCCATTATGATACTTGCTCAGGGAAAAGGAGAGGGCGGCATAAACAGCCAAGCCTTTTCCGGCCCCATTCCCGGATGTGCCGCATTTCCTACGCTGCCATTCCAGCCATCCGAGGATCCAGTTACCCCTAAAGTCGGAGTCCCGATAAACCTCCTGTATGTTCTTCCATACAAAACTAATCCAGCTTTCAGATAGTGACAGACTATCAGATCATAACTACTGTCCCAATTAAACAGATATATATTGCCAGCATTTTTTATAAACCCAGTTTTAATACATTGTTTTTTTCCCCCCAGAATCATGAGTAAAATCCCACTGAAAATCTCCTTTAACGTAAAGACACACCGGTTAAACACAAATGCCTCAAAAGAAGTCACCTTAAGAAAATAAAGGATTGGTGTGTAAATAAGTAAAGAAAACACACCACTAAGGTAAAATAAGAAAGTCAAGGCTGAGATTTCAATCTACCTGCTGCTAGTTACTGGTGTTGAAGTGGATGCCGCATTGACTGTTCTGACTGGAACTTAGGGCTGGAAAACACACAAACACACACAAACACCAAACCAGCAACCCACAGTCAAAAATAAACACAGCCACACGCACAGAAACAGTCCAGCAAAAACGCAAACTTATAGCTTCAGCAAAGTCCTGTGCTCCTTTAAAACAGCACTCCTGTGATGAACCCCGCACAAACATACAGTAAAGATACAACAAAAACAGGCATTTTCACAGCTTATTTGTGATTCTATACTTCACTACACTATATCACCAGTGAAATGCAGAGGAATAAAAAATTCTGTGAATTAGCCAAGCCAGGCATTTTTCCCCCCCAACGCCCACTTAGAATCCCCAGCAAACAACATGGACGCACGGCGCAGCGTAACAGCTGGTGCAGATTAATCCAGACAGTGAGGTCAAACACAAGCTCCAGTTGAAGCTCAGACCCGAGTCAGGAATGTTGGTCCATGCTCACAGACCCCGCGCCCCTGCCGTTCGCGTTCTGCACTGGAGTCACACAGGCCCTTGATTTTAAGAATATTTTACGTGTACCATGGCTGCGGAAAGGTCAGTTCAAATGAGTCACCACATAAAAATTGACAGGTTATCAACCAAAAGGGCGCCCAGTGACTAAGGGGAAGGCTTCTTAGCATGACACCAAGCCCAGAGCTAGCATTCCCAAGGGTAAGCCCCCCCCAACCCCAAACGTCAACGTGCCCATATTACGAATAGATAGTGATACTTCAATTTACCCGCGTGGGAAAACCGGGTAGTTTTTACCATTCTATCTTGCTCTACCTGACACACACAGGCCTATATATACAGGTGACACCATTTTCATGGTCAGACAGCCTCCAGCGCTCCAAAAGCAACTGGGGTTAAGGTCTTTGATCAAGGAGCAATCATTCCCCTCCTGGAGTAAGGTGGGGTTAAGGGTCTTGCTTAGGGACCCAATGATGGTAGTTCCAGAGATAGGACACGAACCCACGATCTCTTGGTCCAGAGGCAAGCATCCTAACCACTAGACCACCAACGCCACAATGTGTACAACGCAGCCAGCAGAATAATGCCTACAAGTCTTGAATCAGTGACCTTCTAATCACAGATACAGTGAAGCAACCTGCTTCAATTCAAAACAAATAAACAAAATAACTGAATGAACATCTTGTCTCCATATTGACTCTGCTGAATGCCAACCCCAAAATAGGTATTTATAAGCTCAGGCAGCTTTTCACCCACAGAGCCATATATCCTCAGTACTGCCCATGAGACAAATTTACAGCAAAACAAAGACAAAAACACAGGACTGATGATGGAATTCCCCCAGAAAGATTAGCAAAACTATAATAATAAAAGTCAGAGGAAATTGCTTCCATAAACTTAAGTGTATTAAATATTTACTTTCCAGTAGTCACAGGCCAACTGTCACTTCAGATTAACTTAAAAAGATCCATATGAACAAATTAGAGTTGTTCTATACAGCACATCAAGCCAGTCACCATGTTTGGGATGATCAAGACCTTTGGCAATGTCTTCACCTTGACCAAAACACAAGCCTGTCAAGCTGAAACTCAAACCGGGTAGGTGAACTACAACCAGACACACAGATGAAATATCAAGACACAAAAGACAAAATATGAGGGAATTAGATACAGAAAGTGGAAGGCAGATGCTAGGGGAGACCAAGAGATGAAACTTGCGGTTAAATGCTTTGAACAACCAGTAGTCATCACATACGGAAGAAAGTTAGTTCTAGCAGAATCATATCCATTTAATAGCATGCTCTATGGGCAACTATGACAAAAGGAAATCCATTAGTTGCCTGTTTTTTTTTTTTTTTTTTTTTTAAACTGTAAGGCAATATGACATATTTCGATTATTTACAGGCTGTAAAAATACAATATAAAAACCCACATCTGAGCCTCTGCACGCCCGAGACGGACACGTAGCCAACAGACGGGAGCAGATGGGTGATAATTCGCCCGGTCTACCGAAAACACGGCGTCGCCATAGTAACCACACAAGAGTCTCTCGCCATAATGAATCAGAAAGAAAATGGAACGGAGGCTGGAAACGACGTCGCAACTGTCAGCCAGTCCCCCATTCACCAGCTGCCAAAAAAAACAGTGGCATCCATTTTATCTGGAAAGGTTCACCAAGCGTGGCTTTCAAAAATAGCCGGTCACTCGTTGGGACACTCCTTTCCCTACCGTCGGCAGGAAGGAAAGCAGAAGACGCAGATATGGGAGCTCATTCATCTTAACAACTGCACATCCAGTCAGACACAACATTGTTCAAAGATACTGTATAGATATACGGTGCTTACATGTGAAATATAAAACTACCAGCTTTGGCAAAGGCTACTGTATGGCATGTGCGCGCACACACACTCACACACAGCATCATTTCCTTTATATCTAACACAGAATGTGCATTTATCAGACATTAAATCTGGACTTCTTTTTTTTTTTTAGCAGGAATTGATTCAAATGATTCAATTTCATACAAGAACCCATGTGTTATGATAGACTAATAACAATGCTTACACAATCTGCGCGCCTGTAAAGGCTGCTTCTCATCACAGAACATGAACCAAGTCCAAAAGCAAAAAAGTAGGACGGATAGATATCAATTTAACAAATACTATAGTGAAGAACCAGCCAACCAACGTCTATCCGCTCATCCCGGTCAGGGTCGTGAGAGCAGCCTGGAGCATATCCCAGTCAGGATGGTGTTCAAGGCCGGGGTAAACCCTGGGTGGGGCGCAGACACACAGTCCCAGACAACTGTGCACTACGGGCAATTTGTAGGATGTCAGATAGCCAAACTACATGTGTTAATTTTAAAAGTACCCAGAGGACACCCACGTGAGATAATGACAACATGCACATTCCCAACCCAGGAGGCGCGAGACAACAGAGCCACCCACAGAGCCGCCGCCGCCGCCGCTGCCGCCCCCCTTGCAGACAACACCTTCCTACCAAGTAAAAATCTTACATGAAGGTTTTATAATAAGATTTTTAAGCAGAGACACAATTCCAAAAAGCAGGTGGTCCATCTCACAGGCGCAATGAATCTTTAAAAACATCTCCCAGCCTCAGGTGACGGGAAAATTGCATGGTAAGAAAGCGGCAGAGCTTCTGATAAATCCTCATCAGTCTCACGACTTATCTGAACAGTTTTCCACAGTCTTCCCGGCAGATGGAGACAAGGATGAGGCCAAAGAGGTACATACGGAAATACAAAAATTATGGAACAATAAACAAATGGGGGACGCTTTGGAAATGAATCGAAATCAAGCAAATAAGCTTTGGCACCGATGTCAGCCCTGAGGTCTAGGATAGGAGGGGGCTGAGGAAGGATAAACACAAAAATGTACAAACTGCTGAGAATGAGGAAAAGGACGGGAAAGAAATTGATACGGCTAATCTCGGCCACCTGCACCCCTCCATCAACCCAAAACATGATACTATAGTAATAAAACAAAAAAAAAGTCCAATATGCATCTGCCAAAATTCACCACTACATGCCGCACGTACCCAAACTTTCTCGGTTTTATTGAAAACACACAGAGCGTTACCCATTAACATAACAGAATATTTTACTTAAGAAATTCAGCGCAGTAACCTTGTACTTCACATTGATTTCCATAGGGCATCTGATAAAAAGAGTGCGGTCTGCTTGTAAACTGTTAGCCACCAAATATCAGGTATGGCTCATTGCATTGGGAAACATGTCGGCGTCACCGCCAACTTCTCCAAAAATCTAATTAATTCTTCACTGCCATAAGCAGAGTAGGAACTTAAGAGATATCAAGCGTATTGTCTATCAGCAAATGGACAGATATGACAAAATGCCACAAAGCCGTAAGACAAAGTGGGACGTGATGCGCGACGACAGCAGCGAAAGCGCCCAGAAAGGCGGGTCCGGGGGAAGCAGGCGCGGAGCGGGAGCATCTGTTACCGAGGCGCGGCCCGAAACAGGGGCGCCGCCGCCAAGCGGAGGAGAAGGTGGCGGAGAAGGAGCGGAGCAGGGGACAGACGGCCTGTCAGCCTGAGCCGAGCAATACAAGAACTTCCATATGTAGGAAATGTTACAAAATTAGAAAATACAACACAGTGATCCCTTTGTGGCTCAGTACATCTTACGCTGCACCAAAAAACTGCTGTTTATGTGAATGCTAGACTCCCAGGATCCGGCCTTGCCTGACATTATAAAGGATTTACTGTGTAACAGTTCGGTTCTTTAGGTGCTATTCTGGGAGCGGAAAATGGGAAGGCGGCACACTTGAATCTGTACGCCCTCCCATTAAAACTGCTTTGTTTGCGAAGGCTATAGCTTTACAACTGCGCGTAAAAACGGAGTGAAACAGAGGCTGCGGCCTCCACTGTCATCACCCACGGCGTCAGGCAGCGCTTTCTGCCGGACAGACCCCACTCGGCATGTCCGATGGTTTCCGTGGAGTTTCTAAGGTCCGAAAAAACATAGAAAACATTATCATGCAGAGCAACTACTGCTGCTAGAGGCCAGGTTTTGAACAGAACATAACAATCAGGAAAGTCTCAATGCACAAAAACTTAAAAACAAATGCAAAATATTTAATCTTTCTCTTTTAACTTGTGAACGCAAAGCTCGAAGTGTAAAATACCACATGATATGAATCCAGCTTAAGTTTTATCATCATTCCACCACCCTCATGGCCTCATGTCCAATTTGGTTGAATTAATGGCTCTAACACCAAAGTGGAGAGTAAATCTTAAGTGTAATAAATAACTCAATATCAGGGTGTATTGGCTGAGATGTTTGTATGTCATTTGTTTTTCATCGTTTTTGTCCTGTTTTGTGTGTATCTATGGACCTGAGTCTGTTAATAAAGTGATTGATTGATTGATTATTTCTCTAAGAATGTCCCGCAGATGCGGGCACTCAGCTGACATTTAAACTGCAGCCCAGAACAAACTTCACGGGCGCCTGACATTCTCCCGAAATCTCATTGGCTGATTTGGACATACAGTCCTCGCAGCGATGTTTTTCATTGGCTAGCGCGATGGCCGGAGCCAATTTATTTTAAAGTTTATTAAAACAAAAGGATACTTATTTCCCCGCTAGCAGGGTAGCCGGAGCCGTAGTACATTCGCCAGCATAGGGTCATAAACCTGCGGTCCCGAAAAGCATCACCTTTTGCTCACGTCTTTTAAAATAGCCGGGCGGCTCTCCCTGCGCTCAGACCCCTTCGAGAAGCTTTGCATCGGGGGGCTGAGGTGCGCTAGGAGAGCGCTCGCCTGGCTAGCCTGCTAGCTCACCAGCTAACCGAGTGGCGACAGTGCAAGGCAGGATTCCGACACATTACAGGCTGACGGTGTTACAGGCGGCGGAGCACACCGCTAACGCCACCCCACACCTATAAGGGAGACAGAAAGAGGGCCGCCGCGTCTCTTTATAATGATCGGAATCAGCTCTCAGGCTGCCTAATAACCGTTTGAAGCCACTAACACACAATGGCAGTAACCCATTATCGATCCTGAGTTGTGCGGTACCGTGAGCCGATCGCCAGCTAAGCAGCCGCCCCCCCAGCCGCACATTATTAACCCGACCCAGCCAACACCTTCCCCCGTTAAAAGAAACGTGGTAATGCACTGACCTTATTAGCACTCGATTCGACAGAAAGACCTTGTCGATTGCTCGCACCAGTGTGCGATATCCTGTTATATCCTGCCTTTATTTCGAGTCCGTCCCTTCCTCCAAAAAAAACCCCACCGACCGTGGAAGTACGATGGAAAGGGGGGTGGGACTCGCGATGAAGGCGGGATTTGAAAACGATCCAGGCGGGGTGACAGGTTCAGAAGTCTCCTTGACGCCTAGGATGTAGCGAAACGCCAAAAGCAATAATAATAATAATGTGACCGGATATTAATAACCAAAACTTATTATCGATAATCAATCATCTGCTTAATTTATATGATTATCGCTTTGAATGTGAAATCGCGATTTTTTTTTTTTTAATTCCAGTGATTTACAGTTGTCTCTATTACCTGCTCAATGAAAAATGGGTAGACGCTGTGATTTTTTCGATAAACATCGCAATATATATTAAGCAAAACAAAACAAAAACAAAATTGCCGATAGCCAAATAGAAAATATTTGCCAAGAGAATCCGTCAAATAATTTGGTGGCGTGTTCTGCAGACAAATCAATTACCTTTGCTCAATATCATCTCTATGGAATCCAAACTACTTCCATCCACCGGAAGGTGGAATCGAATGCTGTCTATGAGCGAGTCCAACAGAAAGGACGAAAATTATTACGATCGGTAGTGCTGGGAAAGTTATTCACAAAAGTAATCCAATAAAGACAAACATGGAAAGTTCTGGTCCAGAAAGTAAAAACCCATACCAAGGTTTTGTTTCAAACAAACCAGTTGAGCGTAAAGAGTCACAGTCACAGAGGACTCAACTGGGTAGTTGAAACAAAACCTTGGTCTGGATTTTTACTTTCTGGACCTGAACTCTTTTGTGAATAATACTGATGATTGGCTCAGAAAGGACATGCGGAGATCATGCAAAAGCAGCAGAGATAAACTTTACCCTGATTTTTTAACATATACAACATATTCTTGAGTAGGAACAATCGTCAAAATTGCAAAGCTTGCTAAGTTTCATTTTTACTTGACAGAGTAAAAGTATTTTAGTGAAACTAAAGGATGATCTCAGATAGGCTTTGGTCAGTATTACTAGTAATAGGGTATACAGCAGTATGATGAGTGTATCTTAGACCCCCTGAGACGACTGAATTTTATCACGAAGATTTCAAAATTGCTTTTGAAAATACTGTGTTCTGCAGTGTAATATGTGGATAGCATGATGGTATGAAAAATTAGGTACTGTCCAGGCTTAATTTCAACCCAGCTGACTATGACGGTCTTTGCCATATGACAATTGCATGCACATGTATAGCACACCATGTCGATATTAACATCGCACATCGTACAGAGCTACGTGCATGTCTCAGGATGACAGTTTTGAGTTTTTGGCTGTTTCCTTGATGCTGAAATTTTGATGGAAAAATGGTGGCTTGGGAACAAAAACTGTAAATTTAGACAATGACAATGTGAACATTGCCACATGTTGTGACATAAAACTGACTAACTGTAGGGCAGGCATTAGGAGAACCAAAGGGGGGTTTATTGGGGTCAAAAACAGGAGCAAAGGAAATACACAGTATCATGAGGGGTCGAAACAAAAAAGGCTAGCACGGGAAGAGTGCAGGCAACAAAAGGATTGATTTCAATGAGCGAAGTAGGGCTGACAAGACAAACGGGTATTTAAGTACTGTAGCACCAAATAGTCTGAAGCATTGCAGTGGCAGCAAGAAACAGCACAAGATGGTTTAACACAAAGTTGCTCTATAATTACAGTCCTTAAAATAACCGCACACAAGCAGAAACAACACAGATACATCATGAATGGTATATAGGGAAACGCGAGGAGGTTACATGGCAAAGACACTGCAGGATCAGGCAAGGATCAAGCATAAAACACACGTATTGGTACACGTGACAGTCGGGTATACACTAGCACTTACGACAACGATTACACACATGGGCTATTTACAACAGCTCGCAAGCCTGCCGGGATATGCAAAAGGATTTCCACATCCACCAGCACTACAATACAAAGACTAACGAGGGGTAATAAGCAAGAGACATGACTACTCAGGGCAATGTCAGGGAGGAGACAGGACGGTCAGGCGGACATGATGGGCAGGACATTACAGCACAAATTTAGATGTTTTAATTTTAATTTGTATTAATTTTAAATGTTTTAACACTGTAGCTAGCTTGGTAACAGGCGGTGTTACAAAGTGAGAATGGAATTGTTAAAAATTTAACAAACCAAAAAATGCTTGGCGCAACGTCCAGTTTGTGTATTGTATTATGCCGCAATTGAAAGAAAAATGAAACCAGCTGAGCAGTGAAATAAGCTACCAATGTGTCCTTAACTCACATAACTGATCCAAGACCTCAACATCATATTATTTTGTCTGTATGTTTTCTGCTCCTGTTTGTTTTGGATTGTATTCTTAGCTAAGTGGTATAAGTATTTACTTTCGGTGATTATAATTACTTGTCACAAGCTTGGTAGACTTTGTTTTTGTGTTTGTACAGTACAATGACTTTATTATGAATTGTCCCATGAAATAAATAAAATCACAGTGTTTCAGGGCTTTAGACATGCTATTCCATTTCAATGACTATGACAGCTGGCCATTTGCCATTCCACAATATGTATGAGTTTTCAAAGCCTTATTAGTGATGGATATGGAACACAAGACGTTCCAAGTTGTTGTGGACTCATCCACATTGGCTGGTGCACAACCCAGATACATCTACATTAGAGTAGCAACAAAAACAGTACGATACAATGAGCTTGTCTTTCAAGGTATTTTCTTTCATTTAAACATAAGGGGAAAGTGATACAGCTACTGAGTTTAACCAAGCTGGATCTGGACAGCTCTAACCAAGTAGACTGAAACGAGTGCCAAAGCATCTCCTTTCAAACCCCAAGCCAGAAGCCCCCCCCGCCCCCCCGACCCCCCTTAGTGTTTGAGGCCCCACCCCTCATAGCTGGCAGTTGTGAATCAGGGACCCCAGGGCAGTTGGCGGGAGGTAAGACTGGGGGTGGGGGCGGTAATTAGAAACAGAGGGAGTACACGGGGTCCTGGTCAGAAATAAGATATAGGCTGTTTTTTTGGCATTTTTGGTAGCAAGCATGCATGATTCTCTCTATCAGAAGGGCCTTCTGAGCATTAGCCGTGTCTTCATGGGTTTGACAGGTGTGAGCCGTAAGCTCTACAGTGATGTTCAGTGGCTTATCTGCAGGGCCGCGCAGGGTCACAGCCAAAACCCTTAAGCGGCAGCTCCTGCGATGAGGAGCTGTGAGCTACAGCCACCAAACCGTACGTGATGTTTGACTGCCTTCTTGTGGCATTTCTGCAAAAAAGTCCAGGCCATGGTCTTGCTTCTGGTAAAGTATAGTATGTCCCCAGTAGCATTTCTGTTGTGGATTCATTGCCACAGATGGAAAAATTAAAAAGAACAATGGAAAACATAGGACAGACCAGCGTGACACACAAAGATCAGTTACAGAAAACCCTTAAATAAATCCCTCAGCTAACTTTAAGTGTCATACTTAAGGGGAAAATATTTTGCTATGGTGTTTTGCGCAGTCAAATCTAAAATATAAAATCAAGTGTTCATCATGAAGGGTATCCATATGGTTCTTCCAGTCGAGGAACACTCTTCTTGGGATGCGTTCATTTACTTCGGTTATCATCATAAACTTGGCCATTTTATGGTAAAGATACAGTCAGAGGAACCTTAAGTTGTTTTCCTTACATTGGTTTCTAAGGTCTTCTGTGCAACTGTTTAATGGACTTTTAGGAATTCCCTACATATAAGACCACAATAAGGAGAAAAACTTAAACACTTAAGTGAACATTTTAAGGAAACCTTAAGGAAAAGACTTAAGGGTGTTTTGTGCAACCAATTTTATTTTAAGGAAGCTTAACTTAGACTTTAAGGGAAATCTTACCGTAAGGTGTTTTGTGCAACAGACCCCAGTCCTTATCTATCAGGGAGTGTGGGGAAATAGCATTTAATAGAATAGAGGTACTTTATTAAAGTCTCTTTGGGGGTCACAGTGAAGTTAACCCCAGGGAACTGGGGGTTAAGGACTCTGCTCAAGGGCCCATGACTCTTCTGTTTGAACCAATGACCTTCTGAGTGCAGCTACAGAGGCTTTGTCCACTGAGCCACACACCACCCTATTACTGACTTTTAATAAACTCAGCCTTTTAAACAAAAAAAAGTCCATTGTAAGCTGTTTACAGTCAGCTGCACTACACAGCCTAGTAAAAAGTTGCACTATTTGTACATCATATCTATCTATCTATTTTGTCTTATGTTGTCTTGTGTGTAAATCCGCTTTTAAAGCTTCAGACAAACGCTATTTCATTTCATTGTATGGCCACATAGTTTGAAATGACAATAAAGTTTGATTTGACTTGACTACTGGAACAGGCCACTGCCTTAAGTAATATTAACTAAGGAGCAAATCATTCAGTAGAGTCAAGAATAGAGCTTTGTCAGCTTTGATTATGATGTGATTCTCAAACTCACACAAACGCACAGCAGCCTTGAACTGTCTGCCAGCAAATCCTCACCTTAATCAACAAAATGCAACCAAGTGGAGAAACAAGTGGGGAAAATGCCAGATTGATTGTAAATCAGCCTTGAAGGACAATATTTCTGACAGTGACTCCTGGGTCCCAGCAACCCATTATTTAAACAGCTTTAAAGCTTTTAGGGTGTCAAGGTAATTTAACTGACAGTTCCCTTCTAATCATGATGGCACCTTTTCATAATGGAAACAAAAACTCTGATATACAACAAAGGATTATGGTATCATGAAGCAACAAGAAAAAAAGTGGGTTAAAATGTACAGATGAGGAAGGTTCTGAGAAAAAGCAGTCCTCCTGTCGTGTGCTTTACATAAGTCTCTGATCCACCAGTTATACAACTAATAAATGCATGGGGAGCGTCATAGAACTTCAGCATGGGCCTCATAATTACACCTTCTGCAAATGAAGACTTGTTCACGGTAGAATGTTTTTTTTAGTGCGAATGCAGCTAGTTTTAAAAACATCAAACTGTTCCTCACGACTACAGGATGCCTTTAATTACACTGCAACTGCGGGTTGCATACTTTAAAATGAGGCAGCACACAACAGAGAACTGGAGAGATGATAATCCATCCACCCATTTGTCCTACAGTATTCATGGTCACGGGGGTGTGGAACCTATCCCAGAAGCTATGGGTACAAGACAGGGATTAACCCGGGAAGGGGTGCCAATGCAGAGATGATAATACTGAATTTATATATCCATCCATCTATCCGTACATTTTCTGTACCTCCTTGTCCTACAGAGCCGCAGGGGTCTGGAGCCTGGAAGCTACACATGCAAGGCAAGGAATAACCCAGGATGGGGTGCCAACCCATCACAGAGCATTAAAAAGTAGATAATTAATACCTTGTAAATATAATTCATCTTAATTAAAATAAACTTTATAGAATAAGTGGCATTAAAGATGGCCGAATAATCTATATTTTTTAGCTCTACTACTTTCGTTGTGCCTTTTTTCCACATATCGCTGTTGTTTTTATGCTAAATTTGATTACCAGTGACAGAGAATTGAACAGCAGAACGAGTCTAGCAGTGAGTCTAGCAGTCAAATCCTACTTCATAAGCCTCGATGCTGGACAGGAGATGGTGCTGACAGACAATCAGCAGCACTGAGGGGATTACAAAGCCTCAGTCATGACAGTGGTGCTTATCCTCAATAATGATATAGCCCACTGTCCTGCTCTCCTCTTTGATTTATTAAGTGACTGTCACTATTGGCTAGACGATCCTCTTGCAAAATGTGTTGGTTTTAAGGTAAAGAAATCTTAAAGCAAAACTCAGAAAAGTGAGGATGGTCAGGATAGAGAGATGAGGGTCATCAGGTTATAGCCCACTTTTATTCCCTTCCCTGTATCTAACAATCAACACAGGATGAAGCTAAGGCCAAAAGAATGAAAGAGAAAAGCTGAACCGAATGGATAAAGCAGCTGTTCCCAAGTGAAAAGGTTGCTGTGTAACTGAGTGGATTTGGGGTGTTGCCTGGTGAGTGATGCACAGCGGCGCTGAAAAGACAGGCCAAGGAGGAGTGTAAAAACACTGCAAGCTCCATTATCATCAGTGAGCTCATCACTGGGTCACAAATCTGCCTCTGCTTTTATTTACCTAACTGTTCCCTGCAGTGGCTCTAACTCCGATTTGTAAATGGTCTTAGGAAATGTTCTTTCCCACTAATTTACCCTGAAACATCTTCCACCTCAGCTGCATTCTCCAGCAGTCCAGAAACTCGAGAACATTCATTTGTGATCTAGGTAACGCTTTACTTGTGGGAGTACAAATAATGTAGTATTATGCTATTACTTATGTATTAATGAACAACTAAGTCTTACATACTGAACTCATGTTGGTTCATCATTAATGAATTGTGACACATTTTATCTGAACCAATTACTATATTTGTAACTCTATCTTAATTCTGTAAACTTTTGTGATCTACTGAAGGAAGAAGTAATGAATAACAGGTGAAATACTGACCTATGTTTGTTCGTCATTAATAAATCATGAGGCATCTTTTATCCCAAGGAGTTACTATATTTGTTACTATACCAGTTAATTCTGTGAACCATTGTTAACTACGGAAGGAGCAAGTACAGCAGTGTCACCATATACTTCTAGGACCTGAGTTCAAGTCTCCCCCAAAGTTCCTTGTGTATGGAGTTTGCATGTTCCCCCTATGTCAACATGAAGTGTCTTCCAGGCACCCCAATTACACCCCCCAAAAAAAAACCCATGAACAGCCCAAGGACATGCTGAGGCTAGTTGGAGTCACCAAATTGCCCATATGTATGCTTGTGTGAGTAAATGGTGCAGAAGCGTGCCCTGCAATGGGTTGGCGCCCCGTCCCAGATCGTTCTCTGCCTTGCGCCCATAGGCTCCAGACCCACCATGACCAAGAATACGTTTCAGAAAATGGATGGATGCTTGTTCACCATTAATGAATCATGATGCCTCTATTATCTCAAGTGGCTGCTATATTTGTACTTCAGTAGTTACTGGAGTTATTACTAAGTACTTATGGGTATAAGATGCTGTGAAGGAACAGGATAACGGGAAATATGAAGGAATTTTGTTCTCCTACAGCTGTACCCAAAAATGCAAAAAAGTTTCACTCCTACTCTAATGAAATCTTTGAGATATTGATCCGCAGTTGTCCTAATAATCAGTTGTGGCCTGTTTATGTGTCTATGTGGAGCGCTGCTCCTGTGATTCCTGAAATACTCATCAAAAGACAGAGATCAAGGTTTAATTGCACTAGTGCTATTTAGCATCTTCTTCAAAATGTTTGCGTAATGAGTTGATAAATGCATTTCTACTGGAACTAAGCCGCAGGGCATAATTCTCATGTCTTGAGCACTTGCGTTTTTTCAGACTATCACTACTAAAGGTTCCGCCTACAATAAATGGTTGTGAAGTTATTTACAGAAAAGCTCAGGGAGTTTTACACCAGGCACCTGGTAAATCCAGAGGTCAACATGGGATCTTCTTGGCGCACCCTAGCACCATTCTAAGGATTATATTTTATTTACGTACTTAGCGGATACTTTTATCCATATTTAAGAAAGCAGAGTCAGACAGTGCTCTATGGCCCAACGATGAAGGCACTGTGCAAACCCTGGGATTTCAACTGGCGACTTTCCCATCACAGGCAGAGTGTCCTAACTCACTGAAGTACATACTGTCCCCCATCAGGGTATGATGTCTAATCTTTATTGCCAGATCCTTATACTTTTTGAGCTTCTTGACTTCTATTAGCATTTTGCTAGCTTTGCCTGGAAGGCCTATATATCGATCAGCAGGCAGGTTCTCTCCTTATTATACAGCACAATGTCAGGATGTTTTGCTAATATACCTTGTCAGGCACATGCTCATAGTACTTGTCTGGCATTAATACCCCTAGATGTTTGCACATTGTTTGAGCGGATCCAGCTGGGTGCACTCAGACTACAAACATCGCGCACCTGCCTACTATGTTTTCCATGTTGTTGGGCCTTGTTGCACATTCTGCATCTGCTGTCAAGCGGCTGTTTAAAGATGTTCTTCTGGTGGTACTTAGTGTTAAGTGTCTGGACCTGAGCTGCTGGAATCAGACTCTCCATTTCTCCTTTGAGACTAGAACTGTATAACCAGGGCAAAGACATCTCTTTATAAACTGATGATTAGCGGTTTTCAAACTTTTTTGACAGGGTCTCCCTAGGGCTGATATATTTGTTCTCATCCCCCCCCACAAAACATCAGAAATGCATAATCATGTTTTCTGTTTCTACTTACTTTAGGAGTTGCTTTGCCCTCACATTTTCCTTTAACACTACTAGCAGCTAGAGATTGCTCCATAGTTCCTCCAAGTATGTAAGCATTAACTGAGCAACTTTCCCACCATACCAACTTTCTGTCATGATCTGTTTCTGTCATCCCTGTCCTGTTCCTGTTTGGAACCTGTGCCCTTTTGCTGGCATTAATCCCAGCTGTTTCCCGTCCCTTGTTTTGAGTTGATTATTATGACCCACACCTGCCCCTCATGTGATCCTTGTTACCAGTGCTAATTTGTCCCTCTCCATCCTGCACTCCCCAGTCCTGTGGCCTGTACTACGAAGCGGGGTTACTGGCTTATCGGGGTAACTTGTCGGATTTAAGGTAGTCTGGGCAAAATGTAAGTCAACGAATATGAAGTCCATTTAAACGTGGTACCTTAAATCCGACACATTACCCTAATAAACCAGTAACCCCGCTTCGTAGTACAGGCCACTGGCATTGTTACATGTTATGAGTCTGAACTTCCCGTAGGTCCATGTAAGAACCTACCCACCACTGTCATCTCCCTAATTGACTCCTTTGGGGGTTCTTGTTTCCTCCCGCTCCTTTAGATGTGACACTTTTGTTACATCATAAGTTATAACGGTTCAATGTATTCAGTACGTGGTGCCTGTCTATTTTGCACATTTTAGTTATTTTAATTTGTTAGTCATATAATGTGTACAGGCATGTAATGTGTTAACATTATTTTTTTATATATCTGAAGGTTGCAGTTTTAAATAATATTTTACAAAATTGATCTGCTTCCAGCTCAAACCTCCCCTTTTTTTCCTTCTTCTAAATTGCCCCCACCCCTGCAATTCTGTGACTCTCCACCGGGGGAGGGGGCAGCGTTCCTGCCTCCTGTCCTTGACTGCAGTATTCTTCTCAATACTCTAGATGGCGACAAAAAGCAGCACATCTGCTCCTTTCCCATAAAGCAGGAGCCCATCCTCACCAGATCTGCTGCACAGTTCCTGGAGCTGAAACCCCAGACCCTAAACTGAAGATGCCCATTAGATGATGGAGTAATCTGGAATATAGCCCTTTAAAATCAGGAAATGCCTTTTTATAAACCTGACACCATGATAATTTCCCGTCATCAGACAGTAAGCAACTAACTCTAAGTAACATCTAACTAAATCTCCCAGAATTTCCCCCTGGGATCAAGAAGGTTCATACTATATATTTTATCTTAATAAACAGCTGTGCACCTGGTTTTTCTCTGTGCACGCCAGAGCTTCTGAGTCTTTATGCATAGAGTAGAATTCGTTTAACACCACGGCTGCAAGACTTCTGCATTCCAAGCCTCACTGACAAACTAAAAATGAAATTCTTGTGGTGGGACAGTATCATATGTCACTGCCTGGTATACTTTACTTTCCTGTGGTTACTGTTGTGTTAAACCCAGTCAATAACTGACAGCTAAGTGTGAGCCCTCACATGATCACTACTGACAGCCATAGAATGCAAAGCTCGTCACTGCATGGGCGTCTCTTTAATAACTAATAAGTAATAAATTACTTGCAGTAGCACTGACCTCCTTTTGACATTGTAAACAATTAGGCGTTACGCTTTTACACTTTAAAAATAACTATACAAATATGGGCTATAATGTTTAAAAACAATCAAAGAACGTGACAAATATATTATACTGGACATTAAATAAGTAGCTGGAGCAACAGTTGAAGTTCTAGAATCTCTAAAAACTGGAAGTGTTTCCACAATTTTGGCCAATAGTGTAAATGTCTGAGGAGCACAAAAAAGCACAAATGGCTGAAGAGCTGCACGAACAGGAAACTCAGTGATGTGTGCAGGTCATGATGGATACAGAAACTGACTCTGGATGTCAAAACTACTACTGACAGAGCTCGTGCCACTCATTAAAAAACGACAAATCTGGTATTCTGTGGCCAAGATGTTCAAATGCAAAATGAAACTCAAAAAAATGTTTCTTTTCCCTTCTGGTTGCATGCATGCATAATGCACTTTGGTGCTGGGTTTTATGTGCTGTTAAGCTCAGCTGCAGAGCCGGACCTAAGCGAGTTTCAAATGCAACATTCAACGTGACCTTTCGTGACTAATTGTGACCACACAGCTGAAAGCTGCTACTGGGGACCGTTCCTGCCTGCTGCCATCAGACACCACAAGGCCTCCTTCCGACCTGCCACCCCCTCACCGACAGCCATAGTCTTTGTAACAGTAAAAGACTGATGCGTTTTTTTTTTTTTCTTTTTTTTTGTTTGTTAAATTGCACATCTGCTAAATTATTAAAACTTTTTACTTTATTTCATTTATTTCTTTGTTTATAAGCCCATAGTATTCTGCTTTTCAGAATTCTATTCGTGTCCAGTGTACAGTACTTGTAATTTGTTTGAAATATATTTACTTGTTTGCACTATGCATGCAATGTCTTTGCACCTTGTCTTTTGCACTGAAAGCATGTTTGTCTGTGCGCTACATGCTCGCTGCTGTATGCACAAGAATTTCCCTCTGGGACCAACAAAGTTCATCTGATTCTAATTTTAAGGAGGAGAAGTCTTTGTGGAGGTCACTGTACTGCACATTACTCAGGTCTGTCCAAATAAAATCTGGACACCACATGTCATGTATGGTTTATAAATCTTAAGAGAGCACAAGCGTTACAATTTCCTGCCCTTGTCCCACAGCCCCACGCATAACAGAGTATTTTTGGTCCGATGCACCTAATGCCTGGGAATCTCACCACATACTAGATTGTTCTTTGTTGAAATGGTGAGACATTGCCATTGTGCAGAATGACACCTGATCTCTGGGCGTTCGCCACTCTGTGCCATGTCATTACTGGCCATTTGATAGGATTTCAAGCTGTTCTGGCAACAGGAAAGCACTCTTGTGTCCAGCTGTCTGGGGTTTCTGAAGTAGAGCCTAAACATGTTCAGTATGCCAGGTTTGAGAAGGAACTCCTCCCAGATTAATTGCTATGTTGACCCTTACTGCATAATGAAAAAAACAATATGCAGTATAGAAACAGACAAATGTATGTACACTACAGTTCGTGAGCAAGTTGTCCTACTTCCTCTCCAGAAATGAAGAACCGACTTTTTTGGTTTGTATGCCAGCACAGAACTCGGAAACATTCACACCAGTGCCTCATATTCTTCCTACAGTTGTCAGACTGGTCCCCACACCAATGTGACACGTCTTCTTAATATGAATAAAAAACACCAAGTAGCTCCTGAATATTGACCAGTTCTGTGAAAGTTACACTTGCTTTGAGGTGTTCGGACCATGTGCCCATACAGATCATACGTAGTTTCTCTCCTTACTTGTTGCACCTACTTTCATTACGGCTCGGTTCACCACGACTGCTGGGCTCCTTCCTTCATCTGGGAGATGGGGTTAGTGGAGCCGGAGAGGGGGTTAGTAGAGTACCCAATGAGCGCATTGATCTGCAAAATCCCCAGGGAACACCATCTGTATCAAAAACAAGTCAAAGGCAAGGTTAAGGAACAACCAATGAAATGGAAATCCTAACTATTATTAGTAGCATTCATTCAGAATGAATTCACCTCATGCAGTGAACTCAATACATGACACAAAAAGGCATGGCATATTAAGATTGCTGCGGAATCTTGGCTCCACTCAGTTACTGCTGCTGATGAAAACACCCGAGGTCTTGTGTGGTTCCTGCCCATATACAGCCTCTCCCCAGGTTATGTTGGGGTTATGTTCATATAAACATATCGTAAGGCAAAAATGCATTTTAATACAGTACCCCTAACAAACATAGCCTAGCCTAGCCTACCTTAAAAACATGCTTAGAACACTTACATTAGCCGACAGTTGGGCAAGATCATTAACACAAAGCCTATTTTATAATAAAACGTTGAATATCTCGTGTAATTTACTGAGTAATGTACTGAAAGTTAAAAACATTCGCTCATCGTAAAGCTGAAATATCGTAACACGGACCATCGTGACCCAGGGAGCGTCTGTACAGCGCACAGTGCTGGCTGAGGAGGATATTGCTCCAGGAATTAATTTTTCTCTTTGATGTGAGGAGCATCAGTGTATATAGAGTGTCTGCGCAGGAGGACCATGTGTTCTTCGCATGCAGGACATGGAAACCCATCCTCAGTATTTGGGATCATGTGACCTGTGTGACATGCATGTTGCCACGTTTTCGGACACACCAAGGCACTTTCCTGCTACTTAAAAAAGATAAAAATTTTTAATAACTTTAAAATTATGTAATGGGATATATTACATGTGTTTTTTCATAAACCAGGCATTATATATAATATCAATGAGAGGGATGATCCTCCCCGTTTCAACATTGGGGGGGGGGGGCATGACTTGACATGGTGCAAATAGGGTTGCCAGATTTTAGAATTTTTTTTTGTCATAACCACAAAGGGAAGGGGGCATCCTTTATTCCGTGGGTTTGGGTGGGGGGACGAGGGCTTTTCCAGTGCATCAGAATAACACTCCCAGTAATGTGAAAAAAAGATACAGGTTCAGTGAGATAGGGCAGCAGTGAGTTGGAAGAACACCAGACTGGCCAACCAGAAGTGAAGGGTGGATGTCTGCAGAAGTAATGGCTGAGAGTGAGACAAAGACAGACTTCCACTACAAGGATAGGGGGCACAAGTCCAGAACATGTGGGTGAGATTAGCTAGTGCTAGGTGACATTTATCACAATTTGGATCAGTGCCAGGATAGATGTCAGCTAATTTGCTTTTAGATCAACGGACTCTGTGTCAGGGTCAGCTCCTGTTGTTCCATTCTGTGTCCCTTCCCCATTTAGCCAGCAGGCGTCGCTGGTCATCCCGTCCCACGTGTTATCAGTCTTTTGTGTCTTCTCCTGTTGTCAGTCTGTAGTGTGGCCTGTTTTCCCAGTCTTTGTTAATTAGTCTCACCTGCCCTGTGTTAGTCTCGTTACCCCTTAGTATTTAAGTTTCTGCTTCTGTTCAGTTCCCTGGTGGTTCATTGATTGTTATTTTGATAGTGATTCTGATTGTGAATGTTTGTTGTAGTTTTGCTGTTGGATGTATGTGCTTCAGATGTTCTGTTATTTGTAACCTGCCTGCCTACCTGCTCCTTGTTTGCCCTGACCCTTGTGATTAGTCCTTATTTATCCCCTTTTGCTTTTGACCCCTCATGGTCCTTTTCTTTATAGTTATTCTGTTTTGTTTAATAAACCCCTTCTGTTCTAGTGAGTCGCAAGTGGTTCGTCCACCCGTTTCTGCCTGCATGATGCCACACCCACGCACCAAGTCCGCCCGAGTCCATAACACACTGTGAATCACTTTGCATCTTATGACAGCGTGCCGGGTGCAAACAGATGATGTGTGGACATGACTCAGATGACTCCCAGACCTCAGTCTCTCTCTAGATTTGTGGACCAAGTAGTGCACAAACTGTCAAAGGCTGAAGATTGGTTCGTGAAGAGAGTGCCGCAAAGCTCTGAAATGGTTAAAAAAAGTAAGATGATTCTAAGATAAGAAGATAACACATTATTCATTTTGAGGGATAATTATTGTGCCAAGCCATAGCTGTCACTGTGCAAGATTAAAACAACAAATTAAAACGGTTAAATTCCTTAAAGGTGCTAAACGTAAAATAAAGACATGAGACAATGAGGTATGGTAAAATGTAACTAAAATGGGAGTGTGCACGTGCAAAGAGGTGCAAACGGGATTCCGTATAAACCTGATTCTGATTCTCTAGTTGTTGAATAAGCTTTTAAAAAGGAATAGATCAGACTTGCCAAACACACTTAGTAGTGTAAATCTGGATAATGTGTGGCTTTGAGGAATCAAATAACCGAATATGTAAACGTGGTGTAGGGTCAGGTAAGACCCCTGGCAGCAGGATAAATAAAAAAAAAAAAAATTTTGAACGTGGACCTGATATCAGAGAGAGATGCAAGGCAATACATGGGCTGTTAGCTGTCCATGCATGCTAACAGCAGTAACCAGGCTCTCTGCGCAGTTCTGCTCTTATCATCATCATTGGGCAGAAGAAATCTAAACCTTCTGTAAGGTTTAGCCAATGCACCAAGAATATTGAAACAGGAAACCAAGGAACAGCCTGAAAACAGCCACCACCCTCCCTTCAGCAGAGATTGCATCACTGTTCCCTTCCTTGATACGTGGGCTTCTCCTTGCACATTCCTCTCTTATCTAATGCTTTGCCATTCCACTGTCTCTGACTGTATGATAAAACGCTATCCAACATTTTTTCAATAATGTTTACATATTCTGCTGAAACCATCTGTAATTAAATGTAAAATTTTTATCAAATTAAACTCTGAATTGTTTTTAAGTGGTTCATTTATATTACTAATCTTACTGTGTTATCATTCCAAGCTCATAGTTAAATACAACAAAATGCATAAAAATTTGATTTGTTAAAACATGTGTACATGTGAAACTAACATACACTACTTTAACAAGAGATTATACTGTTTTACTGCCCCACACATGAATTTACATTTTGAACTCATTATTGTAAACATGTTACCCTAACAAGAGAACAAGTGCAAGGTTAACAGGTAGTGGACAGCATGCTGGTACAGTGGTTAGCTCTGCTGCCTTACACCTCTGGGGCCAGGGTTTGAGTCTCTGCCATATATGTGAAGTTCGCATGTTCTCCTTGGGTCATTGTGAGCTTCCCTCTGGGTACTCTTGTGGACTGGGGGGGGAACCAAACATGCTGAGGTTAATTGGAGTTACCAAATTGACTATAGGTGTGTGTGTACGTGTGCACCCTGTGATGGGATGGTGCCCTGCCCAGTCTCCATGATTGGCTCTGAATCCCCCGAGATCCTGAATAGAACAAGCGGTTACGGAAGATGGATGGAAGTTTAACGTTTTTTTCCTGTCACACATGTAACTGAAGCACCAACTGCCAAAATCGCATAGTATCATATTTTATACAACTGGAACTGTACATATTAACTACTGCACAGGGCTCTCAAGTCTCACGCATTGACCTTGAGACACACGCATTTCAACCAGTTCACACGCCACACCTTGTGTTTCTCACGCTGATAAATAAGCGGTAACGCTCACCAAGGTGTCCCGTTATACGGAAATAATGGACGAGGCGCAGACAAAGGGAGCGGAGTTTCCCGCCGAGATCATTGCCGTCCCGATCGAGTTGGACAGAGTTAACAGCCACTTACCAGCCAATCAGAAACTAGCATTTGTTACATGTGATCCCACTGCAAGCACATTATCACATCATTCACATGGATGCGCACACATACGGAGTGCATACAAGGTGGAAGCGGCAGAGCAAGATCCGGTGAATGCGCTCTAAGGGCTCTAAGGTGTCACGCATTGACCGTGAGACACACGTTCCGCACCGAACAAACATCTCACTCCAAACTTTTGATGAAACTTGAGAGTCCTGCTACTGTATATGCAAAGTATGCATTCATTTTAAAGATTGCAACACTGCAGCAGAGAACAGAGGGCATGGGAAAAAAATCTGGCGGAATCAACACATTCATAGATAATTATACTCTAATCTTATTAACAAATGTATCAGACCTGTGTAACCTAAAGCAATGTCCAGTATAAAGGATGGACTAATTTCACATGAATGGTTCACTACAAGTAAACTGTGCTGTTTATTTATTATTTCCCAAAACTGTAAAAACCCTGTTATTGAAGGCATATTTAAGGTAGCCCTGCCTACCTTAAAACCGTGCTTAGAACAATTACATTAGCCTACAGTTGGGCAAAATCATTAACACAAAGCCTATTTTATAATAAAATGTTTAATGTCTTATGTGATTTATTGAATTATTCACTGAAAGTGAACAGAATGGAATTGGAATAGCTATCAAAGTGAAAATATCATAACACAGACTTGTAACCTGGGCAGCATTTGCAAATATTTCTATTTGTACCACAAAACATTTACCTGTTATTCAGGGATTTTTTTGTCAGTTCAGGTTTTACTCTCCACCCCAAATGCCTTTCTGAGACTCAAATATAGCATTTTGTAAAAAAGCACTTTTGAGGTGCTTATCTCAAGAAGGGAACCAAGTAACAGGTCACAGTTTTATTTACAAGTCGTCCACATACATATTTCATTATAAAATCCAGGAGTGTTACCTCAAGCACGTAACTTTAATTCTTGTTTACTCTTGTTGCACAGTCTTTGGATTGGTCAGGGGTTCATTTCACTATATGTTGTACTTGGTACAACTAGGTATGTGATGAATAAAGAATCTTGATCTTGATCAAGCCATTCACCATTTTAAATAATCAAACATATTAAAAATGCAGTTTGTGAGATAAATTGTTTTTCCTAGCTGTGGTGTACAAAACGCACTGCATCTCAAAGGGAATTAAAGTAAAAATTTAAACAAAAAAAATTCTGAGCTCTGGAATGTATGTGTAAAGTAATTCACATGCGAAATTTCATTAAAGAAGGTGATACATAAACTTTATTGGATTTTTTTAATTAAAATGGAATGACCTGGAAGTAAATAAAATTGCGCAATCTGAAGTATGTGTCATTTCTATTGTGGGTAATAAAGATATCATGAATGGAGCTACAGTGAAATTGTCACCCGTTTCAAACTGTAAGGGTTGTGAGCAATTCCTGAGACACTGTCCCTGAGAACTCTGTGATCTGCGAAGGGGAGGGGATGTTGGATCTCTGGCTCAATGTGTAGTGGATCAAGATGGACTCAATGTGAGGTGGACTCGTCTGATTGCGGTAATATTGTGCAGCACTACACGTGCCATAATAATGCTCCCTGTGGGGTGATTTTCAGTCCCTACAATCACTACAGTCGGGCCTTGAGTATGCCTACAGTCATCTCAACCCTAGCACTAATCCTGCTGTGGGCCAGACTGAAGCATGACTGCAGTCAATGTGATGGGTACCCTCTGTCCCCAAGAAAAAGCCCATCGAACTGCCCTGCAATCATGAACGCAAAGCACGGACC
>JAODLD010000021.1:23519461-23534600 GCA_026781065.1 Mormyrops boulengeri | reverse complement strand
TGGTAAACACTGGGAATCCACACGAGGGTAACGAGGAGGCGTGGTCAACGAAGGGGTGGAACGACGGGTCGTGACACCTACAATCACAAGTTACATACCCTGTGCAAATTTGTTGCACAATGCACATACCCTATAAGTTCTCGAATCACTGACACGGCATGGCCATTTCGCTTTGACGTTCGAGATTATGTGTGCCACATAATCTTCAGAGAGGACACAGTAAGGTACAAAACATTTAGAAGTAAAGCTTTTAATTGAAATAACGTGTTCCAACACTACCTCCACATTAACACATTGGACTGACTTCATGTCCCTGAACAGATTTTTACTGAAGGATCAATAATGAACTGTATCTAGGCATAGAATCCTGCAATTTTTACATATATAAAATTGTATTATACTAATAATAGTTCAGTACCTGCACCAATAAACATTTCTATAATTTATGATAAACCTGCAATTTGGTGGAACTTGTCTTTAATTATCCCAGAGATTTATGTCTTGGGGAAAAATGACAATGATATGCAGTAACCTATTGGGTGGTAGTAGTACTGTGCATAACGCCCGAAATGAAGTTGCTTTGTGTTCAGCATATATCATTCAGATGTGAATGCAAATCCACGGCGTGTGATGCTTTAAATGTGAGACTGGAGTGATAAAACGGTAATAGTTCCCCCTCTCTGATCTCGGTTCCTTGAACGCAAAATCTACAATTTGCGCTAATTCTGGAGTAAACATATTGGGGTTACCTGCTAAACACGCTTTCTTCAATACTCACGAAACCAGCTGTGCGGAACAACCCCTTAGAATATGGTAAACAACTGGAACAGGATGCGTGCGGCTGCCGTCACGTGACAGACCCACATGTACGCAAAGTGCGTAAATGTACGGCATGCGGAGTACGAACCGATGGGAAATGTGCCAGCGCGAGACAGCGTCGGCTGGGGAAGCGGGGAGGACGGGGCACAAAGGCGCAAACAGCGGAGACCAGGTATTTACTACTTAAACTGGCCAAACTGACAGGGGAGAAAAGGGCGTTTTAAGCGGCGACACTTTCCTTGATGGAGCATATAATCTATATATATCCATATAGCTGTAGTGTATTTTAATACTGTTTTATTATCACGTTTGTGTGAAGGATTTTGCTTCAGCCCGTCGGTTAACGCGCATCGTACATCGATACGGGGATGTGTCCGTAAACCGTGAATAAACAGAAAATCGCTTGGTTGTTTCCTTCAGAAACTGGACGCTTCTGCCCAGAAAAGGTAACATATCGCTGACTGCTACCCTGTCATCTTCAAGGCTTAGACTGGAAAAGTTCTCAATTGACTGAAAAAGATGAAAACTGCTGTAAATATCCCTTTACCGTAGATAAGGAATCTGTATATGCGGTGCTATTTATTCATATGTGGCCCCGTTTTGCTACATATTTTTGTGGTTTGAATTTCCGTCATGAATTTTGCTATTTATTTATTTGTTTTACTGGCAATGACGCGGAAATTCGTACGAAGTGGTCGCATGTTATTATTGGAAGGAACGGCGTGAATACGACGTTGATGTAAAAAGATTTTTACTCGGTTAAGCTACATCGGTGGCAAGAATTGTCGCACCACGTCGATATTTTTAATTACACGAATGTCGGACTCCCTTTTGTGTTGAATATGTTTTTCAGGCAAAAAGACTATTAATTGGTAATGGCGAGTCCTGCGCTGGTTGAATATAGAAATACACGTAAAGATTGTACGGATTACAGTGTCTTTTAGTAGATCATTTAAAAGCTTTGTTTGTTTGCTTGAAACTTTTATAACGACGCTTATATCGTAATCTCTTTCATTATTCTGTGGTTTACGTGGATACTGATTTCGTAACTGCAGTGGCGTGCAGGTTATACGACAGATAATTATACACACCTCAATAATGTTGCTGCTGTTTTCTTAGATGAGGGCAATGCCCAAATGAGAGACCACTGCCGATGTCCCAGTGTGATTAATCGGTGCTCTAACAGCAACGCAGGTAAATGTTATTTTAATTAATTAATTAATTAATTAATTAATTGATTGCTTGATTAGAGTAAGTAGATATGAAATTACATAAACACACGGATGGTACTTGTTGATACCCTAGATTACTGCCTTTGGGCCTGATGAAGTCACGGTATATCCTTTTTTCCCCAATTTACTTTTTAAGTAAACATGTTTGTGCAAGCTAGATAACCCCCTCTGTGGATTGGGGGGGGGGTGTTCCTCAGGGAAATGATCACATCCAAGCTTGATAGTACCGCAAACAAATCACAAAAGAACATCTGAGAATGCAACAGCTAAACAGAAGCATGAACCAGATTAACCAAGATGACATAATCTGTTTTATGTTTGAACAAGCCCATTCTGTTCTTTACAGCTGAGAATAATTAAGTGAACAGGGACTTCTGTGGTAAAAAAGTGTGTCTCTTCTGCGAATGATATGCTGGGATTGGTGCCTTTTGCCATGTGCCTGTTTTGTGGGGGTGCAGAGGATGGGGTCATGACTGTGCAATTCTGTTGAATGCAATCAAATGGGAGATGTCGGTACGGTTGACTGGGATGAATGATCTCTTCTACAAGCTCCCTGGGTCTCATCTACTACCCCATTATCTTCTTTCACAGTTTTGTTAATCCTGTCAAACAAGCTCATCAAGTTATTGCATTCACACGGCTATATGAAGCATTCTGATAAACGGTTACTAATCAATCTGAGTCCAATTGCAACTCTGTGAACCAAATATCAGTTGAGAAAGAGTCTAGTTCCATTCATTGCAGGCTAACATCTGACATGACATATGAGTACTTTTCAGGTAACTTCAGACATCGCATTTAAACAAATACTGGTTAACCCATTTGGCAATGCAAATAATTACTGGGGAAAAAAACTATAGCTAGCTGTCGTACCACATTTTTTACTGTTGAGTACATACTAATTGATGATGGTATGTTCAGGCAAAATGTTCTTGTTTATGTTGAGGTGTGTGGGATGATCCTATGGATACATACATGCATGCGTGTACAGTACTGTGCAAAAGTCTAAGGCAGTCAAAGAAAATTGTTTAAATGATCTTCATGTTGGTGTACAACTTATTGTCAAGGTGTGTCAGCGTAGCTATTTCAAAACCTGTTGTGGTTTATTTTTTTGTTTTGTTTCTATATTGCTTCATGCAGGGAGAGTTGGAGGTTTGTGGAGATGGGCAAACATCCTGAATCAAGTGAAACATCAAACGGGAGTCCATCGTTGCTCCCAGTCAGTACAATGGAGCCGGTGAAAGAAGGGATGCAGTTGAAGAAGGAAATCTCTCTTCTCAATGGCATCAGCCTAATCGTGGGAAACATGATAGGCTCGGGCATCTTCGTCTCCCCCAAAGGTGTACTCTTCTACAGCGCCTCCTTCGGGCTGTCGCTAGTCCTCTGGGCCATCGGAGGAATATTCTCAGTGGTTGGAGCACTTTGCTACGCTGAACTTGGCACCACCATCACCAAGTCGGGTGCCAGCTATGCCTACATCCTGGAGTCCTTCGGCGGCTTCATCGCCTTCATCCGCCTGTGGACATCTCTGTTGATCATCGAGCCTACCAGCCAGGCTATCATCGCCATCACGTTTGCCAACTACCTCATCCAGCCGCTCTTTCCCAGCTGCGAGCCGCCTTATGCCGCCTCCCGTCTCATCGCTGCTGCTTGTATCTGTGAGTCTCTCTGGGATCAGAAACCTGGATGCATTTGCAAGTAGCAATTTACAGCTAATCTAAAAAAAATTAAGCTGTTCTCCAAGTCTGATTGCACTATTATTAAATTAATCCAGTGATATAATACTAACAAAATAACCAATGCAAATTACTAAGAACCAAGTAATCTTCCATTTGTTTTCCTGCAGTTTACTGTCCTGGAGGTTAACCTATAATGTGTGCTATACTACACTCAATTATGCGGTCCACAGACATTTTAGCATTTATAGCCTGGGTTTTATTAAGAAGTCCATCCATCCATCCATTTTCTGAAACCGCTTAATCCCAACTGGAGTCCTGGCGGTGACTGGAGCCTATCCCGGGAACAAAGGGGGCAGGCGGTACTATTAAGTACTATATTCCATAATTGTTTTCTTTTGCCAGATCAATGAATTTTTGGTATGTTTCATTTGGGTGTGCTCGTGGAAATTTGGGAAGTTACCTGGTGGAAGCACTGCTCTCGGATCCTCAGTGTGTTCTCCCTCCCAATCTTGTAGGCTTTTTGACGTTCATAAACTCGGCTTACGTCAAGTGGGGCACTCGCGTCCAGGACATCTTCACCTACGCCAAGGTCATAGCCCTGATAGTCATCATCATCACGGGCATCGTGAAACTCTGTCAAGGTGAGCGACTGCTTCATTCTCCCCAGTTGCTTTGAAATGTGTTTGTCTCTATTTTCCACCGCTGTTGCAACTCCCACATCCGTTTGCACTTTGCTCATGTTTAGCAGTGAGATGTTCCTTATGACGTTATGATGTTTTTCTTCTCACATCCTCATATATGTATCTGTTTTTGCACATAGGACACACCATAAATTTTGAGGATTCCTTTCAAGGCTCGTCCTGGAAACCTGGTGACATCGCCCTGGCCCTCTACTCTGCACTTTTCTCCTACTCTGGCTGGGACACGCTCAACTTTGTCACAGAGGAGATAAAAAACCCGGAGAGGTTGATATTGTGTTACTCTTTCCAGAATGTAATATTCGAGCATTGCTGCCTTTCTTGGGTGTTTCTTCTTTCAATTTGATTGGTTACGGAACTCAGTGGTCTTTAAGCAACTTTAAATGACTTGCAGATTGCCCATTACCAGTTCTTCAAGTTCCTTGGCAGTAAGCGCGGTCATCCTGAGCTGAGGGCCCAGACTCTTAATTGCCTGTGATTAAATCATTAGGCAACTCCATGGGTAACATTGATGTGGCTGTTGTTTGCCCTCTGGATGTTCCTCCAGTCGAAACGGAACACAATCTCATGAAGTGCAATGACTCACAGTGTGGAGAAAAACAGCTCGAACATGGTGACGTCAACTGAGCAGAATTGGCAATTTGGAAATGCCTTTAATTAAGAAAAGATTTCAGTGCAGAAATTATTGAAGCATAGAATTAACAAGTTTAACTTGTTTATACATAACTCTGCAGTAACATAAATCTATGACTCTCATATGACACAGCACTCGTATTGCCCTGGGTTTCCAGAATTATAGGGGACTTCTTCCCTAAAAAGGGATGGACAAAAATGACTGTATTATGGTCAGTCTATTTGTCACCAGAGCCGTGTACTCCTCTCATTGTCAGTCCTCTAGTTTGGCCTTGTTTTCAGTGAACCGTCACTTACCTATTGTGTGACATTGCACATAGTTAAGTTGGGGGAGAGGTTTTTTGTTTAATTTTTTGTTTTATTTTTGTTGAACATGTTTTGTCTGGCCATTTTGCAAAAAAAAAAGGACATTTCTTGGTGATGGTCAGTAAGGTTCATATGTGCCCTTCCCCAGAAAATGGAAGACATGCCGAAACCAAAGATGATCCCAAGCATTTGCTAATTCTCCATACACTTTATTTCTATATAGCGCCCTTCCTAGCACGGTTGCCCCAAAAACACTCAACAAAGAATCAAATAAGTGTCTTTTTACTGGCATACCACAGTATTATTACATTTAAAGAGACATTTAATGACAGGTTCCAGGAATGTGAGAGGTTCCTGATCTTGATGGGACTGGATCTGATGTGTCTTTACAGAAATCTGCCTTTGTCAATCGCCATCTCCATGCCAGTTGTCACTGTGATCTACATCCTCACCAACGTGGCTTACTACGCTGTCCTGGACATGGGGGCTATTCTTGCGAGTGATGCTGTTGCCGTGGTAGGTGTGAGGTCACATGGATGAGTTCTACCTTTTATAGGAGAGTTATGAGAGGGATCTTTGCTTGCGTACGGAAGGTCGTGGGTTCAAATCATGCAGTCACATCAATAACATGACGGTTTGGTCCTTGAGTAAGGATTTTTATTCTAACTCCTCCTGGTTATCTGGTTCTGCTCTGCATCACTTTGGGCAACAGTGTGTAAATACACATTAATTATGATATTTTTATGCATCTGGTATGAACTGAATGGCACACAGATGACCAATAGTAGAAAACTGTTTTTCTGTGGTTTGTCTCCCATTACATGAACATGAACAATAATGGTGCCTGATCTTGTGTCTTTAGTTATAGATTGCTTTTAAAAGCAATTTTAAAACACCTTCAGTGTTATTTTATGTGCAATGTATCCTGTGTATTTACAAGTTGGTATAAGTGAATATTCAGGAGTCCGCAGTACCTGAGTGTAAATGTAAATACCATGTCTCTGTGCAGACTTTTGCTGACCACACACTCGGTGTGATGAGCTGGACCATACCCATAGCTGTGGCTCTGTCCTGCTATGGGGGCCTCAACGCTTCCATCATCGCCGCCTCCAGGTGAGCATTCCACTGAAACCCAAGTAAAAGTCCTCGCTCTGGATTCATCGTTATTGCTTTGTCACCTCACCCTTGGCTGTCAGGTGTCCCGTCATCTCTTTACCATCTGCAATTACTCATCCCGGCTCCAGGTGTGTCTGCGAGCTGTGCATTACTGCATTACTTCAGGTGAATGGCACGAACATGTTGTATCACAGTGTAGTTTCCTGTGAGGGAGGCAGGGCTCCCCAAACTGTATTCTGTTCTATTCACTATTCACTTCTTACATTCTTCAGGCCAACCCCAACACCTTTATCATTAATGTTCAGGGGCCTTGGTTTATATGGCAAAGATTCATCAATTGCACCTCGAATACGTTTGTTTGTTTATTGTCATCTGGAAGCACTTTAAAATATCTGCTGTGACCAGGGTCTTCCTTCTGAAATCATAACCTTTTCCATTTTTGTGAAGGGGGGGTTGGCCTGTTCTTTATATGATGTATTTTTGTCACATGGGGTTGGCGTTGGTGCCCTTTGTGTTTGGCCTTGAGTCCATGTAAACAGGTTTGAGGCTATTAAGAGCGCTCAGGTAATTTCATGTCAAATCACCATACTTTTGGACCTTATTGTGACAGATTTTAACGGAACTTGGCACGCTGATTTACTCATATGAGTAACCCACGGAACAGAAATTGCACATGTCTAGGATGAATATTAAGGGACATTTAAGCTAACAAAGTGTGAACTTGTATCCCCCGACACCCCAATGATTTTTACTGGCTAGCTAAATACAAGTTGCACAAAAATGGTTCTCATGTCATTTTGAAGCTCATTTCCAGCTCTGTATTTTGCATGATACTATGCTATCCCCAAAATAAAAAATGATTAAACATATCATGAGCATATCATGGCTTATACAGTATGTGGCGCCACATGTCTTCATATGACTAATGGGCCTGAAATAGTACTGCAAGCCCAGGTGTCACAAATGACAAATGGTTGCTGTGTAAAGGACCCATTAGTGATATGAAACCATGTGACGCTACCTATAGTGTTTACACAAAATACAGAGCCGGCATTTCTGTGCATCTTATATTAAGGGAGATAGAGCCAGTCATAGCCCCCCCAATAAGTCCACACTTTATTAGCTTAAATCTCCCTTAATTAAGACGTGCAATTTCAGTTCCATGGGTGACTCGTATGACCAAATCAGCAAGCTGAGTTTGTTAAACTCTGTGACGATATGACACGGAGTTACCCACTCTGTCCAAAGACTGCATTACTGTCTTTCCTCCAACCGCCCTCCGTCTCCCCCTGACAGACTTTTCTTCGTGGGCTCTCGCGAAGGCCACCTCCCGCACGCCCTCTCAATGATCCACGTGGAGAGATACACGCCCATCCCTGCTCTCTTCTTCAACGTAAGGCCTCAGTGCAGTCATGCTTTATCTCTGGGGAAACTGGTTTATTAATGCCTTTCACATGTAGATTAAATACATTTCATCAATATAAAATGTATGTTGCTGTACATTTTAATTTCTGTGAAAACTGTGAAAAAAACTGTTCTAACTGTAAAATGATAAACATAATATTTGATACTGAGCGAAACATGGCATTCTCCTGTTACATGATGGAGTTTGCCATTCATTATATAAATTACCATTCACAGTTCTCAAACATATTCTATAAGCACTAATGCAGAATAGTCAGAGAACATGTAAAACTGTACACACAGATTTGGAGGCAGGAAACAAAAACTGTGATTACTAAAACAACAATTCATTAATTTCAATATAAAGGAAAATATTTAAATATTTGGTTGCCCCCTGCTGGTAAGATTGATGATCTGCAACCTTCAACCCTGCCAGTGTGCCATGGCGTTGATTTACCTGGCCGTGGAAGACGTCTTCCAGTTAATCAACTATTATAGCTTCAGCTACTGGTTCTTCGTGGGTCTGTCCATTGCTGGGCAGATCTACCTGCGCTGGAAGGAACCGGACAGGCCAAGACCTCTCAAGGTGAGGGTAAAATGAGAACAAAAGCAAACCCATTTTTAAGCCTTGGTTTTTCTGCATTTAATAAACTTCCCATTTGCTCTCTCCTCCCCTTGTGTGTGTGCTCACCCCTTGTGACTGTGTTTCTGCAGTTGTCTCTGTTCTACCCCATTGTATTCTGTTTCTGTACCGTGTTTTTGGTGGCCGTGCCACTCTACAGTGACACTATTAACTCTCTCATCGGAATCGCCATTGCCCTCTCCGGGGTGCCCGTTTACGTACTCGGCATCTATTTACCAGAGTCCAAAAGGCCGCCCGTCATCAAAAAACTGCTCCGTAAGTAGCCCCCTTCCCTGCCTGCCTGTTCCCAAATTGTTTCTAGCATCATCTAGCTTTACTCAAGGTCACTCTCTTGAATCTTGCTTGTATGGAAATTGTGAAACACAAAAGTCTACAAAAGTTCTCTGTAAAAGAGCTATGGCAGAATAGTTAATGTGCGATATTTTTGCTGAGACAATCACTGCAATTCAAGAAACCAGGGAATGTAGCATGTTTTATGTTGGAAATTTGGACTTTGGTGGATGTGTCATCCAGATGCCTGGCTGTGCTCCCTGACCCCTATTTCCTGACAGGTTCCCTCACATACTTCACGCAGTTTACCTGCTTCTGTGTGCTCACGGAGACGGACAAGGCGGACTAGGCCTCCGTTCTGCCAAGCACACTGTACACTCACCTTGAGGATCCAGTAACCTTTGTAGCTTTCAGTTCATCACACCGGTGGCAGTGCCTGCAGACTGAGAAATGTCTCCTCGTTATCCTACTACATCGACTTCTCCAAAGGTCTTTGAACGTTCCAGGACTTCATGCCTTAGCAGGAGATGGTCAGATCACCATGTTCAGCAGTGGCTGGCTTCACGCAGCTTCACCTTCAGGGTTCATTCCAGTGACAGACAGTGTTGTTGAGTGCCGCTGGTCGATGCTCGGCTTTGGAGAACCACAAACAGTATGTACTTGTGGCCTATGGTACTGGCTAATGCACCAGCTGCCACCAGGGGTCACTGTGTTGCAGACAATTTTGTTCTGCTTCTGTGCAAGACCTGACATTTATGTTATCAAATGTTCTTCAATACTGTAACACCAGCGTTTACCTCTTAAAAATATATTTTTCAGCTTTTACTATCTCAGACTTTTTAATCTCCCTAAGTATGGCTGCCCAAAGAATATAATAATTGACACTGGCTTTCACCAGCAGGGAGAAGCTTTGGGAAAGTAGAGGTTTCTTTTCATTTTTGGGAAGTTTGTGGAATGACATAGAATGTGTTCTGGCTCCACCCAAAGCAGCCCTTTGTGTCCATGCCCATCTGTCCTGGAAGAATCATCAGCCATGATGGTATAATGCAATTAGATTTTTCTGTATTGTCTTATTTTTAACCGAAAAGAAAAATCGTGCCGCATACTGCTCTCTGGAAGGTCGAGCAAGCTCATTGCATGCAGTGACATGAACAGCACTGCTCAGTGTCAGCCACTGTGAGCAATTAACTTCTTGCCCCTAAAGAGGCTGAACATCCATTCTCGGTATGCATTTTACGGGGCCGGGCACCTCTGCCAAAAGATGCCTTTTGTCTTCACTGACTTTCCTAAGAAACTTTCCTAAAATTTATTTTGTTTTATAGATATATAGTTTAGTGTTTGTAAACACAAGTGGGGATTCTTTCTTTTTTTTTCATCCATTGAATGGTTTTTGTTGTTCTGGAAACACAGGCAGTGGTTTGTAATGCTTGTGTTGGTTACTAGGCAGATGCTCCTGGTCTGGTGTTCAGTGTAAGTTAAAAGGTTGTGGGGGAAAGTCACATCCAGCAATATAACAATATATCTTTAATGTTCAAATAGCGGTTTCGCATAATTTATTCTAGAACTTTAAATAAAGTTTTATTTTAAACCTTACACTGTCGTGAATGTCTTTGAGTGTGGGCATCTTTGAAGATTTGATATGAACGGCTTATGAAGTTTTGGAAGCAAATATGGCGGAGTATATATCCTATCTTTGAGATGTATAACAAGGCAGATGCTTTTGTCTGGTGCTTAGGATTAGCGTGGACGAGGCTTATGGTGCTGTGATCGGAAGGTTGTCAATTGAAATCTCACAGTACGGTAATTTTTCACCATTCAGCCCTTGAGGAAGGCCCTTAACCCTCAACTGCTCCAGGAAATGGCTGACCTTGGTTTCTCAATTGTATTTCGCTTTGGATGAAATAATTTGCTAAATAAGTAAACGAAAACGTAAAGCAAAGAAGTCATCCCGTCTGGCACCAGTGTAACATCTTCCTCCGGTGGTGTATTTGTAGACTCGTTCTCATGCTACAGTATCTGCCACAGCATGACTTGCCAAGAGTCTTGATAATCTTTGGTTTTTTTATGTTTTCAGATTTTGACTTCAGGGTTATCGTAAGTGATTAAGATCGGCAGGCCGGAATGTACCTGCAAGCTGTCATACTCTCACATTAGGGGTGTCAACATGGAAATTGTAGACGGCAAGCAGGACTGGCAGACCATTCACTCTAGCTGTGGGGTTGTTTTTGATATCTTTATTGAAATATTTTTGGCATAATTTCGAAGTCTGTATCTGACACTATAACCTTAAATTTCTTCTTTGTGCACATTTCTTCATATAATGGAAATATCAGTTCTGACATGTTTCATAATGGTATTATTATCCTCTGCAGAACTTTTGCTGCACTTATATGAGGTCCATCTGAGGCTCTTTAGATGGTGGTGTGGTGCATCAAATGTGTTAATAATACTGCGCTGTCTGCATTTCTTACCCCTATGTAGCACAAGGCCTAGCAAACTTAAAGTATACAGACTACATAGATATACTGACCGTGCAGGGAGTTCAGGATGGAGGATAGGTAGGGCCCAGCTAGGGAGCAGGTTGTGTCCTGATGCAGGAGAATGGAAAGCTCAGGGTGAGACCAACCAAGCAGACAGATGATGCCTAGCATGTTGAAGATGTTCCTCTAACTCATTCCCTTCTCACTATGGGTCTTTCCATTCTGCAGCAAGTAAGGAACCACCTCTATTATGGCCAGGTTGAACACAGACACTAGACCCAAGAATCCCACCATGGTAACCAGCTTCAGCACTCCATCTGTCAGATAGCACCTTCATTCAATGGACATACAGAGGAATCACAAAATGATCTCCACACATAAATTATACTCAACTCCAAGATGTAGTCGGTCCTCTGTATCTGCAGGGGACAGGTTCCTGGACCCCCCCATGGATACCAAAATCCATGGATGCTCAAGTCCCTTCAACAACGTGGCATAGTATTTGCATATAACATACGCACATCCTTCCATATACTTTAGATTATCCCTAGATTGCTTAATACCTAATACAATGCAAATAAAGGAAAACAGGCAAAATAAATTATATGATTATGTCAAATTAAAAAGGAGTAAAGAGAGTATCTCTGCCATTCTGCCTCATCAATATAGCACTCCAGAATGCTAGGTTTGGCTAGAGTCCAATTTTAAAACACACCAAAATGTTAGGGTAAGACTTAAATTGAGGGCCCCATACTAGAACCTACAAATGTGATTTGAGTTGAAGCAGTTCTGCATGAGAATAATCCCTCCAGGGTGCCATAAAAAACTAATGAGGTAGGACAGGAGTTACTTGGTTACAGTCACCACTTATTGAACCGGCATAACCAGTTACTGACAGTAAGACACTGACTCCCTTTTCACCAGAAGGCACTGGGTGTGTTCTAACTCTCCCAGACGCTTTTGATATTGTTTGGTATTGTGTACTTCCTGAGGCTGAAGATCTGAGTACTCAGTATAGAAAAAGATGGCATCCAGATTATTCCAGAAAAATGTTGCTTTTTTAATAGTCCAGGCGAAGCCTACATGTAGACAGCCATTGCACTGTTTGTAATGGGAAGCCACACATGCTGATAGGCCTCTTTCTTGATGATGCTAGTTACTGATTCCCAGAATAGGCACAAAGGAGAACCTCTCACAAGACCTAAACAAATGTGTCATGGAAGCCGATGGCCTCACCCAGTAAGATCCATTCTGCCATTTTACACAGAACCTGCGCTTGACCAACAAGCTGGAAACTCCAGTACATAAGTCAGACAAAGACTAAATGTAGGGCATGTGGAAATGGGTAATACTATTTCGTTTGTTTGTCTCATGTAGAAGAAAAAAATGCCCGTCACACCTGTCATAATTTAATTAACAGTAGGTCATATCTCATGCAAGTTTAGCAATGATAAAAGAACCAATTATGGTCTACAAATGGAGCAATAATACATTAGAGATGTAAGAAGCACCACAATAAAGAATGAAATGGTTTGATGAGGTAAGTCAAAAGATAAAATTCACTGAAGGCCCCACTGCAGCCTATAAGGCACAGCTTGAGGAGGTATCACTTGATGTAGGTGCTGAAGACATGAACCAGCAGCAGGCACAAGTGAAAGCCCTCAGCGGCCATTCAGCTGAAGGTGGCTGGGAAAGAGTAGTGCAGCGGACCGCCGTGTACAAACAGGGACTGGAGTCTGACAGGTTTGCCACTGACGCACTGCTGGAAGATTGGGAGATGGGGATAGAGAGGTACAAGGCGGAGAGGAAGATTTTACAGGAGTTATTTCACTTATCACTCTCTATATCTATATCTGTAGAATACGATGAGAGTCACAAGCATGAATATTGAGGATGGACTACAGCCCACAAGACTGATGTAGGCCATGACTTTTCTGTCTGTCTGAGGTACTGGGAGACATCTATGTCCAGTAAAAAAAATGTTTTCTAAGCACTGGGGCCATACTTCCAGAACAACTAAGTTCATGAGATGTTTGTTCCCCACAACACTACCTAGACCTCTTACATCATACTGCCCTTCAGCCATTTTTTTAAAAGCCTGTTTACATCTTTCACATGTGAGGAGTTTCAGAGATTCTAAAAACAAAACTGACATTTTCCTTGCATTGTGATCAGAGGAATTTTGCTAAAATGACCGTAGTTTTGCCCATACCATGCAGTTAAATAATGATGAAGAAGACAAGATTATAGCAACAGACACCCTGATTTTTGTTTTGATTCCACTCACTTGAGCCTTTGTGTCCATCAAACTATGAAATTGTAAATATAATAGTTATATAAATAAATAACATTCGATAATGTATATAGGTTACAAACATTTATAAACCAGCTAGATTTTTATTAATTTAGTTGGCTAGTTAATTGGATGATGATATTGTATACGTGTGTGATATTAACAGTGAAATAGTACTTTTGCAATAATACAAATATTTCTATTGTATCTTATATAGATGATAAAAGTTAGTGAAAAGCAAATGTGTAATATAACCATTACTGTGCTGCTTTTACATTGAGTTGTGTGTGATTTTTTCCTTCTCTTTTGTACTACATTTATAAACATGGCATTTTGGTATTTTATCTTGCTGTGGAAAAAAAAAATTGAATTCAATTACAATGGAAGAAAAACGAAAACTAATATTATAAAATCAAAAAACTCCAATAGCATATTTTAAAGTAAAATCTTAATGAAATCAAGTACAGCGAACTTTGGACAACATTGCATGACTAGCGACTTGTGACTTAGCAGCACATGCAGGTTTTGAAAGTGATGAAGTAATTTTCTTATCTTGGCAGATCAGTGAGCCGCATGACTGATGTGTTATTGCACTTCAGGCTGACTGGGAGATCAGTGTGACCATGTCAAAATCTTGACTTAAGTAGGAATTACATCCAGTTCAATCCTGAATTATACTTGCAAAATTGCTTAACTGATGATTTTACCTAAACACGTGGTTTCTTCCCATAAACATTTCTGGTCATTATTAGTTTGTTGAAGACACCCAAACACAGAATCAGCTCCACTGTCTTTATACATCCAACCCTCCATCCACTTTCTATATCTGCATAATAACTGTGTTTCTTAATCTTGCTCCTGGTGGCTGACTGTGTTTGCAGTTTTTTTAAATTATTTATGACAAAATTACCGTAATGTCAAGGGTATTTTGGGAGCATAGTGTGTGTGTTTGGGGGCGGGGGCTCCAGCCAGATTCAGTCCCTACAAATGTTGAAACCTAAACCTACACCCTTGGGTAATGTTAAGCCTAAAAAGCCTGATAGTTTTTAATTTTTTATTTGAAAAAAACATATATTGCTGAAATAGGTATATCCTTCAATATCCATTGATCATCCAGACTTTAAGTAGGCTTATCAGATAAAACTCTATGTCCTTGCCATCCTGAGACCAGGAGCTTCTTGTATAGATAATGACCTTGGGCACAGATACATGAGCACGGCAGGCAGGCTGATCAGCTCATCCAAGGAGACCTGAGTAAATGGATCAGAAGAAACGGAGGCTTAGAGATCATATGGCGGACGATACTAGAGATCACTGATCAAAGGCAGTGATGGATAGAGAAATGGATATATCCAATCTCAATATACGAGTGTGCAGGAGGTGCCGTTTAGGCCATATTACTAAGTCTTCCTTTCATGTACACAAAAATTATCTCACATTCACTAAATTTACCTCACGCCTAAACCAAAAAAAAGTGTCATTTACTGTTTCACTTTGCATATTTATTTTACCTCACACAATTGTAACTTATCTAATTGATTGATAATAGTAATTGATACTTTTTTA
>JAODLD010000021.1:23497488-23515889 GCA_026781065.1 Mormyrops boulengeri | reverse complement strand
GCAATTTCCAAACGTGACAGATGATAGTAATGGATACTTTGAAAAATATATTAATTTCATTCTGACTTACTGTCGACAGTGGTGGACTCGTCCCTTTACTTAAGCATGTACTAATGAGTGGATGGGTTACTAAAGTTAATAGGGCTATTATGAAATATTACCGTTGGCAGCTATCTGGCGCATTACACGTTGTACATCATCATATGACTTGGCTTGGTAGTTTTTGTGGTTGCAGCGACTGGTAAATACGTGTTCTTCGCTATTTACAATATTGTAACGTTGTTCTTTTGATCTCTTCTTCTGACTTTATAATATTTTGATTTTTGACCTTATGCAGCCCCTTCCCCGACGATGTGCGGCCGCCAAAGTAACACATATCGCCTTTGTTCACCGACTTACTTGACATGCTCGTAGTGGAGACCATATGTGGACATGAAACACCCCGTAGAGTTTCTTTTGGAGCAGGGGCACCGCTGTTGTCTTGTCTTGATGCCGCAGAAATTTCTTATTATGAATGAACCTGTTAAATCCGCGTATAGTTCCGACGCGGTTTATCTGGGCGGAAATGTTTCATGGGTTTTTACACGCCCCTTTGCTTCTTCTTTCATTGGGTACTGTAGGCCTTTTCATTACCTCCAATATCAGTGTGCACTTGCTGTTTTAGTAGGTTCAGTCACTATCCCTTCTTGAATGGCCACCCTCTTCCTTCCTCTTCTCTTCTCTCCCTTTTTCTCCCTATTACTCTCACCCCCACCATTGTCTTTGTGCTGACTTTCTGACACACCTGTCATAAAACGGTCTGCAGGCTTAGAAAACAACATTGGTGGTGAAGCAATGGGAGGGACATATTGGATTTGCCCACATTCATTGACTGAGCAGGCTCTACACCAACAGCTATTGTTAAATGTTGACAGAAGGGCTTGTGGGTGACCACTCCAGACAGAGAGTATTGTCCCCTGAATTTCCATTTATCTGCCTGTTGAGGCATCTGCTCCCTCCTCCAACCGCGCCTCGCACTTACTAATCCACAGACATGCAGACTGGCAGATAGACATAGTAATTACACTGTTTTGTTGAATCTTAGTGGGATGTACGGACTGGCTTATGCCGAGGAAGGTCAAACCAACTAAGGTAAACGGGCCGTGTGCTTTTTATGATAGAGATGGAAGCTCCAGAGAAAAACGTGAGGATCATTATCTGACTCGCATTGAAGTGTCTCTGCAGCCACTATCTGCTTTCCACGTAACTTTTTATGCGTGGTTGGTCAGAGTTGTGTCCATTTGAGACGGGTACCTAAATGCCTCTAGAATTATGCCACAAAATTACTAACCCCTAATACCCAGAGACCAGATCTCATACAGCAATATGTAGCTGGTCAATTAATGCCAAAGAAGACACCAACATAGTATGTTAGACCTGTAGACTGTGTGTATTTTGCTTTTTCTATGGATTCTTTGTTTAAAAAGAGCTTTTAGTCTGTCTTGCTTGTCGGAAAAGCTAGTTTGTCTTTGACCGAATGGCATGGTATTCATTTCTACCAGATACTCATCACACTAAAAACCTGGAGGTTGCGGAAATGCCACCAACCAGGAACCGAGACTGTCTTTAGGCTTAGAGGAATTCATCTCATGTGACATGTGGGTGTTTGTCTTCCGGTGGCCGTTTTTATATCGATTTGGTTGGCTCCTCTCTCCACATCTGCACATCTGTCAATGATGGTACCCAATGTAATTGATTCCATGTTTCATCTCCAACTGGAAATAAAACAGAAAGTAAATTTATAACTACATTTTGCATATTGTTTTCTTAAATTTAGCTAAAATAGACACAATTACATGCTTCCAGAATAGACGGTAAACTTCCTGTAGCTGGAATAGAAAGACAGATGGTTGGTGGATCTTTGTTGTCCGAAAAATGATGTGATGCACTTGAATTCAAACCTGTAATATGGGGAAAAACAGGTTTTTTTTTCCACCACTGCCAAATAAAGGCCTGGTTGAACATGGCTGAAATTACAGAGACAAATACGCCAACCTGCACCCCCACAGTGGTGTGAATGGTGCCTGACATAGTGTGGAACGTTCTGCAATCCCTCAAGAACATATCGGCAACATAAAACCAGTAGGCCCGCTGCACTATTGCATATATGTTACAGGATTCTGGTTTCTGATGACTGAGAGGCTGCCGAGGGCAAGCAAAACGTAGCATGTTCATCAGAATAATCAATATTGACAATGAGATAATGGCAGTAGCTGAAGATGTCTGAGTATGGATTTATCAAGGTTGGTATTAGATTTACCGAGGGACTGTATATATCCTTTTCACCTTTGACCTTTGACCATCCTCTATTGCATAGATGGCTCCCTTTTTGAAATTTTTACCTTATTTATACACAGCCTAAAATCTGCTCTCTCTCTGCCTTTACTCAGCCTCTCACTGTGCAATTCTTCATTCCCCACAAGTCGGTCATTCTTCTTCTCAGTCTGGTATCTTTGACCCAATTCCCTGGGCCCCCCCATCTTAAAGACGGCCCAGCATGGCCCCCAGGCCCATAGCTCAGCTTGACTGTCTGTCCCATGAGCCATAATGACAGTGTTGTCTGCTCCCTCCCGGGTGGCCAGCCCAGAGCAGGGAATTGGGGTGGGGGGCGGAGGGGGGGGATGGGGCGGCGCCACCGCGGCTCAGCTGCTCCGCCTGTGCCTGCTGAGCAATACAGCTGTTTTGCCGACAAACGGAGCAGAGACACTAAGGCCTACGAGGCTCCCTGGCCATTCAGGAGGAACAATGAATGTTCTTGTTTCAATCAGGCCATATCAGACAGAGAAGGAGAAGGAGAGCAGGGCAAAAAGAAAGACATGGATAGGGAGTTTGATGAAGGGAGGAATGCAGAGCAGGGCGGGCTGCATCTGCCAAGCACAGTGTGTCGACTGAAACCCGGCCTTCATCCCGCCTTAGCCCCGGCATTCCAACATGCTGCTTTTCTGCAGGATTCCTGCAGGATTCCCAATCCTCTCATTCAGATTTCCCCACTACTGTACCGCTGCTCGGGAATGTGGGGGCAGAGCAGCTATTTCTCTGTAAAGGGAAGTGATGCCGAAGGAAGTGTCGATAGCTTCCGAAAGTGGCTGAAAACCAGGGTCCAAGAATCTCTCGAAATGGTGTGGTCCACGTTATATCAGATACAGGCTATATATTCATCAGACACTATTATTGCCATCATCCAATGCGATGGGCAGTCCCTTAAGGATTAAAGACACTGTTCAAGGGTCCTGTGACAAGATCACTGCCAAGCTGGGGATTTGAACCAACAGCCTTCCGATCATAAGCACAGCATTCTAATCAGCTGAGCCTCACAATATATTTCAGATATAATGGATTTAAGGAGAATTGCAAAACATACTGCATGTGGTAGGAATGCAATTAGGAAGGCAAACGAGAGATCAATGAAAGAGTGGTTTGTGGGTTCAGATGGATTCAAATTTCTTTCGTTGGTTGAAGGGCCTGCTAAATTGACCTTTTGTTCAGGATCATTATTTGTTCTTTGTGGAACATGGTTGCGGTGTTCATAGTGCATCTACTGTATAAGCAGCTTAAACTCTTATGGAATCCACCACAATTGAGTTAAAAACATTAATCTGCAGGTGCTCATTGGCAGAGCACAGTGAAAGGTTCTGCTCAGAGAATGCAGACACAGGACAGGTGTGAGATATAATTCTACTGTCTCAAAGCTCCACTGAAATGAAAGGTTCCCCCCTACTCTTTCACTATGGTTTCTCCCAACCAAAAACACATTTAGTTGGAAAGGACAAGTTCCTAGTCTTCTGGAACTTAAAGCATAATCCAGCTGTTAGTATCTTGGCGGTTCTTACCCCTGGCAGAGCTAGGGCGCATTTTTACTGATCTGTGTCAATTTCTCTGTCAGTGGATCTTTAATCCTGGCACTGTAACTGGAGGCTGTCATTGAGAAGCACTTGGCAAGGAAGTATATGAGTGAAACATGTGTCTCTTTAGATCTCTCTCCTGCATGAGCACCTTGAAGAATGCACTGTTGCCGTCCTGGAAATGGATGTTGGCGGAAAAGCCCTGACACATCCTTTGATTCAGAGTATTACACTTGCTTCAGTGCCCTGCAATAAATACCTTCATATAGCTGATGCCAGGCGCCCTTTTGTAGAACCAAGTGGAGTTGATGGGTGCGCCAGAGCCCCAGTTTCTATTCTTACTTGATTTTTCATCACACACACACACACCCTGCCCCCCAAACCTCAATGAACAGGCTGCTTATCTTAAGGTGTAGGTGTGTCACAAACAGACGGGGCATTCAGACATTCACAGGGCAGTAGATCGGAAAAAGAGGGGCCGTTGTTGACTGGAATGGGAGTAAGGAAATGTTATAAATGAGTGAGTGGGGGGCAGAGACGAGGAATTGTGTTTTGACACTCGTAAGTGTTCTGCTCGTTTTTCTTTATTTGCTGTTTTGACGTACAGGGAAGCACCTTGGGAAGTTAGAGCTTGCTCTGACTAGACCAGTGGTCAGTGGCCTTGGTGACAGTAACGCACCGTTACCGCGGGAATACAGGGGCGTCGTGCCACAGACAGGTCTCAGCCCCTGCTCAGAAGCAGGCCTACAGGGTTGGGAGGTTTTCAGTGGCATGTCATGTGGCAGAATAGGTCTCAGCACCTGATGGAAGGCCGTCAGCTGGCAGGTAGGGCCCTTCTCATGATTCCCATCCAGTAAACATGTCCCACTTTCTCCCACTGTCTGGTTCTGGCAAACACTTGCGGCGAGAAGCTTTACAGAGACACGTGGAAGCAAATGCAGGTTGCTTTATTTTTATAGGATCCATTTGAATGCAAAGAGCTACATCTAAAATCCTGCCAGCTGTTAATGTACTTCTGAGAAAGACGGGAAATGTGTGATATGTATTTTTATTACATTGATAAAAATATTGCCATTTGGTTCTGCTTTAGGAAATTGTTTATCATCAGAAGAACATAAGCTCCTGTCAACAAGATCATTTGTCCTTCAACCATGTGCCACCCGATGCAGGAGATTCACTGGTTATTATAATAGTTATGCATGCTAGTGAAGTGTATTCACATAGTAGTTTTTTTTTTTTTAAAAAAAGTGAACACATTTTTCCTCAGTCCATGTTTACCAGGGGTCTCAAACTCTGGGGCTGGACAGGTGTGTCTCATCAGAAGCCAGGTAGGATAGAAAACCTATTGGATAGTAGCTCTCTAGGACCAGAGTTGGAGACCACCGGTTGTATACAAACAAAACACCAACATTTCTCATCCTGCAATGGCCATGACTTTGCCGGTAACATGGGCCTTCTCGAGTTGGGATGGCATCATTGCCAACCGGTGGTGGCTTAATGGTTAGGCATGCGCACTTGTAATTGAAAGATTTCAGGTTTGAATACCTGACCGGCAAGACACCCCTGAGGTACCCTGAGCTGCTCCCTGGGCGCTGAATTACCTGCCCCCTGCTATGTCACATTGTCACACATGGGTTAAATGCAGAGGACACATTTTGTTGTGCTGTGGTGTGTCAACAATGACAATTAATCTCTAAATTCTAATTCTAACCAGTTGATGATGTCACGAATCAGTTCCACTCTCCCTGTGTCATGTGATCTGCTGACTTCTTACTCCATGCTACTTGTATCACCTACATCGACAGCCGCTCTGGCTGGGCAAATGGGCTAATGACATCTGCTTGTGGTGATGCTGAGTTGCCCCCCCCCCCTCCTGTTTCTTCCCAGGCATGGTTACGCATGTACGGGTACCTACCACAGGCCAGCCGGCAGATGTCCACCATGCGCTCGGGGCAGATCCTTTCCAGCGCCATCAGGGAGATGCAGAGCTTCTACGGCCTGACCATCACCGGCGAGATGGATCCAGCCACTCAGAAGTACGTCGCCTCCCCCGCTGTCGGGTCGGGTTGCACTGCAGTCTGTCACCTGAAAACGGTCAAATAAATTGCTCCTGGCCCACTGCACCTAAACTTGTCACGGGTGGGATTACAAAAGCAGCAGGAGGTGCAGTGGTGGGGCCGGTTGGCAGTAACCTGATAGCTCTGTTATGGAAGCCTTTTCAGGAAACAGCCCACCCTGTTTGTCTAATATGTCATGTGTAACTTGACTTGATGCAAACGATTGAGAGGACATATCACATATCCTACTGTTGAACCCTGTGCAGTAGCTCAATAGCTGAAGAGCGGCATATCACTTTGTACGTCATTGTATCGATTTATCAAGTTGTCTGTGTTGTGCTAGAGTCAATATTCTGCATTATTTGAATTTGCACAAACATACAGTAAATACAGTATTATTCTGTACAGTAAATACAGTATTATTCGGTACAGTAAATACAGTATTATTCTGTACAGTAAATACAGTATTATTCGCACACCTTGCATTTACTCTGTTGTGTTTTTCGTGTCTGGTATTTAGTCTGTCTGTCACCCCGTTATTGTTAACTGTCTACTGTCATGGTGTGTTCAACAGTAGCAAGTTGGACCAATAGAAATTTCCTCCAGCCTTTGTTGTGTGACAATAAAGATTGTGATGCAGACCACTGACCATGGATTGTTACCCATGGAAAGTTTTACGAGGTAGAGCTCCACTTGCAGTCGACACTAATTTCTCTCTTTGGGCAGGGCCATGAAGAAACCTCGCTGTGGAGTCCCAGACAAGTTTGGGGGTCAGATCAAAACTAATGTTCGGCGGAAGCGCTATGCACTCACTGGCCACAAGTGGACCAAAGACCTGCTAACATTCAGGTACAAAATGCAGTTTGAGGCACGCTCATAAATATGAGCCACTGTCAGAAACCTGTACTACACACTTAAAGATATTTTTGATTGTACTTTAGCTAGTGTGTGCCTATGTGCCTGCGGTCGGAAGGTTGCCAGGTCAAGTCCCATCCTCGGAAGATTTGCCACATTTCTGTAAGGCCATTATCCCCTCCAGATGCTCTTGGGTCATCTCATAAACTGCTGACCCTGCATTCTTAACCCAACCTTTGTTTTCCAGAGTATACAGCAGGGCTTTTCAAATCTGGTCCTTTATTTTCATTTGTCCCAAACAGTTAGTTTAATAATTACTGATTTTGACTGGTCACAGATGCTTCACACCTGGCTGATGGGTAATGGAAGGCTGGAAAATTGACAGTGCTCAGCCCTTGAGGATTGTGATTTGAGTAGTCCTGGTATACATGTATGTCTCAAGAATGACAAAGAAGAACAAGATGTAATATGCACAAACGAAAGAGTTCCAATATACTTGTGCAAATGTCAGCATAAAGCTTCATTCAACTTCAGCTAGTTTTATTTTGCATAGAATGTTGAAGTGAAGTATATGTCTTGATTTGAGGAATATGTCTTGACTTCTTCCAGCATCCAAAACTACACACCGAAAGTGGGGGAGTCCAACTCATATGAGGCTATCCGCAAAGCCTTCAGGGTGTGGGAGAAAGTGACACCCCTGCGATTTGAGGAGATTCCCTACCATGAGATCAAATATGGCCGACGCAAGGAGCCTGATATTCTGATCTTTTTCGCCTCTGGTTTCCATGGTGACAGCTCACCCTTCGACGGTGAGGGTGGCTTTCTGGCTCATGCCTACTTCCCAGGTCCTGGCATGGGTGGAGACACACATTTTGACTCGGATGAGCCTTGGACAGTTGCCAATGAGGACCATTCCGGTGAGTGCATTGGCCATCCTAGTAGAATGTTGTGAGAGAGCTCGTTGTTGTATAGGAAATCCTTTCCATCAGTGACATCACTGCTCTGGAGAAAATAAGAGAGTGTCCTTGGCCAAGGAACCTCAAATTTTAAATGATCTAACTTAATTCTTTTAATAGACAGTATGATTGTTCCTAGGCTGACGGTTTCTGTCATGTTAGTTCACTTTGTCACCCTTTCGACTAAATGTCTACATGCCACCTTCAGCAGTAATGGGCAAAGCACGTTTGTCTCATTCCTACTTTCATAATTCTACAGAAGTACCTACAAAAGAAAATGGAATGTTGAGCTCATCTTGTTCTTGTTATGTAATGAAATTAATTCAGGTCAGTTTATATGAGGACAAGCTGATTCAGGTTGATAGTCTTTAGAAAAAACCTTTTTACTGGTGGTATCCAGGGCTAAAACCAGATCTCAAGTTGCAGACCATGATCTTCTTGACTACAGGTCAGCTAAGTAATGCTAATATGATTGGTGAAAGAAAAGCCCTCCATTGGCTGACCTCCACACTTCTTGTTTCTTCTGCTGTTTGTAAACTTCAAAAGGCTAAATGATCAAACCAGCAGGGTAATGTCATGCAGTCATTCATTCAGTCCCACCTACCTCTCCTCACATCAACACTCTAAAATACTCCTCACATCAATACTCTAAAACAGTCGTAAAAAAGTATCAATGGTTTTTAGCAGCTTTGATTGTTGTGGTGTTTTCCTTTCAGTTTGATTCTTTACTTAGTTTCTCTTAAGCGGCGCCAAGGAAATAAATGACTGAACCTTTTCCTGGAATAAAGCACCAGTTTTGTCATTTCCTGAGTTAAAACAGGCACAGATGGTTAGCCGCACATCTGTATTGTTAAGTGTGGAGGTACCGTAGGCAGAAGACGTGGGCAGCCACTTTCCTGGGGCCCTTTTATAGAAGAGACCAGACACCAAGGTAATGTGCAAGAGAGCAGGTCTGGAGGCGGTGTCAGGCACATCTCTGCGCAAAGGTTTAGATACAGTCAGGTAGAGTATGTAGGCAATAAAGAGAAACCTATCTAGTCAAGTCAAGTTTTAGGTTTTATTGTCATTTCAGTCATATGCACTGTATGCAGAGAAATGCAACATTGTTTCTCCAAGACTATGGTGCAACACAAAGAACAAAAACAGAAACAAGACAAGACTACACAAGTGCACGCAGGACAGAACTATACAGAGTGCAAGGAGAGCAAAGAGAGAGAGAGAGAGAGAGAGTGCAAGATAAACACAAGGGCAGCAGTGCAACATCACAGGACAAGACAACATACCCCGCAGTCGACAAAAGCAGTAACAGTACTGGTCTGAATGGATGCAGTATTATGACAGATACTGTATTCTAGCAGCAGGAGTGTGCAAAAAATGCAAGATTGAAGTGGATAGCAATAAATAAATAAAATAAATGTGCAAACAATAGGGGAAGCAGGACAGAGAGTGCGTAGTATATAATAAATAATACATGATAAACAGTTTATGATTCATTCCACACAGCTTTTGGAAAGGGATCAAAGATTTCTCTGGAATATATGAATCCTTCTCGGGTGTTGCAGAAAAAGGACATTTAAGAGTCCTCGGTATTAACTTGTGGAAGTGCTCATGGTTAATAGCCAGTAATTTGCAATAGAAGTGCAACATTCCTGAGACAAAAGGACTGCGATGTCTGAAATTTGTCTGCAGACCCAACAGCTGATATCGCCATATCTGTAAAACAGAACAGACATCTGGATACTGGGAGATAGTGCTAGGATCTTTGAGCTGTGTATGTGAGCATGCAAGAGAGCCTTGATGTTAATCTTGCCACATTTTTAGTGCTAATGGATTTTAAATGGGCCTTTGTACATGTACTGTCACATGACTGTCACAATCCCCGCCCCATTTCCATGCTCCTGCATCGATACTCGGGAACCCTAGAATGATTGGAAAGAATGGGGGCCCCAACCTCTGTATTTCCTTTGACAGCCTCAAGGATAGACGTGATCTCATCCCTGATCTCTCCTCCCCAAAGTCACACATCTTTTCAGCATATCCTGAATCACATCAGGACACAGGGATCCCACTTTGCCGGACTAAATACGCAGACTCAGAGAGAGCAAATCTAGGAAATCAAAGTCAAGTTAATGCAGGCTTGAAGTCATGCAGGCTTGAGGCACTGTTGAAGTGAACTGACCACCAGGAATTCTTTAATAATACAAAAAAAAAACGTATTGAAATTGTGCTGAGCTAAACCCTGTTTCTGGACTTGGCTGGGATTCAGTGGGACGTTTTTCTATAAGCAGGGTGCTGAGGCAGGTCATTGTAACTGTGATGCTGGAAGGTCAAGACCCTGCTTTACTGGAATGAGTGCACCCTACTGATCTGGGACCGTGCGTGCATTTGCAGAGAGGAGCCTTCAGGAGGCCGGCCAGCCTTACGTGGAAGGGGAAGCAAAAGCATGGACTGGGGGGCAGTGAAATGGCCTTTTAGGGCTTAGTAAATTTTTGCGGAACATGGGAAAGCAGCTGACGCAAATGATGTGGTTCTGTAGAGCCCAAAAGGTTCTCAGTAAAAGCAGGGCACCACGCAATGCCTTCTGCAAAACACCTGGCCCTTATCCATACGACTCCATTAGCATTGCTAACAACTGCAGCAATTAACTCCGCAGGGGAGTAACGTAACGCTTGCCATTTTTTTTCCATAAAAACGTGCAAGTAAAAGGTTTTATTTGGGCAAACTCACACGTCTCTCCCTGATACGCACGCAACGCACACAGTGACATTCGGTGGAGCGTACGCGTGGCGTGCTGTGGGAGGATGGGATATCACGGGGGGGTCAGTGCCCCCTCGCACTTTCGCTCGCACAATCACTCACACGCACTGGCATGCTCACTCACACAAACCCCACTGTGCGGCTCTTCCTGCCTCGGCCAGGGGGAAGTGGCCCAGGGTCAGGGAGTTGAGCAAGAGGCTGGACACAAAGAGCTGCTTGAGACTCTACCTGGAACAGTGATCTGCAGTAGCAGGGAAAGCCTTGCTTTCACCATTACTGTATTCATTCTAAAAATAGTGTGGATTTCTTTACTGTACACATTTATTTCTCTCCAAGCAAAGAAGTTCACGCTGTAGCAGAAATCCCATAATATACTTTTAATACCTACACTCAAGGACACTGGGCCTTATGTCTAGTGAGTCTTGGTCCCAGAGTTTTGTGTTTATTTTCAAAGAGTTTCTATGAGTTACGGGTTGTGAGGAGCGGTTCTCAGAGTTCCTCGCTTGAATTAGCACGCAGTGATGTAGAGAGGCTATAAACCTTACTGAGTTCGGTGCAATAAAACCACAATTCGGACCTCTCAGAGCCGGTTACGAGATCCAGTGTATGTGCCGATTTTATGAGACGCAGGTACCACTCGGAACCCAGCAGTTTTATAGTTCCCGAAAAACTGTAGCAACTCAAGAACGCAGACCACACCTTCAGTCTGTTTATCCACTGATTTAAAACTTTGCAGAATGAGAATTGACACAATGCACGGAAACAATCGCGTGCATTCGCATTAAACGTTATAATTCTTTCCATTCAGGCAATGACCTCTTCTTGGTGGCTGTGCATGAATTGGGCCATGCTCTGGGCTTGGAACACTCCAACAACCCTCTAGCCATCATGGCTCCATTCTATCAGTGGATGGAGACGGAGAACTTCGAGCTGCCTGAGGATGACCTGCGGGGGATACAGCAGATCTACGGTGGGCCTCTCTGCTGACAGGACTTTAGTATGCTTTCTCTGGAAACAAGGCGCTTGTGTTTTTCCCATTCCCACCCTCACTGCCTCTCCCCCATTCGTCACTTAAACCCCCAAAGGGTTAGCAGTGCTGAGTCCAGGTCCAGCAGGAGCATAGGGATGCGTATGTTACCCCAAGCCTTTGTGTCCCAGCTCTGTAAATCTGACATTGTTCATTAATAGAATTGATAGGAACAGTCTAGCTTTATGAATCACTGACTCAGTGCAGTAGCTTGTATTGGTAATGCTGGGGGTAACTAGTGTTTGACTTTGACCTCATACTGAATGGTTGGTTCTTTCCACCAGAAGATCTCCGACACTGCAGTTGCTCTCAGTGTATCCATCAGGACATTAAGTCATCATGACACCCCCCTGATGTGCTTGGCTGTTTACGTTATATTTTGGGGTCATGTGTGGTTCAGTGGGTTAGGACACAGTGCCTCTGATCAAATGGTTCAAATCCTAGTATTGGTTTCATTTTAGGGCCCTTGATGAAGGCCCGTAACCCCCCAATTGCTCCAGGAACCAACCGTCCTCGCTTTCTCAAAAAAAAGAATAATAATAATAATGTATATACCTTTGGATAAACGACTCTGCTAAATAAATATAATGTAAACATATTGTCCAAGTTCAAGGCATTCAAATTCATTCTGTTCTCTGCAGGACCACCGGACAGCACCCCTACCCAGACCTTGCCACCCATCACGCCTCGCAGGCCGGCCCAGCCAGACCCCAGGCCTCCCAACCCACCAAAGACCCCACCTGGGCCCCCCCCCCGCCGGCCAGACAAGCCACACACCACAGACCGCCCGGACCACTACGGGCCCAACATCTGCGAGGGAAACTTTGACACTGTCACTATGCTCAGGGGAGAGATGTTTGTTTTCAAGGTGAGGTGATCACTTGTCTGCAATGAACAAACAATCTAGAAGACCAGACATGGTCAGGCATGTTCACAGAGAATAAACAGCCTGGTTTTCTCCCAGGTGGTCAAAGTATAAAGACAAAGTCTAAGATATTCTTTGTGCTCTGAGATAAAACATGAGGAACCTGGTTTTGACTCGAGTTAACAGAGGCCTCATCCCTCCATTTTCCAGTTCACATTTTTAAATATTTCTTGACAAAGCCACTGAAAGAGGGGCTTTCAGTCATTGCCACACAACTCAGAGAGGGAAATTCCGGAGTTGCCTTATTATAGTCACAATGGCCAATAGTGTTTGCGTCATTTTCCGTCCTGACTGTCATACTCACAGGATGATTTGAATTTAAAGACTACACGAAACTCTTCCTGTCTTTGAACGAAGTTTACGGCATGCACCTTAAGAATTTCAAAATCGAAAATCTTCATTCATTTCATGAGCAAATTCATGAGCAAATTAATAATTTAGAATCATTATAAATGTGAATAAAAAGTAACACATTCTGAATGGAGTGTATAGTTGCTGTGAAGAATCAGGTGTTAACTTCTGCTGCTGTATTTTTTCTTTGTCTTCCAGTCTGTCTGACTATAAGATTGTTATTCAGGTCAGCCATTTTCACATTGACCTGTGAGCTACTATTCCCTTAACTAATGTACCCCGTGCCTTTAAGAACACCCTTAAATTACTTGGTAATAACTGTCCATAACAGTCCATTCTTACACACTGATAAACACAAAAATATCTCTTAATGCACACAAGGGAATCCAGCATTGTGTGATCTATTGTCAAATGTGTCACACTGACAAATAAATGGGAAAGAGCAGTGTGTATGTGTGGCTGCATGCGTGTGGAGGGTGCATCAGCGGGTGGGGGGGTTAAATGTGGAGGTCTTGGCAGCTTTCCTGGTTCTGCTTTCAATATTGGATGAAGCTGAAGCAATCTCACAGTTTGGAGGCAAGCCAGGGAGATAGGATGTATGGAGGTCAGCTTTGCTGCCATGCTCTGGGTAGGATTTAAGGCTTCGGTTACTGTGTTTTTAAGGAATGGACTCAAATGTCGGCATTACTGTGCACAAGGCTGCAGCCTCACCATGATTAAAGCCTTTCCCTGTTCTTTAAAAGGCCAACGGGAGCTCTCTCTTCCCTACAGGGTCGCTGGTTCTGGAGGGTGAGGCGTAACCGAGTTTTGGACAACTACCCCATGCCCATCGGCCATTTCTGGCGGGGGCTGCCTGGTGACATTAATGCTGCCTACGAACGGCATGATGGGAAATTTGTCTTTTTCAAAGGTACGTCATCCAGTGCTTCTCTTATTTTTTTTAGTTTTTCCAAAGTAGATCACATTTCCTATGCAATGACTGATAAATTAGCTTTATCTGTGTTAATTGGGATCACTAATTAAGACAGTAACTGAGCCTTAGAAACATGACAGATGAGAAATCCAGGACCTCACTTCTTCTTAATGCATTTTCCCGCATAATCAGGATGTTGACGTTCAGCTCATTTGCTGTAACTGGAGCCTCTTTCCTAGCTTCAGTGGAAACTGTTTTACAGTTTTCCTCAATTATGCTCACAGGTTTTAACTGATGCATAGAACACAAGAGTTCAAGTTAGGTTTGTTGTTTTTCATTATTTGCGCGCCTTTGTTAAGGTGACATTGAAAATATATATTCACAGACCCTCCCCCACTCAACTCCACCTTGCTCAGTATTATACTGGCAGGTAGCATCCCAGTTTTAAACCAGTTAAACTATAATCTGTCTTTGGGGTGAGGTAACACATATTCATTTTTGGCTTTTTTGACTTTAAAGTACAATTTTTATACAAATTTTAAAGTGAGAAACACTTTGTAGTAAGTCCTGGAAAAGCCATACTTGTATCTCTTTAAGACAGTTGGCACTATTCTCGAAAACGTCTTAAGGGTAAATGATGTCACTGCCAAAGCCTTCCAAAGTCTGGGTAGTTGCCATCAACGAAAAATACGAGGCAAAAAAAGCAGAATAAAAAAAGAAAAATTGGAACCCAACATCTGGCAGATGTGAAGCTGTGGATTACATCAGCCAGCGGTTTCCAGATGCTGACTGCAAAGGTTTCGCTTCTTAACAAGGATCTGGGTTGGTGGAATCAGGAGAGATGAAACAGACCTCGGCATGGTGTCTCTGTGCCTGGCGTGCGGCATGACCGTCTCACGCTGTAGAAACAACATCCCGGCATACTGTTCAAACCTCAATTTGTGAGAAGGTCACGTGACCAGCAACTGACCTACATACAATGGTGACGTGGCAAGGACTGAGATTCCTGGCTCCCAATTGTTTCGGGACAGCGGATAACCCCAGATTGCCATAGGTTCCAACCCCCTAGGAGCTTCACTATTTCAAAATCAGCGAAAAAGACTCATAAACGTGTCGCTCATTTTTGTGTGTTTCTGCACAGTTATAGATATAAGCAGCCTGTGCTGGCAAAGCTAAGTGGTGTCTGCAAAAGAAATACGGCCGTAATCAAAAGTTGCAGTCAGTGTGGAGGGAGCAGCTGCTGGCAATTAGCTACTCTTGACTACTCATTTCAACTCTTCTAACGTTGTTTTCCTGATCTGCAGGAAGTAAATATTGGCTGTTTAGGGAGGCCAATCTGGAGCCTGGCTACCCTCAGGAGCTTACAGAATACGGCCAGGGCATCCCATACGACGGGATCGAAACAGCCATCTGGTGGGAGCCTTCAGGGTTTACTTACTTCTTTAAGGAAGACAGGTAGATACACCACCTTTGTCGACCAGCTAATCTTTGCATTGCTTACTTTTTCATAAGCTCCTCCTCCCTTCATTACGTTACATTTACAGTTTATGTTCTACCAAACTGTTCCTAAGTGTGTACTTTGCCCACGCGTGCTGCTTCACACCGCTGTTCCTTCCGGCTCTTTCTCTGCTAGGTACTGGCGATTTAACGAGCAGTCCCGCTCTGCGGATGTGGACTACCCCAAGCCAATCAGCGTGTGGGGCGGAATACCACCCTCTCCCAAAGGAGCCTTCCTTAGTGATGATGGTGGTGAGGGAATCGGGGGAACGAATGGCCAGGAAAATACCTGTAACTGTGCTTCACAAAGGAGGAAAATGTGTGTGTCTGTGTGTGTGTTTGTGTGACTGACAGAGAGAGAGAGAGAGAGAGAGGGGGGAATGAGAGAAAGATAGAAAGAAGGAAAAAGTGACTTAATCCTTGACAGCGTGTGGAAATGAGAGCCCTTTCTTCACTAGCTTATAGCCTCCTAGTCATTATTCTTGCACCCTTGATTGCCTATGACTGATTTGGCTTAGTCTGAGGACAAGGTCCAGCCACTCAGCTGTGATATTAGAAACTGCATGCCAGATCTGATTCCGGTTGTTTTTTTAAGCGACAGGTGCATGTTACTTGAAAGCAAAGGACTCAGAGTCTGCATTTGTTCCACTAGGCAAATATAAACATGGATGAGGTTGATGCCAGATCTGGTTTCGTGCCACAAGACGTGGTCATGAAAGCCTTTGAAAACCTCCCCATCATGAATTTCTATGTCGCCCCCTTTCCGATGTCATGGGTAATCTAGGCAGGGAGGGTAACACGCGCCGCCTCTGCTGGCTTTCGTCCCTAAGGATTGCCTGTCATTGTCTTTTTGCAGCTTACACATATTTTTACAAAGGGACCAAGTACTGGAAGTTTGACAATCATCGAATGACGTGTGAGCCAGGATACCCAAAATCCATCCTCAGGGACTTCATGGGCTGCACTGTGGACCTGGATCCAGACAAGGACACCGACACGGAAGCAAACCCCAGGTGGCCTGATGTGGATCAACCACCGTTCAACCCAGATGCTGGCCGTGACCGTACCAATGACATAGACTACAAAGACGAGGACAACGAGGTGGACGTGATCCTCAAGATCGACGAGAACGAAGCTCGCACCATGAACATCATCATGGTGACTGTACCCCTGGTCCTGGTGCTGTGCATTCTGGGATTGATCTACGCCATCATCAACATGTTGCAGAGGAAAGGAGCCCCCAAGATGCTCGTCCACTGCAAACGGTCCCTGCAGGACTGGGTTTGACTTCTCAGCCTTTGACTGGAGCCCACCACCCCCATTACTATCATCTTGCGCACATCCACAAAGTAACACATGCAGACACACACATACACATGTAAACACACATACACCCACTTTACCTGGTGCTCAGCGCAATCTGTTAACTGTAGTCTATTTATATCAAAAAGTTTGCACATTATTTTTGTCCTTTTTGGTTATTTCTATAGTTTTGTCTGAATTTATTATTTTTTTTAGGAATTCGTGTCTACAGTGTCTTACTTTCTCCGCCTCGTTCAAAGGATTTATTTCATGACTTGTGTTCAAACACAATATAACAAAAGACTGGAGTCTTCCTGCGAATAAGATGCAGTTCTGTGCAGCGGCAGGCTAACATTAGCTTAGGACAGCAGAGTGTTTTGTGGTTAATCTCCGCACCAACCCATTGCAATTCTGATCCTCTTTTGACGAAGGTCTTACGTAGATGTGTACTTCAAAGTCAACGTCTGAGCATCGCATAGCAGTGCTGCAGAGCTCTGGCAGATTGACTGGACATCACTCACAGTTTTTTGAGCGGATTGGCTGATTGCTGGGTTTGGTACAAAGGCAAATTATCAGTCACCCTCTTAAATGTTAATACCATGCATTTGTGAAGTTTGTATCTATAAAACCACCAAGTTCCCAAATGGAAAAGACTAAACAGTATTCATCACAGATGAAAACACAGGCTTCCAAGGCTTCTACAAGGCTGATAATGTTTATAGAGCTCAGAATCCAGTGATATTTATAAAGTTATGGTCATTCTTCATTTTCTGAATACTATAATATTCAAGAAGTTGTTGAGGCCATTGCGCTGCAGATCCAGGACAGAACGTGGACCTCTGCACCTTCAGTCCTTCGAATGCCAGAACGGTGTCAGCGGTTTAAAGTCCCCCTGTGGACTTGCAGCCTCCCCATGTTGACGCCCTAAGGATCCTTTGAAGCCCTTTTGTTGTATTAGACATAACAAAACTGGCACAGATGGTGCTCCTGCTTAATGGCACATCATGGATCATTAAAAATAAGTCAGTGGAGTAATAAATGCATAAATATAAACAGGAATGGGCACTTTTGGGGGGAAATGAATCGTAAAATAGAACTGCGGAAAGCAAACTAACTTATTTCAAAATCCAGTCTCCCTGAGAGGAGAATTATTGTGAAGTTCTTCAATGTTGGCCACATGGCAAGCCACACAAGGGCCCTACTGGCACATTTTGGCCGAACCCCCCCCCCCTCCCATTGACCATTTGTCAGTAAGACCTGCCTAATTCAGCCATGGGCCTTGGTGAAAGTCGGTTCCTCCCAAGTAATCTGCATCTGTGTAATGCAAACCAGACTGGGCTCCACAATAACAAGCAGCGAAGGCTTTCCAAACGTTCACCATATAAGACCGCCTAATGTCCCTCTCTTTGAACTCCCGCAGATGGCCCTCTCTGCGAGCCGCGCTCCAGGCCGCCCTCTCATAATTAAAGCGCCTCGGCGCTGCACGCCGATGCCGCCGGCTCGCGTTTCTACACACCTGCTGGCTTTCAATGAGCGCTAATCTGCTCTTTCTTAAAAAGGGAAAAAGGGCCGGAGAGATTACCCTCCGCGATAAAGGAGGTCAAGCAGCAAATATGCTCCAAGTTAAAGATTAGCCTTTTTAGCCGCCCTAAATGAGTTCATTGTGATTGAATGCAGCCTATACAGCGCCCAGATCCAATGTTACCTATTTACTGTGTGGGACTTGAAACTTAAGGCTTATAACTCTTACTGAGATAGGGTACAAAACAGAAGGCTCTGTAAAAATCATTGAAACCAAGACAAAAACTGCAAACCCTGTGCTATAGTCAGTGATGAATCCTGTTCAGTATGGTTGCTTTCCTGCCCCCACCCCACCCCAC
>JAODLD010000021.1:23455956-23481936 GCA_026781065.1 Mormyrops boulengeri | reverse complement strand
CCAGTCCTGTGACATGTAGTTAGGATTTGTCCTGTAGTCTTTGTGGACCCCCGCCTTGTCCCTTTTGAGGTGCTCTCATGACCCTGTGTTGTACTGGAAGATGGATGTAACTATTCCTTTATGATTATACTGTATGCTGATTATTTGATTTAATATGCCAACACTCCGTGTCATTCTTGACAACTCTGATCTAATTATATCAGCAATGTGGCAATCAGTAAAAGTGACTCTGTCTCCTATTAGTGACCTCATATTTCTTGCAAAGGACGTGGTTTCAATAAATCAATAGATCAATTCCTGGAAATAGCTCCGGGGAAATATAAATGTCACAATACCGGTGTGATATGGATTAAATCGCACAGCTCGAAAATTGCCCAGCCCATCATGCTAACCCATATCAATCATTTCTAAGCAATTTTATTACCCGCATGTTGAACATGCAAATGCTACTTTGTTTTTCAGACAGTTTAATCTACTGTTAATACAGGGAAATGTTTCTGTTCCAATTTAGAGTTGAAAGTCTAAATAAAATGAATGGAATTCTGAAATCATCAGTATTTATCTGATTTAAGTGAGAATAACCCAAGTACTCCCTCTGTGAATTTACATCATTCCAATGTCCTGCACTGCCTGCTTCTTGTTAGCAATGCCTTGAGACTAAAAACAAGCCGTTTTTAATGGAAAAATGGGAAATCTACTCTATAAAACCACCAAGTACTGACTCAGGATCCTACAACAATAAACTTATCATTTACTTTTTGAAAAAGCTAGTTGGTGTAAATGCAGAATGCGTTGAATGGCATAACCCATCTGGAATCTTCCTTCAGTCAACCACCTGTCACGACATCTGAACAGAGTTAAAGAGAACAGAGGTTAATTAGCAAGGTCCTGAGCACAGTGCGCCGTCCAGGCAAAAGGGCACATCCCAGACCGCACACCCCCACATGGTCAGCTTTTTAGTCTGTCAGCCCTCTAATCTTTGGCAGGCGAGCCTCCGAGGCTTCAGTGGTGACAGGGCCTTGGGCTGCTGACCATGAGGTATGTGGCTGAGGCAGCTGAGCGGGACACAGGTGCCGAGTTCCAATGGGTATCAAAACGATCGACATCGCAGCACTAAAGAAGTCCGGGAAATCACCGTCAACAACACACAGATCATAATCAGAAACTAGATAACGAGCCAGGAGTCAGAAACAGGAACAAACACAAGCAACAGATAAAAAAGCAGACGAAAAAAACAGATGCGAGACCAGCCGACTAAAACCAAATGGAAATAAAGCAAATCTGAAGATTGAGCAAGGAGACATATACCGTCATCATCTGGAGGTGGGCGTGGCCACGACTATGCCTGCGGCTGGTAACTAGTAAACCGAATTCAGGAACACGTGACACAACCCTGCTTCTAACAAAACATATTATGAACGTTAAGATTTTTTTTCCAAGAATAAATCACGTATTATAAAGAATCATGTGTATTGTACAATTTTGCCCAACTGAGGTTTATTGTGATTAATTGGGGTGGCCATCGGGTGTCAGTTATATTTATGGAACTGGCATGGAACAAATCTAATCTGTAAATAAGTAATATTACCAGTATATTCATTTCAATTCACCATGGACTCTCAGCACTGTATTTCTTCTATGGATGTGCTTAGAAAAAAAAATGATCTATAATTTGTTATTTATTATTTTGATGCGTGGTGGCAACAGGGGTGGGTATGTAGACAGCTGGTCAGACCAACTGATACACTAATCTATGTCATGCAGTCTAGTGGGGAGGTGTCTGAGAGAATGGACTTTGATTCTGTTTTCTCATGTTGGTGTGTCACTGCCACAATGCCCGCACTTACGTGTCTAATTGATAGAATATATGAGCCCACTGTGTTCACCCCCGAGACTCTTAACAAGAACAATGGATACATTTTCAGCCTCTACTGCTGATGTCATTCGGTAATTCAAAGTCCATCAAGGAAGAGCTTTGGCTTTGTGTTGTCTCTGAGTGCGTGAGGACAGGTACAGCCTAAAAACTCATAAGGACGTGAGCAATCAATTGGCATACGCTTGTCAACTTTGATAAGAAGCAGATGGTTAAGTAATTAAATTTAATATATCCATTGTTGCTGGAATGTACAACCGTTTGTGCTCGAAGTCATGGTGCCCACATGTTTGCAGTAGAAATCGGTATTCTGGCTAATAACCCACACTGTGAAGACCAAAGTCAATACTCAGGTTTAATCTCCACTTACAACTAAAGCTGTCATTTAAGACTATGACCCGAGTTCCACTGGACAATAGCACAAAGAGTTCCACAAAGCTCACCTCCAGACTCCTGGCACTGTCGCATCATTATCCCATAGCCTTAAGGTCGGAAACATGGCCATCGCAACCTTTAATTAACATTTCTTTAACATTAGAGAAGATGGGCTATATTCCCACATTAGAAAAGCGACACCCGAAAGAATTTCAGCCATCTCGATTAATACTGCTTCATCACATTATTGCTGAGGGGCTCGGAGACTAGATGACATGGGAAATGTCTGAACAATGGACATCCTTCCATAATTCTATCAATGGTTTAAACGTCCACAATCAAAACAGGGCTGGGGTGTCTCCTTAAGCAGACCACACCTCCAGTTCAGAAGGATGTCTGGTTTACATTACTTCCTGATATTCCAGTTTCTTTCCCAGGATTGTGAAGACTTACACAGCTGTTTCTTGCACAGACATACAAACAATAGGTTTTTGTGGGTTTTATGTGGCCAGGTTAACAGCAATAGGTTCCACTAAAATAGTTAATTTAGCTTCCAAAGTGTATTATAGCTTAGGTTTAATTCTCCCATGACCATGACCAGGATGTGCAGTTGGAAGATGAATGGATAGATCAACAGATGAATGTTTTTCTTATCGTCCTCTATTTTTTATATCATCTGTACTGTATAAGGAAGCAGAGTAACACTTTTATACCAAACCAATAAATTTATGGTTTTAATGTACATAAATCAGCCAGCAGTAAGGTTTATACAAACATCAGTACATGCTGAGGTTCGGTCCACCTTCACATGCACTGAATTAATATTCAGTTGAAACACTAAACCACAGTTACCCAGTAAACAGATACCTGGCACTGCTGGGAATTTGAGGCCACTGGGGCATAATATATTTGTTACTCAACATAACTTCAAAAGAAGGACACCTACAGATTTTCATCATGTCCATAAAAGAAACTGAACTGAAACCTGAACAGGAAATACACACTTCAGGTTAAATATTAACCCAGATCATAAGAAGGTCTCCACAGTATTTACACACCGAGCTCACGCCCCTGCAATTTGCGAAGGTATGCTGCACTTTCAAACAGAATACAGAGGAATTATTTCTTATGATCAATAAGATCCAAGTGATTGTTAGGTGGCAAAGGGCAGCATAATGATTAGTGGCTCATAACCCAATGGTTCAAGTCCCAGGAGGAACAGGGGTCTAATACCCAATTAGCAAAATACTTTACCTGAATTTGCTTCACTTCAATTCCTCTAATGAAATGTCAAATGAAATGTTACTTCGTTTAAATGTTACTTCACGTCAGTTCAGCAAATAAAGTTTTAAAAAGCTGTGTTTTCAAGCAGGTGACAGTCTTTCAACATAAGACTTGCGCTTGACCTCAGTCGTCTATATGCTGTTTTTGAAATATAACACCGCTGAGTCACATCATGAACTCGTGTTTTATTTGTTTATTATTTTTTCTGTTTATGGCCGATGCTGTTTTGTATTCCAGACATGGCATTTGTGCTCCTTGAGGGCAGACAAAGGAGGATTTGCGTCTGGAGTGGCAATAGGTTGGAGTCAGAATGTCGCCACTAATGAGCTCTAACGAGAATTGGGACTCATTGAGTCGTCAGACGTGTCCCCAAGCAGGGAAGCATTTAACAGCCAGTGGCACTATGGATGTTGTTTTGTCTCAGTGCAATTAGCCAGTGTTGATGGGTCCTCCTAAGCTGGACTCTCAGTACATCTGAGCTGTACTTATTTGACCGGCACAAGATAATAATACACTCCAAGGAATGCAGTCTCCTGCATTTATTTTCTTTCTACATTTCGCAAGCACCCATTATTCTAAAGAATTTGCCTTTAAAAGAGCGTGCCAAGTACCTGTAAATGAAGTATATCTTCTTTGCTTTTTCAGCACGTAGGAATTCTCGTAAGTGTCGGCGAAGAGGTATGTCGATAAGTTTCAGCTCCGCTTTGTAAACACTTGGGGCGTGAATGGTGTTGACAAGCATTTGGAGTAAATGGTCCTGATCAATTTACAAATTCCTTTGCCAGAAAAAAATTATAAAATTAAGCAGAATACACATCATCCTTAAAAAACAAAACCCATAACATATAAGGCACCCACTCTCCAGCCAACACCGACCCCATCTTCTCTCTCCCTATAAATTTATGAGGTCTTTGTCTTTTCCTGTCAATAGTGTATCATAATTCCCAGTTCCCAGGCTAAATAAGATAAAGCTTCTAATGTGATTGAGCGGGCCTCTTTTAGCCTGCCCAGTAAAAGGTTGCATCTCCGAATCAGCCGAGCCTTCAGCTAATTTAATAAAAACCCCATCAGCCTAATGGATCCTAGACTGAATTGACCACAGCGCCCCCCCACCACCCCATCTCCACCCACAAACTGCCCGCCCTGCATTCCCCTAATCGTCGTGGGAGCCAATTGGAATTCATGTAGGTACGCTCTGCATCCAGCAGATGCCAGAGGAGAAGAAAATGAGAAAGGTGTTGGAGAAAAAATACGAGGAAGGTGAGAGAGAAGGACAGGAAGAAAGTGAGGGCCAATACCATGGTCCTAAACCCTGTCTTTATTTAAAAAAAATAGTGCAACACTCATCTGTGAGTCTGCAAATGTTATGCTGGCCCTCTCTGCTTTTCATTTTGGGCTAAAGGTGAAATTCATTAGAGCCCAGGGTAGTATTACTGCTGTGTTTTTTGGGGGGGGGGGATTTCTTTGGAGGGCAGGTCTGTGTTTTAGCTTGAGCTGGCTGGAGAGCTGGTGAGCATTTATAGATTCAGCAATGATTTCCCCTCAGCCAGACGCACATAAATGCAAGGACGCACAAGCCTACACACACACAACCGCACGCGCATACATCCACACACATATACATGGACGCACGCACACAGACGTACAGTAAAACCTATGGCCGCTTATACACAGACTGCAAGAAACCTGCATGCACACACATACAAACCTCAGGCTTCATTGTGTTCTCCAGCAGCCTGGTTGTGATTTATTTCCACATGGAAAAGGAAATGTGGACATTTGGACGCGTGTCAGAAAGTCATAAGAGGACGTGTCCTTGAGCTGTAAATTCCTTCCTTTTCCGTTGTATGCACCCTTCCCAGTTTTTTTATCGATGAATGCCAAAGCATTCATTTAGATCCTGTGGATATATGTAGACTGCAGTGTTTTTTTCCGCTGCTTCCATCTCATTTAGTTGCTCATATTGAGGGCAAAAGGTTATGCACATTTGAATTTGCTGTTTGAATCATGTTTCAGTCACAGCAGGGAGCCATTCATAAATCGCATTCTTCTCTTCAATGAAACGTAAGTGAAATGTGTTGGATCGAATCTTAGATGGATCCAAGACTGCTGGGGTTTTTTGTATAGTAAGGTTGTATATTCAAATGATGCCTCATTTTGAGTACAAAGGCATTCTTAAATCTCTGCTGGGCTTTTTGAGACATACATGCACGTAAATATGCAGGTGAGAGAAAAGCGCGGGGTCGAAGCACAGGGTCAGGGCATTTATCTGGCGTCCCTCGGGGGGGGGGTGTTTAAGGGTGTTGCCGAAGGGTTCCACAGAGATGTGACTACTCTACCGAGGACAGAATTCGAATTGATGACCTTCCGATTACAGGCACAGAGGTCCGAAAGCCAGCTGAGAGTCCATAGAAGAAGGTTGTGGTTTTGGACATCTAGAACATCTTAATGTTCATTAAGTCACAGGCAATGTTAATTTAGGTTTTGGATGTGAAAGAAAAGAAGGTGATATTTTAGAAATAATGGTTTGTATTTTTATACTTTTTTCAAAGCCAAACCCTGTACACAATCCAATGGAGATGAACTAGTCCCTTTCCTGAAATATAGTGGAGAGAGGAGCTACAGATCATATCATGGAGACCAGAAGTGTGACAGGAATGGCCAGAAAGCACACAGCAAACAGCATGCTCAGAAACCAAATAAGTCTGTCCCAGATGGTCGGAATCATATAGGAGAAGAGGAATGATGGAATGGGTGGGGATGAAAGATCTTAGGAGACCATAAACCACATGAACAAAAGTGAAGAGTTTGGCCCTTGCATATGGAGAAAGTGAGAGTCCTATGGCTGGCTGGGGCGTGGATCCCTTCTCCCCAGCCTCCACTGAGCTCCTGGGTGGAGTAGAATTGAAGCTTTAGCTGGAAAATGGCACCCCAGCCAGATCATGTCACTTTGGCAATTAGACCTGACTATTGACAATCCAGCAGCGCTACGCCACGTCTTTCCATGCCTGTCCCTGTCGCCACCGGACTGGAAGGCTTTTTCGTGGTTAATTAAGCCAGCAATTCGTCGTGAGGGAAAGAGTGTCCTTGGTTACAGCTGCACCCACCCACTTAGACATAAACGGCTTGTTCCCCCACCTAAGATCCAGGTTTAACAGGCATGTATGCAGCCCACTCTCTCAGAATCCCGGGGCCATTGTCAGAAAGAGCAGCACAGGATCTCCCACAAACACATGTATGTGCTGGAGTTCACATTTTCGCCGACTGTTACAAAATGCCTACGTTAATGAATGACAGAGAGTACATTTCATGGCACAAATACATAGTCTTGGTTGTCCTTCACAGGGAACAACCGCTCACTGGTTCCCGCTTTTGAATTTGTTTGTAAGAGCAGTACGAGGGACCCAGGATTCTGAAACATTTCCTCCTTCCTGCAGTGAGTTGTGGCAATTCCAACAAGAGACACATGGGATGTATGTCTGCCGTATGTCCGCTTGATCCGACACAGACGGTATATCGCTGAGGGATGCATGGATGGCAGAATCTAAGCTCAAGATCACTTTCCAATTATGAGAAGATTCAATCTGTTGCTCGCTCATCCTCCAAATGCTTTAAGCAGAATACCAAGGTGCCACACATATCCACCAAGCACACACAGCCACTTGATCCAAAGCCAAAGCCTAATCCAACCACAGTTGATTTACAAGCACCTCAATTAGTAATTGCAGATTAAGCTTCCTCTTTAAATGCCCAAAGTGTGGTAGAACCAGGTTCATGTCATCCATCCATCCATCTGTCCTTGACCTGCTTATCTAGTACTGGGTTGCATGGAACCTGGGCCCTGGAGCCCATCCTTGACTGCACAGAGACAATGCAAAGGAACACCTTGAGTAGAATTCCAAACAACTTTTATTCCTTTTTACCTTTTTTCATGGAAATTTTGGAACAAGCTTTTGTTGGAAAGCAAAGCACATAGTTCACTTTGATAATTCAGGGGCAATTTAGCCTGAGCCGACTTCAATGGATGCTGCACACGCTGTGATTTAAGACAAGCATCAAACGCTAGTGCTTGACAAACAGAAGTTCCCCATTCTCCTTCATTCTGTCTTTATTTGGACTCAGATGTCACCACAAGAGAAATTACATTGGATCTTCTCACAAAAGATGAAAAACTTTTTAAAAATAAGGGAAAGAAGGCTAATTCTATTTATCTTGGGAATATCTTGGGTTTCCCTGGAAAACTCGGAAGTGCAGAAAAGTCATCTACTGTTCCGAAAGATTATTTTAACTTAACGACCTCATTATACTGTGTAATAAAATGAGCCAGCTGAAGTCAGGATATGAAGCATCCAGCTTATGGGCAGCTATTGTTGAAGCTCCATGGTGTTCCAGAAAGATACAACAAAGTCCTCGATCATGGGGCAAAATAACAAGGAGTGTCGGGCTCATGGAGAGAAAGAGAAGAGGACAAAAAAGGAGTGGAGAGGGACATGGTACATATTTCAGGATGGCTCACCGGAAACCGTTACCTTGTGTTTGGATGAGGATGCCAGATGGACTGGGGCTGAGCCTGGGAAATCTCTCTTCCAGGCTATCGGGAGTCTCTGCTTGGTAATGCTAGTCAAGGCTCGCTCATTGAACACCTCTCATCCTGCAGCAACTTGGGTGGCAAGGGGAGGAAGAGCAGGCGAGGCAGACAAGCAGACAGACAGACCTTAATTGGGCAAAACGCAGGGGAACCACTGGCTTGGCCACTGGACTCTCAGGGAATGGGACCAAGAGTTTACAAGCGACAGCAGAAGCCACGGGCACCTGGTCAAAGGAAACAGAAAATCATCGCGTACATTTACAAGCTGTAAAATTACTAGCCAGCAGAGAGCCATCCAAATTAATGACCAATATAATTTTAATAGGTCAAGCTCAGAATTGACATTGTCTTTCCCTGTGTGGATTTCTAAAATACGATGCTTTTCTAAAGCAAGATCCCTTTCCAAAACATGTGACCCTTCAACAGATCGACAAATGTGTAGTAGAACTAATAAAAAAGATGTTCATGGTGTAAATAAAGAGGACATGGCCCTTCAGAGCGACATCACCTTCAGCATGTAATTGGCAGGTGTTTGGGAGTCAATGGGCCACCCAACGTGCCGGAAGGCAGCGTCTGATTCCGACTGTTAAATCAAGTTTACCGGGAACAGACAGAGGTGGGTACAGCTTTTTTTTACATTGGTCACCTGGCTCGACTCACAGAACTTTCTGGTTAAAATCATAGATATTTTCTGACGGCTTGCGACGAGTCAGGGAACCTCTACAGAAACTGCTAAGGTCACGCGGCCTGTGTGTACCCCGGCACCGGCCCATTCAAAATGCAACCCTGCTACTTCTGCTTTTTGACTCCCATCTCTGCCGAACAAAAATCGGTAACTGGTGCTGATAATAGTAACTTCACTAATAAGAAATGACTGAGGACACAAAGGAGGAGGGCTGACTTACTGTAATATTCAATGAGCTGTTTTTCCTTCCATGAACAGTGTGTGTGAGTAGATATGCATTGAAAAACCTACTAAAAATCATACCTCTTGTTGGTTTGTAAATGAAGTCTGTTGATCTTGGAAGATACATGGAACTGTGTGGGTGTGCTGTAAAATTTGAAAGTTGTCTATCTCAATCTTCAGTCCTTATCACTGGCTGAGACAACAGTCTCTCTCGTTCTCTCTCACTCTCTCTTACTCAGTCTTTCTCTATTCCGCCCTGACGGTTTTTACATCTGTTTCAGGGAACTCTTTTTTTTCTCAGTTACAGATGGAAGCCTTACACATCCCAGAGCCATCCTAACAAACACGCACACACTCATGATTTCATTAGAAATGGGTCAAATAAACTCAGAAAGGTTGGGGGAGGGGGCGTCAATAGGCCTTTTCCTGTTGGAAAAACATACAAAACAAGCCTGCATTGAATTGACATCACACGGTCAGCAGTTATAGAGGAGACCTTTGAGGAAACAGGCCCCTCACCGGCCCTGCTGATGATGTGAAACAGCTTGGGAAGCAAACACATTGGTAGAAGACTGCTGAGTCAGGGAATCTGATGTCTACTGGGAATCATGAAGATATGGGGGAACGTAGGCATTTAGTGTGGTGGAAGCGAAGGGGAAATTTGTATTTGATATATGCACATTAATTTGAAATATTATGTGAAGAGGTCATATGTGAAAATAAATCTACATATTAATCCAGCACATTGCATGAGAAGCACAAGAGTAAAGTGGATGTGTCTTTGAGAGTGTTTGTTAGGGTTAGTGTAATGAATCCTGAGATGGAGGGTGATATGAGAAATGAGAGACAAAGGAAGGGCATGCCAGAAGATGATCTGTGATGATCTTGTTTGTGGCGTGCCTTCTTCCCGTTAGGCACTGCATACCTCTTTCTAAGGGACTGACACGACATCTTAGAAACACACTGTAGTGCCCCTCTCAGCAGTATGGGTCAAAGCCCATGTGGTGGCCTAAGCAAGCCTCACTGCACAGGGAGAATTTCACTGCCCAATATTTTTTTTTTCAATACTCGGGTGTATACACGTAAATCTAGCTGGTCAACAGTATAGGTGACATAGGTGGCTGCCTTGATCGCCAACATCTGAGTGGTGCTGACCTGCCAGCCAATTTGACTTTTCCTCAGACAGGGGGCGCCGGTGGTCATGCTTGCCTAGGGTGCCACATTGGCTGGGACTGGCACTGCAGGATGAACTTAAAACAGTGGGATGGATGATAAAAGATACCTGTACTGGGGAGTGGGGGGATGGCAATGGTTAAACAGTTTAACAGGGGTTGGGCTTGTGGCGCCAGCCGTTCGAAAAGTCACCACCTCCTCAGAAGATGCCACCCTGGGCGACTGGCCACGCTGCTCCTGCCTGAATCTGCCCCAGCATCTGCCAGGAAGAGTCACTGACATGCAGTACTGCTCAAAGCGAAAACAAACCCCTGCCCAGTTACTCTGATGAACTGTAGACCTTCACACTGACAAATACAGCTTGACGCAGGGAAAACATAAAGGAGTTCGCCTCAGAGCTAATGACAATCTATTGCGTAACACTCAGAATCAACCCAAAGTGGTGTGAGCGTGGTGTCACTGGATCAGGATACCTTACGACTTCTACCTGGGACCATAGCGGTTCATCTCTAATTGTCAGGGACTGCATGGCACTGTCTGGCCCAACATGAGGCTGGGATTTCATATAAAAGGGGGTTTCATGTCCCATTCCTACATTCCCCGCATCACTAATCTCATTACAGGCCTCATTGTGTCACTTGGGTCCATTTGCACAACCTCTGCACCCATATCTTTGCAACTCCTTTATTGCAGGATTTGATTACAGAATTTCGACATATAAGAAAGTCAACCGATTCTCATAATACTGAACCCAGCACTGTAATGCAATAATATAATCCCACGCTTATCCAGCCTGCTGTCTTTATTAGTCTGCAGAAATGTTGCCCCAGATAGGTAGTCATCTGGTTTATGACACCATAATGGATCCCCCGTTCCTTTTATTCAGTTTGTAACTAAAAGGAAATCGATACCTATCCCATAATCATCGCTCATTGGCATTCATTACTTTTGCTGTGTACCATCTAATTAGCAGCCTGATCTGGGCCCTGGACTGGTGCTTAGTCAGCATAATGGGCCATTTAACCTTGTCCTGCCGTATTCATTGCAATTAGTGTATGACTCGCTGGTTAATTCGGCTTGTGCTAGACTGCAGACCCTGTAGAGCTGTTCAGTGACATGTCACGCAGCCAAGGGGGAAGTGTGTTTACATTGTAGCTACAAGTGCCATAGAAGGAGAGTCAGCCGGCCTACCCTGTGGAGGGACAGAATGAACAGTGACTTATGAATTACTGAATGCGGCCTGGTGAATAGGCTCCATGCTTGTCCCTGTATTTACATCTGTGTGTGAATGTGTGCATGTGCATGCATCTGTGAGTTTGTGTACACAATTTCCTAACTTTCTTCAAACTGCGGCACAATAATAGAGAACCTGACCTTGCAGGGGGGTAAATGTTAATCAATGACTCACAAGTCATGAAACGTTTGGTATCAACTTCCATATGTTTTTGAGGTTTGTTGAGGTGAAACGTGACCCTGATGGATGTTGTGAGGAGGAAACATGCCCTTGAACCGTTCCTTTGTCTTTATTACACAAAAACAACCAAACAAAAGATACATTTAGCTCTGTGCTGACTCAGACGTAATCCAGACTTGAAAGGAGTATCCTATGTGTATGGAGGATCCAGTCATTGCAAATTCTGTAGATTTTCTAATGTTTTGTTATTCACCAAAATGTCATTTATTTCCTTTTTGGAATTAAATCCATTGGGTCATAATATGTCAGGTATAGTAAACAGTGCAGTGCATAAGAATGCTTTGGGTACATCTCTGGCAAAAATTAAAAGACCACTCACTTACTGTTTCACTCATTTCTCAATTTATGGGTATGTACCTGTTTAGAATATAATTTTATTTTGTAAACTGCAGCCTGGCTCTTCCCTGCTTCTCATTAATGAAGGGCTTCTTCATTGCTTTATGGGTCTTCAGTCCTGCATCCAGGAGCCCGTTATGAATTGCCCTAGCAGTGCACTTTACGCCACTTAATGTTTCCCATTCTTTTTGAAGGTTACTTGAGGTCATCTGCCAGATAAGTTGATGATCCTGCACTCTATCTGGCTGGTTTCTGGTTATTTCCAGTGTCTCCTGCTTCACCATGTTCTCATGTACTGCTGTCTTAACTTCAAAACTGGAAGCAGCCTGCCGCGCAGTGTAGCCATCTGCCAGCGGAACCAGGATTAAACCAGTATTTAAAAATGCAGATTTTAAATAATATATAGAATGATCTCAAGTTTGGTGATCAAACACTAAAGAAATATCAGAGCAGCAGAAACTACAGTATATAGCAATCATTTCTGGCATTCTGGTTTTGAGATAAATCTGTTAGTTCGACATTGTTCAGTCACTGTGATGGTGCTATCGCCTCCTGATTAAATCTTTTACCTCTTGATGTGATGGAGTCATTGTGTACATTGTGCACAGTTCTTCGAGTAGCTTCATTTATTAACCTTAATACATTATACATTATTTTAGACATAGTGCTGTTTGAACTGTGATGACTGGCCTGACTGATGATAGCATTATTATTTCTCCACACTGCCACCCAGAGATTCAATTCCATCACTGCATCAAATTGTGTCAACGGGCCCTGTGCTTTTTCTGGTTCTTACACCTGTACCTGTATTCCTCTTGACAGCATTAATCTTGCACATTCACACATTCACAAGTGTATCTGTCAGTCCCACTACCTAAGTGCCCATGTGCTGAGAGAAGGAAGGAGGTGTCATCTTCCCTGACCAAGTCCAATTGAAAGGAGCCTGTTGATGGGAGATGGACCCATTAAAATGAAGATAGTTATCAGCTGTCTTTACCCACAGTCTTGGCAGGAAGTGCTTCAGTTACTGACAGGCCAAGTCATCACACTTTTCCAGAGTCAGGAAGCAATGTTTCAGTGTTAACTGTGAAAATTTCTAGTCAATTACATTCATGTTTTCTTGAAATGTTTTGTGTGTGTTTACTTTCAAACCACTTTATTAGCATCGTAAACATTTTTTTGTAGCAAATATTAGCAAATGATAAGAATGAAATTCTTGCGTAATGTTCCACATGGCATAGTTGGCTCAACCTCATGTACTCTTTTCATGATGCCAGGTTGAGACTGTAGTGAAACCCAACACAGGTCATCTCTTGTGCGGCAAAATGGTGGCTTTTGAACACTAAGCTCAGAGATCCCACACCTCTGGAATGGAACCTCTTCCTCTGTTCCTGCCTAACGGTTGGACCCCAGGGAGTTGAACCACAAGCATCCATAACAGTCCCACATCCTCGTCTCCCATCCCAACCCATAGCGAAGTCCTGTCAACAGAATTACGAGCAGAGTAAACAGTGTTTGCTTAACACTTTGTTTCCTGACAGCTGTAGACAGATCTAGGTGTCAAACTTTCTAAGAGGAAGGGGACGGGACCCCATTAACTTCTGTCATCGAGGGAAATGGGGATGACTCCCCTTACTCAGAGCTAGAGGCCCAGACCAAAGATCAAAGAAGGGGGCGATAGCCTGTCTGCACACTAAGACACCACTGTTATTCCCAACTACTGAAAAGAATAAAAAGAGAAAATATGATTAATTCTGCTCTAGAGCACTGCATGTGGCATGAATTTTTAGCCTGAGACAATAGGGTGTACCTTGGCATCAAGGAGAAACCGCAGCGACGAAATCTATCACCGTGTGAAATCCCAAAAGCCATGAGAAAAAGAGGCCAAGAAATCTACAGGTTTCTCTGCCCATGTTAGAAGGGGGTGACTGATGTGCAGTGGTTAAAGACTTGTGACCTGAACATTATAAGGTCACAGAGCTCAGATTACAAGGTGGCAGCCTGGAGTATACCTTCAGCGAGGTTTTCAAAATGAGTCATAAATTTACTATTCAAATTAATTGCCTCAATAAAATACCCCAGCTGTTTAAATAAGCAAAATACCTTGATTTGGAAGAAAGTTTTAGCTAAGCAACCAAAATCTAGAATTCAAAGAGGTAATCATCGTACCTGATTCCGAGCCAGATAATATTCTCTCAGTCAGACAGGGGAATTGAACTATTACCTCATTGCAGTTGTAGGGCAGCAGGGGCCGAGCAGACTGGTGCACCTCCCTTGTGGTGGGTGGCATTAATGATTCGGCGCTATGTCGCGCACCCCAACCAGCCAAGGAGGACATAAATCATATGTGTGAAACGCAAGCCAAAAATGCAGTGGCCGACCACAGCCACATCCTGCTCAATACTAATGCAATAATTGTTAAAGTACGGCGAAGAAGAACAAGACTGGTTGACAATTCCTGTGGTCTTGGAGGGAATACGAAAACCAACTGTTATGGTTTCTGGGTCCACTGCAATGCCCAATTAGGGATGGGTGCACTGGCAGCATGACCCTCTTTTATTGCCACGGGAGATGTCCCAGCACGTCACCGGGGACGTCATTGCGGTGTGTCTGCTCAAGACGTTAATGCCGCTGACCCTTGATGAGCTGATGGACGACCTGAGCCTATTCAACGCTGAGGGGCAGTGAGGGTAGGGAAAGGGCTGATGTCTGCAGAAAATGTTTCACTGTTTTCCCAAGCACAATACATCTCCCCAGGAAGAGACAGGATATGGGAATAAAGGAGGGTAATAAAGCATGAGTAATAAAGGAGTGCTGCATTTTCATCAAGAATGTAAGGGGTGTAATGCACAGACTACAGTACAGTCATTGTGACACTGAACTTACTGCACTTTAAGATGTCTACTTCAACATGCAAGGGCAGGCTGTCAGTGACTCAGTGACTCATGGCACCCATTTGAGGAGTGCAAGAAGCAAGTAGGTGCTAATTGTTCTTTTGTTCCTGACCTGCACCTAAAACATTTCCTGCATAAAAAGGTCTGATTGCGTCAAGATTTCACAAAGTAATATGTAGAGCAATCCATTGCTGAACACTATTTCTGATTTTGCAGATGAGAAGCTTGAGTCTATTTCCAAAGAAACATTATCTCTGAAAGTATGTTTTTCTAATCGTATTAACAGGACTAGTGTAAACCAGACCTTTTCACTCTTTAGAAGAGAAGTATATTCATAGCATAAGCTTCGGTCTATTGCATTTATCATCAGATTTGATCAAAAACAGCTTTACAGGCTCTCTACAAGCTCTTTATAGTGATTAATGCCCATTTTTCATAGCACAAAGAAGCTACTTTTCTGGAATATTCTTAGACATAACACAAGCTGGCTATATTCCATAGCTAAAATATATTTGACGATAGCTGATATATTTGTAACATAATACTCAGCTGTTCAGTCTTTGTAAATCGTAACATTAAAGTATCCTTATGAATTTAGAAGCTGTCAAATTTTATTTAATGTATATGAATGCATGCTTCAGTATGTTAGGGGTTACTTACATCACTGACAGATTTAACTTAATGGGAATCAATAAAGTAAGGAAGAATAGCAAACTGGTTATCAGTACATGTTGTGTGTGATGTATTAATGTAGTCCTGGATGTTATTTTGATTCCATTTTGAATTTTAAGTGTATCCCTAGAAGACCTGAGAAGGAGATAGAGTTTAAATGCGCTTTCTCCACTGTAGATCAGGGCTGCTTGACAGGAGAAGGACCTACAAAGACCAACAATAAATCAAGCACTGCTCTGACAAACAGACAAATACGCACAGAGGTATATATACAATCGCCGGACAGGCAGGCCAGGCCGTTAGCGGCTCCATTGGCATCCTGCTGGGGAACAAAGGGAACTGTGGGGTCTAGCTGAGGAGCGATATGTCAGACACTGTCAGCTGGCCTCCATCTATGTAAAAGCATAAAGAGAAGAGAAAGATCAAAGAGACAGGCGAGGGGAAGCAGAGTCTCCTCTGTGATATCACCTTACACCAAAGCATTCTGTCGAACCCCTTCCCAGGTTTGGAAAACCATGCTTATTATTTTGTAGGTATAATAAATATAATCAGTTAGAGGGACAGTTGGGAATTCTGCTTAAAGATGTCCAGATTCCAGGAGGAATGCGGATGAGTGAGAGAGTGAGATCAACTGATCTGCTGTGGTCGGTGTGGATTTCCTCTCTGGCACCCCTTTGAAGTTACAGGCTGCGCAACACATTTGTCCGATCAGACATTTGACAAGTTGATTCAGATGTTCATAACCTTCAGCCACAACCTCGCATGCCTCCACATTGTCCCCGGAGTGGACACAGAACTGACAGCGCACAAGCCTGCTTTGAGAGCCCCACCAACCCTCATGGTCAAAAAACAATATAGGGGTGACATCATCACCATAATGTTGATGCTTTTGAGACAGAAAGGGATTCTCCAAGGCTGAGCCTGAGGAAAGTGAACTATGGCCAGGAATATTCTGCGAAACATATCGATTGGGCACATGGGGATGGCTCACCATGGTTACCCGAAGAAGGCAAGGAATCAGACAGAAAATATTGCATGAACTGAGCATCATCGTCAAATCAAATTCGACGGGGACAGCTACATGCAGAAACAGACCTCCTGCTCTTCACACTGACAACCAAAAAGACACTCTTCAACCTCATACTTTTACAATTAGCCAAATAGCAAGAAGACCCTTGCAATTTTACCCAGGTATAGAGAATGATATCTTAACAAAGGAAATTAGGCCAAGTACCTTCAAGAGCAGGGCCCTTCCTGCGACTTAAGATGGCAAAGATGCAAAGGTATCTCTTAATTTAGTTTCAGAGGAGTCAAATTGCAGCACCTGCCCAAATAAATCAAAAACCCAATACAAATCAATTACGTCCCAGTGCATCTTATTCCTCCAACCTGAACCACAATCTCTCCAGGTCATTTTTCTGTTTTTTCCCTATTCTGTGCTGGATCAGCAGTAGGTTGGCCGAGCCAGGTGGTTCCCAGGCTGTAATTCTAAACGCTGCATTAGTTTTTATGTCAAACTGTGGAGTCAATCGCACACTTTAAAGGACCTCCATCAGGAGGGAAGAAGCCCTTTCATCTCCTGTCACCTGGCGAATGGATTAGTCATGCACTTGGGCGGGGGGGTCCATGGTTAGGTCAGGTTCTTCTGATCCCAAGAAGAAAATGGTCTGGTACCCCCATTTCCCAGGTGCTGTGTGTTTGTAACGGATCGGTACCGTGATCAGTCATCTCCTTAGCCTTAAATCCCAAACACAGTACCGGTTGAAGACCGTGTGGCACCCAAGGCAGGCTTCACCACCAGCGCCCCTGGCCGAGACAAAGTGAAATTGGCCTCCAAAGTGGGCACCCTCTCAGAAGATGGCCCCCCAGGTAGTCACCTATGCTGCCTAATAGGCTGATCAACAGAGCTCACACCAACACGCTGGAGACATATTTCTTCACTGTCAACTTTGAGCAGTGGTGCAGTGGCTAGCTTATATATTCTGGCAACATTTTCTGAGTAACACGGCATTTCGCCAGTCGCAGAAGCACCGTTGGAATATTGGGATGTACCTTGATATATTAGCACAATCAAGCCAGAAGGGCATGAGTAATACATTGAGTAACACTTTGTTTACCAAAGCAAACAGAGATTAGATAGAGAGGGAGCAGGTAGGATAAGAGAGAAGCACCAGCCAAGGACACACTGGCAAACTGGGAATCTACCACAGAACCTAATCTGTAACTTTCTAAGGTGGAGGACTTTCAGGGAATAGGACATTATAGGTTGTACTCACACTAGGCGATCTGTTCAATGCCCAAGCACATTTGACCCCCAAAGTCCAGTTCGTTTGACCAGTGTGATCGCTGCATATTGTGCATGACATGGTTAGTCAGCTTTGGGCATGGTACAGTAAGCATCTAGTGTGACCACTAATGATGCATGGAACAATCATGACATCAATTATGCGACTGACACACGCACGCGCACATGTACACTGTACAACAACCGGACCTTGAACAAACAGATCGGATAGGCTCAGATTGCGTTATTTTTCAAAACTGCGTTGTGAAAAAAATGACATGTACAGCTTGGGTAGCGACAAACATTTCACAAACATGGCGGCAAAGGATTACTTTGGTCTTCGGCAGTGTTTGCTGGAAATCTGGGGTGATGAGAGTATCCAGGAACAACTGGATGCAACACACAAAAACTAATATTTGGTATTTGGTAAAATATGGGATGACCTTCTTATACATGCAGCACAAATGAATAAAAATCACCGCCTTGTATACTAGATAAATCTATTTGTATCATTGTGCTTAAAACAACTCAAAATAAGGACATTAATCATGTATTGCATTTTGCTGTGTGATAGCACTTTCCTTCCTATTTTTTCTTTAACAGGAAAAAGTCACACCGAAATCATAAAAGTGTGCTCAGGCCGGGATCATTAAGCGCAATGTGAGTACAGGCCAGTGGGGGGAGTAGGGAAGAGGGACAATCCTGCCCGAGCATGGTACAAGGCATGTGGGCCAAGTGTCAGTACAGTTTGTCACCAACTGGTGGATCCCAGTTTGCATCAGGACCGAAATACAGTTGAATCTGGACTGTGTGATTGATTCCTTCCCCCGATCAGCAATCAAATTTTTTTTTTTGAATGCAGTGAACCTTTGCATTGCGTTGCTGATGGAACCTCGATTGGCCCACGGAATCCCTAATTCAGCTGGGGACCCCTGCTTCAGATTTTTCAGACAGTATAGGGAAGTTTTGGATCTACCTATCCATTTTCGAGCGTAACATGGCCTTTAACATTTGTTTTTCCTTTCAGCGAGTTGCGATTTTGTGTGTAATGCTGTGTGTGATTACCCAAGGTTGTCCAAGCCGAATCAAAAACAAGAAAGAGGTAGATTAGAAATTTAGAGCGAAACAGGTCATTTCCCACGGATGCACAAACACTGACCTGCTGTGTGATGCCCTTTTATGCGCAGATACTTTGTTTACACAGCCTTACTATCTGACTCCCAGAAGGACAAATGCTGTGAACCATCTTCAATGAATCTTTCAGTTAATGTGAGGATTACCATTAGGCTGTGAGCATTGTGTTACAGGAAGGGGTGACCTGGAGCCTGTCGCAGGCTGTATGGGACACCTGGGGTTTGCCCAGAAGGGAATGCACAGAAATACATATACTAAAGGCAATTTCAATATGGCAGTTAATTAACAGTGGTGGACAGTGAGCCACCACACCAACCATAGACCATAAATATATCACCCTATTGCAATTTGTATGTATCAAAGGAAATTCCATCCATCCATTTTCTGTAACCATTTGTCCTATTCAGGGTCACTGGGGGCCTAGAGCCTATGGGCACAAAGCAGGGAACAACCCAGGATGGGGCACCAACCCGTCGCATGGCACACTCACACAGGCATACCTATAAGCAATTTGATAACTCCAGTTAACCGCACAGTGATACAGGGAGAACATGCAAATGGTGGAGACTCAACCCCTAACCCCAGAGGTGGGAGGCAACAGTGCTGACCACTGTACCACTGTGCCACTCAGAGAAAACCTCCTCAGAAAATTAGCAAACAAGGGAGTATTTTGAAAAGAGATAGAAAGATGGGAACATCAAAAATCTCAAAGCATATTCAAAACTGAATACTGACTTTGCAAAGACGCAAGACAGTGCAGCAGCACCTTCAAAATTTAAGGAATACGCACATGGATTTTTTTCTGATACTTTTCCCGTTATTTTTCCATATTGAAATATTTTGTTAAAACGTCAGGTTTTCATATGTCATTAGAGCATATACACTTGTTATAATAATCTCAATGTTTTTCCAAAGGAGGTGTATCTTCATTTCAGCTCATTATCCGCCATGAGATTCTCATTCCTAACACATTGCGTTCAGTCTTGTACTCTTCTTCTTTTACATACGGCATGCACACATATAAGGTATGTACAAATGGGTATTTTGTATTTTTGTACCTTTATACAGTATCCTGCACACACCTTTGGCACATACACACTGCCACTTTAGTTACCTTCTCACATACCTAACCTTTTAATCCTTTTTTGTTTTTATACTTATATTCTATTCTATATTGCATTATATTGTCTTCTTTATTTTTTGGTATTTTTAAGCTGTTGCTGTAATCTCTTATCTTTATTTTCCTCTACCCCATTCTTTTCTTCCCTGTATCTTCCCCACGTTGTCTGACTCTTATCTTACTCAGCAATTAAGCATATTAATCCTAGGCTGTCTGTCTTGTTTTCCCGGTCTCTTCCAATCATTCTCCTTTCCCATTAGCTTTGGCAGCCTGCTCCAGTTCACCTTCAACTCAACCTAAATTTAACTTCTCCTTCTTCTCCTTCCTGTCCAGTTGGGTGGTGTCCTGCACAGCTTTTGGATTTTGTCCTCCACGTTTTAAAAACCTGATGGATTATCCTCACATGAGCCTCATCTCTTAATGGGTTCCTTCCCCTTATCTTGGGTTTTGCACAGTTGGGCAGAAAATTCTACCAGGTTCTGGAGAAAGGTCTAAAATCTCAAGGCGGCGGCTGATTCTGAGATGCTGGAACCATGCAGCTCAGCTGGCATGTCCATAATCGCTTAGAAGATTAATCTTAGCCATTTTATTGCTTAGTGACAAAGTACCTGAGCCTCTTGACACATGTACCTGTGTGCTGTATGTATTCTGCTGCAGCCACACGGTTTGCAGTTCATAGGAGAAGGCTGCATGCATTAATGAGCAGGTGGTACATGAGTGTAATAGTGATATTCAATCAGAATTTGATTGATGCTGTTTAATATGCGGCACTTAAAAATGCAAGGTCATAGAATGACCCAGGTACATCATAAAGAATAACACAAATTTGGTGAAAGATAGCGTTTGATACAGTACTTTATTTAGTTTTGCTTTTAACAAGATTTCTACAGACATCATAATGCCAAATGCTATTCTTTAAAACAGCAAACACTGGAAAAAAATTTCTGTGTGAACAGAGAACAGAGAATGTGGGGCGTGCTGGGTGTGACTGTGACGTTGACCCCTACCCTGGCTTTCTTTGAGTGTGCATGGGTCTCTTCTTACTTCCAGCGTCCAAAAACATGTGGCTTGGGAGCAATGGAGTTTCTAAATTACTTGTGGTAAGGGAGTGTGTGTCCCATGATGAACTGACGGTCTGTCTAGGATGTCCCCTGCCTTGTAGTTTCTGGGATGGACTCAAACCTCAACATAACCCTGCACTGGATGAGAGTTTGTGGGAAATGAATAGACGGAAACAGGACTGCACCAATCATTACTTTATAGGTCATTACAGGCCAATCAGAGGATTTGAAACTGACCTCTTGTAGTTTCCTTGCAAAAAACAGACACCTTACCACATCTTATATTGACAAGGATATCCTTCTTTTGTGTTGCTGCAGGATTTTTTGTATTCTCTAATCTAAAGCCGGATTGATACTTTTAAAGTTGAAATGTATAGGAAACGTGGTTTTTTATGTTGTTGGAGGGATGCTCTGTGGAGCTGAAGAAACTGAGGGTGGTATCTGAAATCCTTCCTTCAGCTAACATGGGAATTATAGTCTTTAGGTAGCTAGTAATCCCCTCAGACCACATTAGCAACCTTATTTTGTCCTGACCTTCTCATTACCCTGAGAGAACCTCTATACCTCACAGAGAACCACATAAGCAGGCTCTGCCCATCCTTTACATTGTGAAGACCCATCCCTCCTACAGACAACCAACCTAACAATAAAACAACCAATGAGATCTACAAACTACTAATAATGCAGTTCCAATAAAAAGCCCCTTACGTCCTGCATCAGTGGGGGTACACATCTTTACTGTCTTTTTACAGCTGTTCCGTGTGACCAATTAATCAACTTTTTTATTTTCAGTTAAATGCTTGAATGATTCACCTTTCCGAATCATTCCGGAAACTGTCCTGTTATGCTTTGTCGGCCATATCACACCCTCCAGCCTCACCAGAGCACTCTCCTGGGTTAGTTAAGCATACAGGAACATAAATCCTCTGTCTGTGAGTCTGTATTCCTCTACCCCTGGTCATGTGTGTAATACTTGTATATCTCCATTTGTGGTTTATTCTGTTTGTATGTAATAGCATAATGTCTGGCCAGTATACATGTGAGAAGTGTGAGAGGCTAACTAACACTAAAAAGTAATAAGTAATTGTACATGGTTTGTCTCCAGGCTCCAGACAAAACATCCAGTACCTGCAACCCCCCCTAAAAGAGAGGTCAGAGGTCATCGATTGCTCCAATAGACATCCGAGGGACCCCATGAGGACCCTCACTGGCTTTGCGTCAAAGAAAACTTCTCATTCCGTTTTGATTTTGATACAGAAACTGGTCAGATGCAGCTGATTAAAGAGCCTTTATTATTCTTTGTGGTTTCTCTCTCGAAAGTGGAAGTTTTTCCAGTAAAACATCAGCCATCGAAAGGGACTCGCAATGTAGAAAGATGCATACTGAACCTCAGCGCCCTCGCTCCACGCTCAAGTTCGAACACTTCATACTCGCTTAGGTGTCCTTTGGGGCTAATCTGCGCTGGCCTCTCTCACGTGGCCTATTGTCCGGCCCTAATCCTGTTAGCTGAATTCCGAATCACTCTAATCCACACAGGGAGCAGGTTTACTCTCCCGAAAAGGGCTGCTTCATTACCTCTGGAATGCCAGGATACAACTGAACCCAACACACAGGTAAAACTTCATCCATCTCCCTGTTCCTGAAGGCAAAGTGTTTGTCGCTCAGGGTTTTCTGAGTCTCCCTCAGATGATGGCTCAGGTACTGGAGTAGGGGCTGCTCGTGTGGGTCTCTGGCATAACTCAGAGTGAGGTAACTGTAAGTCTTAGGTCATTAACACTAACTGAGACAGAGCTCAAGGCAAATTGCAAAAAGGGATCTGGTGCTAATTTGTGATCCGGGAGTGCATGTGCGTATGTGTGAGTGTGGAGCGTGTCTACAGGAAAGTGAAAATTAGGTCATTTGAATGATGGTGTTAAAATGTTTTTGGAAACTGATGGGTAGGCCAGAAAGGCCAGGTCACTGAAGGGAAAACAATGAAGTCAGTCTAAAATAGGGTGAAGCTCTCTTTTTTCCCAGGTGAAAAACACCAGCAGTGTTTTTTTAGCTGCCTATATGAGTGTGAGAGAGAGAGGGGACGCTCACAAAGTCACCTCACCAAGCTGGCCGGCCCGGCTTCCTGCTGTCTAATTTATTGTCATCTGGCCCGTTAAAACGAACCATACAGGTGTATAAATGTCACGCTTTGGCAATACAAATTGTGGGCACCACGCCAAGATGATGCGATCACCCACTCGCAAATACCACGAGACCCAGGTGCATTAACACCCAGGGAGCTGTTTACACAGCTTGCCTCTTAAAAAATACAAATATTTAAAAAAAAAACTGAAAATTCTTTTAGACGGCCTTGAGTTAACACACTCTCTGCCTGAACCCTTAAACCTCGGTCACAATCGACAGCCGACCTTAAACGCACCTCTCCGATAGGTACTTAAAGCCCATCGAATTTGTCTCTGTTGCAGAATTTGGCAAATGTGCAGAACTGATCCATGGGTGCCTAGAGGTATTTTGTTATTATAAAGGGTCAGCTGTAAATCTGAAACGTCAGAATGTGGGTCTGGGAGTTTCAGACACAGGCCTGCACGTGGCTGAGGCCTGCGTGGTTCTCCAGGAAGGTAACTGTCTGTTTCCACCACTGATGACAGTTCCAGCAGATTTATAGGAGGAGCTCAGACTGTTTCGCTGTGGCGTCTATGGTTATTTCATTCACCCTTAAGCTCCCACTTTGGTCTGTCTCTGTTCCCCTGCGACAGGAACTGCTGCAGTCAGTTTATCTCAGGTGTTATCTGCCATTCTGCTAGTCTGCAAGAGATTAGGGTCAAAGTCGTTAAATCACTGATGAAGTTTTGTGACCCCCACCACTAATTACAAACTGCAGTTTAGCTTAATGCCAGTAACAGCAGGGGTCTCCATCCTGTTTGAGCATGCTTTTGTGTCTTAATGTTTATTTTTCTGCTTAACACTGAGCTTTTAACGTCAGATAAGGTCAGGCAAGGTTTCTTCAGTCTAATAGTTTTGTTGTACTAATTGTTTCATCTGGAAATTTAAATTTGGTATGAATGAGGACGATTTTGGGCCAGAGGCCAGCTTCTGATTGTGACTGATGGACTCTGTTACTATTCTGTGTGTTAACTTGACCTCCTTGCTCCATTTCAGGATGCTTAGCTGGGTTGTGAAAGTAGTTCCTCAACCTCCAGGACCTTCTGGAAAATTAGATGAGGGGAATAACAGCCAGGTAGGGGCACAAATGAGTCCGGACAGTTTCATGACAAAGCTACAGATTCCCTACTGTCTTCAGGCATAAAAGAAGAACACAGATTCACGTTTATATTATTAATGCACGTTTTTCATTTCCCAACAGGAAAAGAACGATACATCTCAAGACAAGGTCACAAACGAAGGTGAAGATATTTTTCCAACCACACTGAAAAATCCATTTTTACCTGTGACTCTAATCTCAAGTTTACATGTGTTCTTGCTGGCACACATTGACAGTACAAATTACTGCTATTGGTGGACTGAATAGTTTTGACAGCCAGAGTTACAGTGCTTTATACAGTATAATGGCTTTATCATAAATACAGTTCTTTATGTACATGAACATTTGAATTTATATTGTGTGCTAGCAGAAGGTGGCATAGTGGTTGCCTTGGTGATCAGCAACTCTGTGCTAAAATTCAATAGCCTCTGGCCCAGATTGGACTGATTGCCATATTGGGTTCTTACAGGGTCAGTTAGGTGAATGCAGGACAGGGGTTACAGCAAAACTAGAGAAGCATGGATGTGGTATAGCTTCAGGCTGATGCGTTAAATTGCATTTTGGGGGTTTTAGCGAACTGATGCATGTTTCTTAAAGGGGTCTTGTCCTATTTTTTTTTGTTTTTAATACTTTGTTACCAAAAAAAATGCTTAATTAAACCTAATACTCCTGTACCTCTGTTCCACCTTTATAAGAGTTTTCTATCACCTACCTGTCAGAATCAGTCGTAACAGAAACCCCACAGGTATATGCGATTTGCAAGTATATGCAAGTAAACCCACGTTATAAAAATTACTATTGTAACTGGTTATTAAAATGTTCACTTTATCATTGTTAGTATTAAATGTATAGTTTTTTTTCTCATTTTTCACCAGAGGCAACGTCTGCACAAAAACCAAAAGATGAATCCACAGAAGTAAACAAGTAAGAATGTGACTGCATGTGGCGTGCATTCTGCTGTGTGAGCATTTGTTTGTTTGGAACAATGTGCACAGTGTGCTGTACTTGTGCACGTGATTTGAAAAGAGTGCAAATAACAGGAGAGATATAATGGTAGAAGGCCATATGGAGATGGTTTTACTGGCTCTCTTTATTCTGCTGACCCTTTCGCTGAGCTGGGGGGGAGGGTTACATGAGACAGGTATTAGGGGGATCAGCAGCGTCAGTTTGTGAAGGATTGAGCAGACATCGTAATGGCCTGGTAACAGTCACAGCACTGAACAGGGAAGGAATGTTTGGTTTTTTAACCATTTAAACCTCTTTGTCTACCCACAGCACCCAAGGGGGAGTGCTGACCTGGCTCTCGGGTGGGATCACTAATGCACTGCCGCAACCCCCTGCATCCCCCGCACACGCCAAGGTGGGAACCGGAACCGCAGCAATAGATCATTCCTGTGCTATCAGCCTAGACGATGCATTAAACCAGCGTTTGTCAAACCGGACCCACAGATGGTCCACTTATTTGCTGGGCCGGCGCCCGCGGCCCCCCCCCGCGGCCCGGGGGGGGGGGGGGGGGGGGGGGGGGGGGGGGGGGGGGCGGGGGGGGGGG
>JAODLD010000021.1:23424064-23437594 GCA_026781065.1 Mormyrops boulengeri | reverse complement strand
TCCACGTTTTTGCTCCCTCCCAGCTCCCCAGCAAAGATATTGGACTGTCTGGCAGGAAGCCGGGAGGGAGCGAAAACATGGACTGGCTGGGTGTCCCCAAGGACCGGTTTGGGAAACCCTGCTGTATAGCATGTGATCACATGTGGAACATTTAAAATAGCTTACCTCTTGTAAATTGAATTCTTAAGTGAACATTACTCACAGCTAGTGAAACATTTCTTGCAGCTCAGAATCATTTTAGCTCACAGTGTAATCATATTATGTGTGCAACAGTAAGATATATGATTATCTTTATAAAAGTTGTCATTACAACTCTATTTTACTGTCGATGTTGGATGTTATCAGTCTAAAGCAATGTTATCAAAATATTGTGCGCAGGTTACACACATAATCATATGCTAATAACTACTAGACTTTTACAAGAGTGTTTCCGGAGTGTTAACGTTTTGTGTATTTTACACGGTGAATGACAGAGGATACATTTGGCATAGACAAATTGTATCGCAACTGACTTGACCCCAGCCTGGTAGTTTTACAGCTTGTCCTCTGCCTTTTGCTCCTCTATCCTTCCTTCTATTTCCGTCTTCCGCCACTTCCCGCGGCACCCCCATGTCCAACCCATCTCCCTCACGTGGGCAGGTGCATGGGTGGACCCAGAGGCCGCAAGTTGCAGTCATTTTGGACAAAGATGTAAGATGCACCCAAGCAAACCCAACTGCCCATTTCTGTTGCCATTTACCGTCAGCATCTCCACATCCTGGGCATCATATGTTCAGATCCCGCCCTACCTCACCATGCCTTACGACTTCACAAGTCTGAGTCTGTGACCTCCCCTGCTCCAGATTAAGCAGAATCCAAACAACATATCCTGCCAGCTCATGTCTTAACCCAATAAAGCCCCATTTCCAAATGTCATGCAACCCATTCCATCCCCAAGTGACTCATCATGTTGGCTCAGAATCATGACTCATAACCTTCTTGTTTGTCTGTCACTCCGTGTCTCACGCCGGCGCTGGATGTCACAGTCGTGCCCGAAGGCACCAGTCCAATATGCGTGTGGCATCCGTCTCTGTTTATGGTTCTTGCCGTGCTGCAGCTGATCTTGTTCTGCCCTGTCCAGAAAAAGGCTGTACTCCGAGGAGGATAATGATGAGGAAGAATGTGAGAGGACCATCAGGGCCTGGCGTAGCCAGAGCAGCCTCGTGAGTACTGATGAAAGGTGAGTGGCCTCCTGGGGCGTGTGTTCGACATCCATAAACACAAAGGAGTGAACTGATGAGGAAGAATCTCTATTTAAGCTTGACATCTATAAATATTACACCCAGCAGCTCAAATTTCTGCTTCAAAAAGAAGAGAAACACAATGCCGCTAGAATAAATATCTGTATTTCAAATGCAGCTAATTTTATGCTAAAGTTGGGAATTTTTTTTGATTTTAGTATTTTTTGTAGTTTTTAATTTTATATATATATATGATATATAGGATTATTTCTTTATATAAGAGGGCTAGTAGGAGTGACCTCTTCTTAATAAGTACGTTTATTTCAGCTGTCTTTGTGATGTCACTTTGCCGATGCTTTTTGGTTTCTCTGCAAACACACACAGTGCTGTGATGTCACTTCCTCTTTGCCAGCTTGTCGTTTGTCTCCGCAGCACAAAGGAGCGGCCAACCTCCGCCTTGAGCCAAACGAGCGCCATTGTCACCGAGCGGCTTCAGGAGCTGGTAAAGCTTTTCAAGGAAAGGACCGAACGCGTAAAGGAAAAACTCGTCGATCCAGATGATTCTGATGACGAAAGCCCCTCTGGCTGTGAGTAGGCACATGTGGTTTATTGCTATGGATAGCTAATCATACTTTTTGACAAAGCAGGATTGTTCTCTATCTAATATAGTGACATTCAGCCATATTCCCATTGAGCCTTTTACTTTCACCTTTTTATATGCAGCCCCCTCCAAGAAGCCTGCAGAGAATCCTCCTCCTGAGGAAGAGAAGAAGGACGAGGCCCTTGGTCCATCAGACAAGGAGTTAGAGGAACACTACTATGAAAGGGTGTGCTGCAAAGGGAAACTGCCCTTGTGTTCCAGGAAGGTTATGAAGTACCGGCTCCCAGAAAGCATCGACCCCTTCACCAGTGAGAACTTAATCTGCCTTTTCTTCTGTTTATGGCAATGTTTCCTATTCCAGTCCTCGGGGACCAACAGACGGTCCACGTTTCTGCTCCCTCCCAGCTCCCTGCCAGACAGTCCACTTTTTTGCTCCCTAGGAGGGAGCAAAAACGTGGACTGTCTGAGGGTCACTGAGGACAGGATTGGGAAACATTGGTATGTGGAATGAAACAGGGAGTTTTGATTTATAGAGGATTATGGTCTACCTACGTGGGGCAGCCCTCCAGGAACCACACTGCTGGTGTTCTGCTTATGACAATGGGGACCAACCTTTCATTGATCTTTGGGCACTCTGCTACCATCAGCCTTTTAGCGCTCATGGAAGTTTTACACAAAAATGTTCTGAGGGCAAAAGGACCAATGATTGGTTCAGAGTGATAACCAATAAAATTGTAGAGGAGGCAGGTCCTAGCAACTAATCAGATGTCTTGGCCCCACCGCCTCTAGTTGCTTTGACCCACCTCCTCTGCAATTTGACTGGTTATCACTCTGAACCAATCATTGTTCCTTCTACCCTCAAGACATGTTTGTGTAAGTAAAACAAGCAGTGAGAAGCTGAAGGGCATCTACCTGAAGAGCTGAATGCTGGATCAAGCAGCGGTGACTGGAGGCAAACACGCATAGGGTGAATGTTGTGAGAGCAGTTGGGGGTATGTATCTAAGCAGATCAGAACTGAAGATTCAGAAAAATGAGCAGGAGTTTCAAAGTCAAGCAGGCAGGAAACAGATGTAGCAGGAGAGACTGAGGCAAAAATCTGGAGGAGGAGGAGGAGGTCCTGTCCAAAAACAAAAAGGAGAGGCAAGGCCCAAGGAAGGATTCCTCAAGTGGACCAAGCAGCAAAGTACAGGAGTGCTGTGGTCTGGCAGATAAACAGATTTTAAAAGCCTTGTGAACCTCATGGATGGTTGTTAAACTTTGACATAGTTAATTATCATCCACTGTTTAATGACAGTGAATGTTTGTACTTTAGATGTGTGAATTTGAACCAGCAGCCACGCAGGCACAAAGATCACCAGAGTGATTAAGATAATTACATGAATTTAGGAACAAGTGGATTCAGGCCTGTGACTGATGTACTACATGATTAAGTCATAATAGCAGGTAACTACTGAATTATGAAAAGGAGTATTTTATTTTTTGTGAGAAAGTGAATTTCAGAGGCTTATGGTGTGGTGGTATACTTCAAAATACATACACATAAATATCAGGTTAGTCAATTACATATTCAGTGACTCAGACATAATAAACAGGAGATGTTGGCAGCTATGCATAACTTATCAGCCTGTAGACTAAAACATGCTCTAAATGGCCTTGGTCTTCTAAGTGGAGCAGCCACTCAATATCTAAAGAAACGCAACAAGCAGAACTGAGGCTTCCTCCTTGCCTGCAAATATGATGCCCACTTTAACCAGCTTGTTCCACCAACCACACATCACAAGCGACTATCACTGAGTCTGTCAAGTATGTTAATTCAGGATGAGAGATTTCAGGTGTCATCAGTAAAATTGGCAAAAAAAACCATGGGGAGAATTAGAGGAAACAGAGGCACATTAATGTATGTATAGATTTCTGCAGGTTGGAGTAATGGGCATGTCGAAAGGTGACGTGCGATAGAGCAGGCGTCCCAAAAGGTTATTTTTATTGGCCAAAAATGCTGCCAATAAATGTCATTTCAAGAAACAGACCAGACATTTACAAGACATACAGGTTAGGCAATGACTACGATTAACAGAAAGTTAAACTGCCATACTTCCAAGAAGCACAAAGGAAATTCAGTGCATGGTTCCGCCTGCTTCGCCAGACTCTCTTCCTGTGAATACTCCCACATTTTGACACACCCACTAACCATTTGAAACGCTTACTAACCTTTCGATACGCACACTAGCCTTTCTACAAGCCCCTACTCTGTCCTGCAGAGACTCATGTCTCCAATAATATGGTCAAAGGCTCCTGGGTTACTTGAGTTGTCAGAGTCCCTCCCCCCAATATTTTCTATAACAATGAAAGTTTGTGGACCAGAGGGAAGGAGGTGGGGTTAAATTTTAATAACAATTTTCTCGGGGACTGGGGTTTCCGGAGGACCGGTTTGATAAACACATGACACACCTCTGAGTGGAATATAAACTTAATAAATGGAAGAATCAAAACATCAAGCTGATGAATGTGCTGCAACCCAGCTGGGCCAGATATTGGATGAGTGTGTCCGCACAGCTGCCTCCTGTTATCTCCTTTGCTGCAGACTTGGTCTATGTTCTGTGGCTCTTCTTTGTCACGATTGCCTGGAACTGGAACATATGGCTGATCCCAGTGCGCTGGGCCTTCCCGTACCAGACCCCAGACAACATCCACCTGTGGCTGCTGGCGGACTACCTGTGCGACGCCATCTATATCCTGGACATTCTGGTGTTTCAGCCTCGCCTGCAATTTGTCCGTAGTGGAGACATCGTGGTGAGTGAAAACTGAGCAAAACCACAGTGAGCAGCATCCCGAACAGATTCCTGAGCAGTGTAAATGATTCCCTGCTGTATATATAGTTATACGACTCAGCTGGGTAGGACTTTGTGCCTATGATCAGAAGGTTGGTAGTACAAATCCCTGGGCTAACGGAATAATGCTGCTGTTGGGCTGTTGACCAAGCCCCTTAATCTCCAGTTGCTCCAGGCGTGGGTGTAAATTATGAGGGGGTTCTACCCCAATACAACCCCCTGGACCGCCCTATATGGGTGGAGACCTCAACTCCTCCAGTGCTCAACCCAAAGTTATGCCCTTGGCTCCAGGGGTGCTACACTCTGATTGACCCTGTACTGTGACCCCCAAGTTGGGCTTCAGCTACCCTGTACTGTGACCCCCAAGTTGGGCTTCAGCTACCCTGTACTGTGACCCCCAAATTGGGCTTCAGCTGTATGTATGTCTCATGGAGAGTAACACAGGACAGGTGAAATTCCCCATGGGGATGACGAGTGTCACTTTGCTATAGACACAGGTTCCTTAGCAAAATCCGCCCCTTTTTAATGCCAAACGATTCCGGTTTTTGTTGCAGTGTGACAAAAAAGAAATGAGGGGTAACTACATGAAAACACTGCGTTTCAAGGTCAGGACAGTTTTTGAACATACTAGTTACTTTATATACTCCTGCATTTTGAGAGTGTATTGTTATTGATCCTTTACTAAATGCTTATTTTAACAAAACTATGTATTTCAGATGGATATCGTATCTCTCATTCCACTGGAGTTGTTGTATATTAAGACTGGTTACAATTCTCTGCTTCGTCTCCCTCGGATACTGAAGGTGAGCCTATGGGAAATAATCCTGTGTTGTTGGAGTCAGTGTTTTCCATTCCCTTGAGTACACAGCGACGGTATACGCGTATGCCCAAATAGGACTAATTCATCTATTCATCTATTATTTAGCAATTCATCTATTGCTAAATAAATGGCTCTTCGAAGCATATTACTTCTCCTAGACCAGAGTTTCTCAACCCAGTCCTCGGGGACCCCCAGACAATCTACATTTTTGCTCCCTCCCAGCTCCAAAGACAGCTGTACCAGGTATTCAGTGTTCTTGATTGCTTGGTTCAGTTGTGCTGGGAGCTGGGAGAGAACAAAAATGTGGACTGTATGGGAGTCCCTGTGAACTGGGTTGAGAAACACTGCTCAAGACCCTAAGTCCTGGAAGAGTAACACTGTAGAAGTGCACTGCTCTTCATGATGCAGAGCAACCCTCAGTGTTCAAAGCATGATCAATACAACATGTAATGACAGTCCTTCTACCATTTTCAACCAACAGTTCATGTCTTTCTTTGAGTTCAATGAACGTCTGGAAGCCATCTTGAGCAAAGCTTACATCTACAGGTAAGATGATAATGTGGCTGATTAATACCTGAGGGGCCTGCGGTTCATTCTTGTCTGACTTCTCCCTGAAACTGTCCCTTGGTAACAAATGAAACACTATATGTTTGAGTTCTGTAAAAATGCTATGAGGTTCCAAAAACATGTTTATCCTCCTCATGTCAGAGTCATTCGTACTACCACCTACCTGCTCTACTCCCTGCACTGCAATGCTTGTCTCTTCTACTGGGGCTCAGCTTACGAGGGACTTGGATCTACTCAATGGGCATATGATGGATCGGGCAACAGGTATACAGATGGCAGTAACACATAAAGTAAAGACATAAATGGAATCCTGAGCTCTAATTCCCCCAGTCATGGTTTAACAGATTCATATTCTCTTCTGTCATCCAGTTATATTCGCTGCTATTACTATGCTGTGAAGACCCTCCTCACCATTGGGGGGGTGCCTGGACCCACCACTCTTTTTGAGACCCTCTTCCAGCTGGTCAATTACTTTGTGGGAGTCTTTGCCTTTTCCATAATGATCGGACAGGTAGGCTTGAGTTACATATTCAGCTTGAGTTACATAATCGATCACTTCCCAACCTTATTTCTCATGGCATGCCATGAATATTGGATTTTTGTCTACCTGAGGGTTTAATTAAGCTTAAGGTATTAATTATAGCACCACAAAGGTAAATGTTCTACCATCAGACCTGATATAAGTTTCCCATTGTGTTGCAGCCATATTGTTTTGAGACAAAAGTAAAAAGGATAAATTATCAATGGGGGCAGCGTTTGGCTCAGTGGGCCAGGCTCAGTGCCTGTGATCATTAGGTCGCCGGTTGAAGCCCGGCCTTGGCATGTCTGTGGGTCCGTGACCTCCAGTTCCCTGGGTGCTGCTATGGGTGGCTGCCCTTCACAGCCAAGCTTGCTCTTGTGGACGGCAAGATGGGGGAGGTGAAACGTGAATTTCCCCAAGGGGATCCAAAAAGTGCCGATAATGAAAAATGGTCTTCCCCCAACAAATAATGATACAGCATTCATTAAGAATTTCAATTGATTATTTATATACGGGGCTTCAACAGTTAAGTTAACGACCGATCATTCTATATGAAATAACTATCAGTTACTAGTAATTATGACCCTGTTCTCAATAATTGATTGGAAGATGGATGGTTAGGTGGGTGGTATGTATAATTAGCACAAATACAGATTTATAAGTTTGGGTTAACCCAATGTTTACAGAAAGCCCTCAAGCCCCACAACCTGTCACATGATTTAAATTGTGTGACATCGTTCATTAATAAGCAGCTATTTGGAAATGCTCATTTGCAGCTGATTCCTCACTTCGCTCTACTCTTACAGATGAGAGATGTTGTAGGTGCAGCCACAGCGGGCAAGACCTACTACAGAGCCTGCATGGACAACACCATCAAGTACATGGCCTCCTACCACATTCCTCGTGATGTGCAGTACCGGGTCAAGACCTGGTATGACTACACCTGGCAGTCCCAGGGAATGCTGGGTAAGAAGCATCTAATCACATACTGCACCAGCATGATACATTCTTTGTTGCTTTTATTGAGTTCAGGGCCTTTCCATGTTTCCAAGAAGCTTTGAATGTCAGTGTTTTGTGATTCTTTCGGTTGATCCCGGTGTCAGACGAGCAGGGGTTGCTGGTACAGCTGCCAGATAAGATGAGACTCGACATTGCTGTGGATGTCAACTACAACATTGTCAGCAAAGTGGCTTTGTTCCAGGCAAGTCCGGCCGGTCGGCCGTGAGCGCGGGACCATGTTTCAGTTCTGCTACACCCAGTCTGTATAATCGCCCCATTTTCCAATCATTCAAGAGCAAGATTATTCCGCTTATTTAACATTATAGACCAAATTTTCTTTTGATTAAACAGTGACTTGACTTTTCCTGATGGAGCAGAAGTTACCTTTGATTTTAGAGAGCGGCACTGACTGCTTATGCTCCTGGTTTTTGTTCTTTATTTGATTTCGTAATTCTCTGCTTCTTCCAGGGTTGTGACCGACAGATGATTTTTGACATGTTAAAGAGACTCCGCTCTGTGGTGTACCTCCCAGGTGACTATGTTTGCAAAAAGGTATATATGCCTCTCCTCTTTTTTTTACATTATCCTCTCATTTCATTTAATTACTCAGTTCTGCTTTGTGGATGTGACTGGAGTAGGGCAAGCCTAGGTTAGTGAACTTCATGTACTCGTAAACAGGTTACATGCTGTTAATCTTCGAATAATTTGAACCACCCCCAGTACTTTGCTCTGTAGCGTTTCAGTATTTGTTGCATGAATGGCAGCATGCCATTGGTCACCCTTGAGCCAGTCACGGTCTGTCTGGGAAAATAATGCTCCGCCCTCGGCCACTGCAGGGAGAGATCGGAAGGGAAATGTATATCATCAAAGCCGGGGAGGTGCAAGTGGTGGGCGGGCCCGACGGGAAGACTGTGTTTGTGACGCTGAAGGCAGGCTCTGTTTTTGGAGAAATTAGGTGAGGATTTACACCTGGAGTGTTTTTTTTCAAGTGCTCATGTGACCTGCATTTAACCTGCACATCACTCACACATGTATTGCTATGATTACTGCTTCTAACTGCTACTATTATTAAACACATTTTCACTCATGATGCTTACATTTCATAACCAACACATGTATTTATTTTGTTTTTGATGGTTTGTGAATCAGACGTATGAAACCTATTGTCCCGCATTTATTGGTCCTGATAATAACTTGCTTCACCACATTACTTTGAGTGACCATGGAGCGGGAAATCTCTCTAAAATACATCTCCCCTGTCTGTCTCCTGGGGGGAAGCTTGCTGGCAGTGGGAGGAGGTAACCGCCGGACGGCTAATGTGGTGGCTCATGGCTTCGCTAACCTGTTCATCCTGGACAAGAAGGACCTGGCGGAGATTCTGGTCCATTATCCTGAATCCCAGAAGCTGCTGCGCAAGAAGGCCAAGTGAGAGAGAAATGCGGCCTCTGCAGCCTCCACAACTGCAACATAGCGCTTTTTTTCACAGCTGGGGAATCACATGCTTGGTCATATGACCATCCGTGTGACCGAGCCAACACAGAGTGCTGCCCAGTCTCTCTGGGGAGAAGGAGGTGGACCTAGGAAACTAAAAAGCCCTCACTGCATAACAAAACACATTTGGAAAGGAGTTGGGTGGTTTCATGTGATCAGCCTTCTTTCTTGTGATTCGAAGGAAATGGCAACTGTTGGGACAATGTTGTAAGCATAAAATGTGCATGCTGGTATAAAAACATCAAAATAACTAATTCAGCTGTTTTTACCATCATTCTCCCTCTCAGAAAAATGTTAACAAAAAACAAGAAGCCGGCGGATGATAAAGGGGAGACCAAGGACACCCCCCAAGTGATCCCACCCCGTCCAGAGACTCCGAAATTATTCAGGGCAGCTCTGGAGATGACAGAAAAGTCTGGCATGAAAGGGATCTTCTCTAAACTGAAGGGCAAGACAGACACGTCCAGCTCCACCCTAGAGGTATGACCTTGGATGATCTGTAGACTGATTTCCCTGATTGAGTTCATGACCTCACTCAAAAAATGAAAACTTTTAATCTAATAACAAACTTTGGCAACATCTCCAAACAGTGGTTCTCTCTATGCTGTGACACGCACGATATGAGCTGAATGGTTTATTTCTCATAGTTAGACCATTGAGTGTTAGACCTGCCTGTGTAAGATGTGAGCTGGCAGCAACAGTCTGCAAGCTGGACACTGGGAGTGATTGAATGTATTTGGTTCAGTTTTTTAGCTGTCCTCCCCAAGGGTATTGATCCTTGTCCCTGTCTGCGGTTTCGTCTCTGTCCTCATAGCCGTCCAGCTCGTCCCCGATTCCCCCTCCCTCCCCCATGCACCGCCGCTCCCCCGTCCCACGCAAACCCCCCGATGATGATGTCGGCGTGGTGTCCGAAACCTCGGACTGCTCCATGCTGATACGGATGACACCCAGGCACGGTGGGGAGGAGATGCTCTCAGTGGAAGTGTGCCCTGGGGAGCAGGAAGAAGCAGGAGATACAGAGGATGGAGAGGAGGGCAAGGAAGAGGAGGAACAAGGGAAGTAGAACATAGAAGATGAAAAGGAGAGTTCATGTCTGTGCCTGAAACACTCAGCTCTCCTGCCACTAAATTATAACTTAATCACAAGATGCTAAACCCAAATCCCAGATGTTCCTTTCCCTCCTACAGGCTCTGTCATTAACTGCCAAGTAACCGGCACTTCCAGCCACTCCCAAAATGACGGCGTCATTCAAAATAGAGATAATGTGTGCTTCTATTCCAAAGTGGGTGCTGCCCCTGAACCACTGATCTGAGTCCACAGCAGTGCATGTGGTCAGGCACCCGGAGATGATTATGGTCATGCTTTCAGAATATTTTGTTATATTCTGTCTGCACTGTATTTGCTGTGTAGTTTCAGTCAAACTCCAGGCACACTGCTCCTTTTAATTTATTTATGTATTATTTTGCTTTTTTAGATGAATTATGTGGTGTTTGTTCCATATGGAATGTCCCTTGACCCATTAGGTGACTCTAACACCCAAAACAGGGTAGCAGAATTCATTTGACAATCAGACTATCTTGATGTCAGGAATTGCATTTTTTATGTGTTGAAGTTATAGGCTGTGATACACAACTGGAACTTTTTTTTGTCTATCAGCTGCTGGTGCATGTGATTTGGGGGTCAGTAGAAGACAGTGATTGAGGACATCTTATCAGGGACAAGTTTATTGTTGTTGTATCCTTGGAAAGGGTAAATAAACGGAACTGATCAGTGTCTACTCAGCTGTGTAAATAGGCGAGAAATCATTTCACCATTGGGCCCCTGAGAAAGGGCCTTAACCCCAGCTGCTCCAGGGATTGGCTGAACCTGCTCTCTCAGCAGTACATCAGTTTGGATAGAGCTTGGATAGTTTGCTAAGTAAATTAAATTATTCATAAGGAAACAGTACATGCATTTTTTCTATATTATTAGTGTCATTCTATATTATTAATGTCACATTAAAATGTCGCACATTGAAACATTGGTTTCAAGGTCATCATTTTTACCAGCAATACATATTACCATGTACCATTGTTCATTTTTTTTAAATATAAGGTTAACTTCTTTTAATATCAAAGACAGTATAATATAGTAACTTGTAATTCACTGTACAAATGTTTTATTAAAGCTTGCCCTTACATATGTCCTTACGTAGTGAAATACAATGTACAGAAAGTACTTCATGTGAACACAGGGAAATATCATTTTCTAGCAGAACTTTGTACAGTTTGTGGTGACGTAGCATTAATATATAGGTTGACTTAAGAACCAGCTGCTGAAACTGCCAGAAATACTGTAAATGCGCTCCTGTATTTATAGAATATACTTCTTAGTTTTTTTGTAATTTGTAAAGAACCGATTGTAAAACAATTTCTTATTCTGTGTAGAAGCGTACAAACGTTTTGTGTGTCTACGAATGCTTTTCGTCTTGTGCATCCTGTGAATAAATGCTGAGTGAAAAATATAACTACCTGTCATATAACTGTAAGTGTACAACTAGTTATTTCACGTTAATAGCGACCGTGAAAGGTTGGCTGGCAATTGGTGTAATCTCTGCCAAGGCTTCGCAGACGTCGCTGCCGGATTCGGTTTAGCCTCGCCTACGCACTTCGTCCGGAATTTCCCGTTGCGCTGCAGCCGGATCAGCCTTGGGGTTTCGCTTCAGAAATTCCTGCCCCCCTCCGCCCGCTTAAAAAAACGTTAGTAAGCGGTAGTGCAGACAGCTGACCGACTAGCTCTCTTCATGATGAAGGCGGTTAGTGCCAGAAAGTTTCAAGTGCATAAAGGGCGCTTTTACTGACATGTGCAGCTTCACGCTGCGTATACATTGTCCCTAAATACCCTTAATCGCCTGGTCAGCCGGGAGAAACCTGTACGTCCAGAAAAAGCGCATGGAGATCGCTGGGGAAAAAGGTAAGTGTTGCAAGTTGACGCTGGTTGTAAATCACGTGTCGTTTGAGGCATATTCAGCGAGGGACTTGTTGGTTATGTACGCTCATTTTTAATTGTGGTGATCGATATTTATCTACACGTTGCACGATCGGACATTATTTGTGTACTACGGTAACTGTTTGCTGTTACATTTGCTAAAATGGCAGATTTTTTGCTGATCGCTCTTAAATTTGCAACATGAGTTTGGCAGAAATCCATCGTTTTGTGTTCTTAGACGACTCTTGTTACCACTAATTGCAGACCGATCGTTAATAATTAAATTGATAAAACGTTTACAATTGAAGGCTTTCCCCCAACTCATGTACAACAAATTTTAAGAAATTTGAGTGCGCCCCAGTGCGCAGTACATTATAAAGCCTCTTGTAAATACTGTAGGGTTGAGCGTTAACTTGTTTCCCCCTTCACTGAATTAATATTATGGTATTGTTATAAAGTATATTCGTGTAATTTGCTGGTGTGAGAAAGCCAACTGACAGAGGATGACCCTGCCAACGGATATCCGAAAATAGCTTCCAATTGTAGTATATTACATGGGCAGCACGTATCGGTAATTAAAAATCAACAATTAAAATTGTAGACCTACATTGCATGGAATTTTTTTAACAAGGAAAAAAATACCTGCACCCCTGCTAGATGCTATAATTGACGAACAAAAACACTGGTTTTCTGGGATAGCGCACACTTAGTGACGGTGAAAAATGAACCTCAAAGATGATCGCGGTCCCATGGTATGTGTGTGAAATGTTACCGAGCCTCCCAGTCTCCTGTCTTTAGGCGAGGAACCCGCGTATTGGATCACGGATACGACATTTAATTATCTTGGCTCATTCTGAAAACTGACAAACCGCCTATGTAACGTATTATCAGGTAAAGACAAAAGCTGTCATAATAGTTTTTTTCCATAAGTGGTGGGTTTTTTAATCTCGCACCGTATTTAGCTCCCGGTGAGGAGCATTTACTTTTCTCAGAGTTTGGCATTAAATCACAGAAACATAAATGACAGCGTTTGGAGAGCAGTCTGTGGCAAAGGCGGTGGAAGCGGAAAAACGTGCCGCAAATGGGCAAGTAATGGCATGTGTAAATATCCTGAAACTCGGATTAATTACTGTATGAATTACGGGCTTGTGATCACCCGGCTTCTTGTACAGCCATTCTTACCTATTCGCCAATATTCTTTATTAGCCTCCTGTAATTGATCTGTACATTTTTGGTTTAAATTTGGAAACTCTTAACTCAGTTACAGGTGCAGCTTTAATTTGTCACGGAGTAATATTTTGTATATTCCAGCATAAACATTGACTAAATGTTTAGCTGGTAACTATTTTCTCGCTATATTTTGAGGCTGTTTTATGGTCTTTATCTTTGAACGAGTTCTTCAAAAATAAATTCCATATTGTCACGCCCAGCCCCGATCTCCCTCATGTGGACCACACCTCCTTGTTAACCCCGTGTGGAATCCTCCCGTTTGCCAGCTGTTGTTCGTTTCCTGCTT
>JAODLD010000021.1:23394685-23423964 GCA_026781065.1 Mormyrops boulengeri | reverse complement strand
CGGAATAAACCCCGTATTGCCCGTATCCTGGGTTCACTCGCCTCCTTCCCCGCTCGCCTCCCGCCTGATCGTGACACATATAAATATGACTATTTTTTCACAATTAAGCGTTAAACTGAAAGAAAAGCAGATTAATCAGACTCCTGTGAGTGATATTGTGGAATGTAATTGGTTGTCCGTCATATTTTCCAGTGTTTCCCTCAAAAGTGAGTCATGCTGTTTTGAAATGTTGCTCCTTCAGCCTGTAACCAATAATTATAAAAGAAAAAGATTAAAACCAAACAGTTGAAAAAAAGTAACGGTACATCCAGCAGGGGACGCTTTTGCGCCATGGCCCTTTACTGAGGGCGAGTCTGAGTGCATAATTTTGTTTCAAAACTTTTCAGTCCTGTCAGTGATTAGTTGTACCTTCAGTATTTTTTTTCTGACTTAGTAACTTTTCTTTGCTGTTAGACTTTCAATTCTGTTGACTGTTATCTTTCAGCAGTTAGATATCTGTTTTAGCATACTTGCATTTACTATGAAATGGTGATTGGACTGTAGTGATATCTGTGGTGATGATCTCACGTATCATTATTGAATTGTATTTAATTCATAATAAGCTTGACCACGAAAGTCTTTACTGTTGTCGCAGCAGTTGTAATAGTTTTGGTTATGCGCTGCAGTACCAGTTGGGAGCGTGCTGTAATTGTTTGTGCCACTATAGTTAAGAGTCTGAGGAAATGTGCAGGATGCGATTTCCCCCCCCATCACACCCTGCAGAAAAACTAATGGGAATTCAGGTGCTGGCAAGTGAGAGACGCCAGCAGATCTGCAGGCCTCAGGCTGATTTTCCCAGCGACAGCTCCTGGCTGGTTGCTGACGCTCGCGGGTGGTAACGCACTCCTTATAGTAGCTGTGCTGGTGTTTGTGCTTCCTTCTTTTTCTTGGGTTGTATTGCTTTAGGACTGGATGTCTTTAATATGTTTCTTTAGCTTGCAGAAGCTAAATTGTTGCTCTTTAAGTTCCTTTACAAATTAGGGTTCAGACTCACATGTAGTAATAATAATAATAATAATAATAATAATAATAATAGATACATTTCCCATGGGGATCAATAAAGTAAGAACAGATATTCATTCATGTGGGTGCCACTTCTGGCTGTTTTCCCAAAAAATATTCCCTTCCCTTTCTCCTTTGGTGTTGCTTTGTCAACATTTTGAAGGCTTGATGCTCAAAGTAAGGGTAACTCATTTTATAAGAGGTGTCACAAACCCACAGGTAGCTGTGGTGTTTAACGTACTGCGCCTTCTTACACACTTAAGCATAAACAGTGTTTTCATTAGCAGAATTTGTTGCCGTTCAGCATTCATGGGCAGTGTATCTGGCTGTTTGTTCGGAATGAAGCAGACAGAGAGCTCTGCTTATGTTCTACCTTGTGCATAACTTTCAAACTTCACATCCTTTGAGTAAATCTCTGCGGTTGCTCCGTACATTGCGCCTGCCAGGGGTGGGAATCCTGGATTAGAGTGCAATTGCTTGTGTCATGCTGTGAGGCGGCTGTGATGCTTTTGGGGGATTTCATCTTCCTGGGGCTTACGGGTTAATTGCTGTGTTAAACCCGCTGGAGCCTGGGTATTTGCCGCCACGATGGGCTTGACGTGATGGAACACGGGCATCTCATGCGGCGTTAAATGGCTTGCTTCACAAAAATCTGTCTTACATCCGGCTTTTGGAAAGTCATTCATTTACAGGCCTGTGATTTGTAAAAACTTGGATTTTATAATGCATCGTTAAAATTCCTTGATGGCTGCTTTTCCTGGAGCGGTTTAGATAATGTGCAGTTCAATAATGAACAATATAACAGTGCGTGGTGATTTTATACGCCGATAACCGGTATGGTACTGTTTATCCTGAGCTCTCTGCCCAGTACCTTAGGGGGGCTTATAATCAGGCAGTCACATTGATTGCTCTCAACTGCTCCTCATGTGCAGGTATAACACAATGCGAAAGGGTTTTTTTCTGAATGCCTGTTCCCTTGGTTGCCACAAAGACTAACAACATCATCTAAATTGTCAGGGTGTGTACAGCCGAGGAAACTTCTTTCTTTTTTTTGCATCCTTCCTGTCAAGTGTAAGCTTTTGCATAGACATTTCACTCCAAAAGGGAAATAAGACGACCCCTTTAACATGGAGTAGCTCAATTGCTTTTCAGAATGAGACACATAGCCTACAGGAACATATTATTGAATTTGGAAAAAAATATACTTTTTTCAGTAGGATATCAGTGGGTGATGTTATTGTGCATGGTCAAACAACATTCCATATACCCACCCTAGTTTCTGCCTGAACAAGACGGCCTTTGTGTCTGTTTTATGGTTCAGAAATGCAGGCGATACACACTGGCTCACATCCTCGTTTTCAATTTAATCAGTCCGTCGGAAAGATCCCTTTTGTTCTTGGAAAAACAAGGATGTGTGTATATGGCAGGATACAGATGAACTGGTTTGGTGCAGAGCAAGTCAAGTGCACTTTCTATAAAAGAACGTTGGGGTGGAGAGTGGAGGGGGGGGGGGGTGCGGCTTGCACTGCAAAGTCACAGCCATGCCCGTGAGGCTCAAAGCGTGTAATGGAAGGCTCCCAGTGGGATCGTGCGGTGTGTATGTAGAAGTGCTGTGTTGCCCTGTCACTCTAGGTCACTGAGGAATGAGGTCATCCCACCAAGTGACCAATCATGGTGCAGATTTTGCATGTCATGTTGCTGCTCAGACAAGGCAAAGCTGCGGCGTGTGTCTTTGTGTGTATGAGGGGGGCCTTTCAAATGCAGATGATTGTATTTCATTATCCTTGTCCAGACGGCGCCATCCTGGGTGATTTCTACTATCTTGACAGACGCTCTGATCATTGGGAGGAAGCAGATCTCCTCCTGCTTTATAAATATGCAATAAGCATCAGGAGACCAGAGGGCTGCTTCTGAAGACGGTCAGAGTGCAGCAAGGTTATGGGTTCTGACTTGAATTTGGATATGGTATCTAATGAATTCTGTACATCACCTACAAGACCAAAATCCTTCAACCTCTGGACACTTTATTGCATTGAAATTCCTCTGAGCTCTCCCTCAATTGTTGGACTGCTTTTCTTTTTGGAATGTCAACAAATGGAAGTTCTGGGAGTTCTGGAACTGGAAGTTCACCATGCGTCCGGTATCCTTGCTGCAGAAGGACAGGTTGCGTTTGTTGGGAACTTGGATAGGAAGTCAGTTGGTGTGATTTTCAAGGGAAGCTGCTGCTCATTTTTGCAGACTGCTGAAGGAGCCAGAGATGGATGGTTACTGTTTAAATGATACCTGGGTTGTCCAGCAACCTGCCTGTTCATCCTGGAGTGTACAGCAGACAGAAATTGACAGAGTGTCGCAGCTTTGCGGAATTAAATGCAGTAGCTCCCTGCAGCTATTGCGTACTTTGTGCCCTGTTGGTCCTGTCGGTGTACCGCCTCATCAAGGGCAGCCACAGAGCCCAAGAAGTGGGGGAGAGGTCCTATCCGGGTCCAAGGAACTCCTGAGATGGACTATGGCTGTAGGTTCAGCCCTCTGTCACTAAACGATCAGGATCACCAGGACAGGCAAAACAGATCAGAGTGTGTGGCTGACTGCAAAAGAAAGTCACAGGTGAGACGTTCCTGTCTCACTTCTTGAATTTGTATCTAAAGATTTCATTCTATGCCTAAGAAACAAATATACCTAAAGTAAAATACATGCTTGAAAGCACTTTGATAATTATAAGGGAACACTGCGCTGTCTGCTGCAATGGCTAGCAGTATATCACATCTAAGATGTTCTGCTGGTTCTGAGGCGATCCTCCTGTTATTTGGACAAATCTGCTTTCCCTTTGCAAACTTTCTGCCTGACACAATCTCTCACAATCTCTCATTTATGATGGATTTGTTTTTAATTGGTTAGAGTATGTTTGGCAGATATTAAAGATTAATAACACTTTAATGTGATGATTGTGTGACCTTCATTTTGGGAAGATTTGTGGAAGTTGTTCATAATCCCTCTGAAGGCTAGCTAGGAGGTTCCAGTGTGGCTTCAGAACGGCAAACCTGGAAGCCTGCAGTCAAGACTATAATGGCTTAAATGGTATATTAACGCTTCCTGTATGATCTCCAACCATTCTTTCTCATGGCCTAGAGTCTTTTGATCCCAACACAGCCTGAATTTTCCATGCGGTGGGGGGGCTAAAGATCACCACTCAAGCCCTTTTAATTTGGTGATGCTTAAATCTGCTGACCTGCCAATGGAATGACCAGCAAGGGATTAGCTCTTGTATAATGAACTGAAAGCTCGGACTCCCTGAGCAGTTCTGCAGGGCTTTTAAGCCGGACGGCAGTCACATGACTGTTCACATGTACAGCATGCATAGAGACCTTAACTGAGCCAGTGTGTGTTCAGGTTTCACTACATTTGTGGTGGCAATTTTATGATAAAATCCACGAATAGATGGCATTTTGCTAGTCATCATAATCATGGGTGTTTTTTGTTTTGCCCCATAGAAAAGTTTCAAATGTAAATTCCTGCTGACAGTGCCACCACTCCTCATGGTACAGCTGTCTAGTTCTCCAGTAGTAATTTGCTGAGTCTGCACCTGATTAATAATTCATGAGCTCTTGCCTCATTGGCTTGGTGGTGGCAGTGGCCACTCCCCTCTTTGTATGTGAGTGATCGGACATAATAATATTTGTCATGTTCATAACTCTGATCCTCATTTTCTAATATAATTCCAAACACAGGACAATATATTTACAACTTCATCATCAAAACCCAAAATTTCCTAACGTGCTGTGCAGTACCTGCCCTGTCAGGATTCTTTGTTGCACGTGTTTAGACAGAGACGTAGGCAGCTTAGTTTCTCGTGGGCACGAGCCTAAATGCTGAGAGCAGGTTTATGTCCTTGATGGATGCTGCTGATCAGCATGCCGCTGTGCAGTTTAATTGGCCATTAACAAACGCTATTGATGTCGAAGGCTGGAGTGTTAATTCAGAGCAGTCCTGAGTGTTCATGTGGCTAATGGTATTCGAGTGAATTATATGGTGTATATAAGTGTATGATAGAGGGGTCTGTGCTACAGAACCACTGAACAGGGAGGGCTTTGTGGGTGACAGGAGCCCTCCTCATTCTCCTCACACTGCTCTCTTTGTCACAAATTTCAGGCGAGGAAAGAAGAGAGGAGAAGAGCAGCTTACTTATATTTGCAGATGAAATATTCATTCTGAGCTTTAGGGGGGGGTCTCGGGGGTCTGAAGGGAGGGGGTGCCAGAATTGGGGAGGTGTATTTGTTCCCAAGGAGGGCTACGACATCAGCTTGCTGTTACCAAGTAACAGGAAGGAAGCAGAGCATTCAGGAAGGAGCGGGCGAAGGGCTAGCTGGGCGTCGCGGAGGCACGGTGCCCCGTGCACATGTGAGCGGCCGCGCGCGCCTTTTCTGAGGGCAGGCGGGACAGCCGGAAGATGACCGCATGGCCAGGCAAGCCACGCTGCAGGCAGGGAGGTGAGTTGGGCACGGGCAGGCAGAGGTAGCATGGTAACTGGCACCAGACGGTGCCGTCTGCATCGTATTATCCTGCTCATTATGACCCAGTGCATCCTCAGTTTGCCTTTTCTTTGAATATTGTGTCAGTGCATCCACACATACTTCTCCAGTAGAGTAGAGTGTTGCTCTACACACCTACAATACATTGCAATTTGTGAACAATTTATTGCTTTCAAAGATCGCTAGATATGAGATACTAAGATTTATTGATTCCTATTTAGCTTTGGATTTTGTTTTTGTGGTTATCTAGAGCGCAAGAAAAATTCTTTGTTTATTCTCACGCGCCTGTAACGATATCTCTAACTGGGGTGACTCGTCAGACTGGATTCTGGGAAAATAAGACATTTAACACTATCTGGTAGCAACAGAGCATTGCGATCGCACAGCTGCGTGTGTGGAAGGTGCCTTTTGTGGGCACGTGCCTCTGTAAAAAAAGATGACTGATACTGACCGGTGAGGCAGGGGTATGTATGTGAATGCGATCCCACAGACAAAAGATGTAGAGGCAGTCCGCGGAACTCACTCTTCTGGTGAAACACGGCTGAGCTGATGGAATCTACTCGGTGTTAAAAAAAGCCCCTTTTTACGTGTATAATTTATTCATGGTTAAGTGTGTGTGTAATGACACGGTACTTGTCGGGAAAAAAAGGAAATGCCTTGCTGATTCCAGATTAGCGAATAAGATTAACTTTTTCAGCGCGATTTCTCTTCACGATTATTACTCTATTTAGACAGGTTAATCAAAAAATAAAAAGGTTACAACACTTAACTAAGGGGGAGTGACTTAGTTTGCGCCTACTGGGAACAGTCATGTTTAAAATTTTTATCAGTTAAATAAGTAAGTGCTTTGTTAGTATAAGCTTGGAATAGATGAACGTAATGCCACACTCCAGACAAATTTATGTTCATTCTCTCTCACACACAGCACTCCCGTGCATTAAGAGAATCGCGCGCGTACTCTCCTCCTTGATCTCTGCGCTACCGGTTACCGTTTGGCTTCCCGAAGCCCGCAGCCTCGCAGGTTCCCTCCCGGAGCCGCTTTCTGTCACATCCCCGGCTCCCGCGTTATGCCTCCTTATCCCCGCGCTGTCGCATCCTGCTGTGCCGACGGGTGCACGCAGAGCCTCGCGACAAACACGGCAGCTTCCCGCAACCAAATATGGTATAAGCGCGAAGGGGCTTGGCACGCGGACGGGGTGTGCGCGTGCAGCTGCAGTAACCTTAAGAATGGACGTTAATCTGCGCAGGATCGCCCGTTACAAAACAGCTGAGAGTCTTCGGGGGGCTGCGCGGCGGCAGATAACGGAAATGGGCTAATGAGATGCACACGCGCCATGAGGTGCCGAGCGGCGAGTGGGAGGATGTGATCTAGTTTTCTACTACTGTACAGCTAGGGGGTTTCTACTAAGAGCCCCCTCCAATTTGTATGATGTCAAAAATATTAATATGCAACGTATAATACCTTAGGTCATTGCTGAAATTTGGCAGTCTGGCATGCAGTATGGTGTGGAATATGGATTTATAAGTGCGTAATTAATCGTCTTCGTAAGTTACCCTCACTGCCTGAAATGCTATTTTAGGATCTCCAGGTTGTGATTGGAGGAGGTCCTCCATCTAACAGGTCTTTGTCTGAATATGTAACCCCCCCCGGGAAATCCTTTGTTAAGTTGCAGAGGTAGAAGGTGCTGGACATGTATTCTCTTATGGGAGTGGAGTCATATTGTGGTCAGGAGGGAGCAGTGTGTTATGTTTGATGTTGACATGGTGAGTTAGACTGTGAACTGAAATGCAGCAATTAACTGGTCCCTAAATGCCAAGGATGCACCTCTGTCCCCTTAACACCCCCACGGGTCTCACAAGGCGTTCCCTAATGTCACCTTGAGAAACACTGAAGTGCTGGTGTCATGAAGCTGTTATGTATGGTCTGTACTGTAGTTTACGTTTTGCTCTGTTAGTACACAGTCTGTGTGCTGTCAACACAGGGTAGTAGAATAGCACTTGTGTTTTTAATAACTAATTAAATGCTCTAAATACACTCAAATGTCTTAAAACAGATGTTTATGTCGAAGCTGTCATCATGATGGCTTGCATTCATAATATGGTATTTGAACAAACATACTGATATTTATGTTGTCGTGTGATATTTTAGCAATACTAAGTGGATGCTGCAGCAACCGGAAAAAAAACCCCATCTGCTTGAAAGCTTAAAGGATTATGGGAGAAGAGCTCCTCAGATGTGCGTTAAGTCTGAGTGCAGTTAGTAGGGTGAGGGTAGATTGTCGTCACCCGCGGGAGCTACGTGTCTGTAAGCAAGGCGGGCTGTGCAAGGAGGCGCACGCCCGTGATTCTGAGGTGCCGGCTTGGGTTTAAGGTCTGGGGAGAAGGTCAGGATGCTGGGCTGGGTGTGCTCCATCCTCCAGAAGACCTGGTCCGACTATGAGCAGGAGAGGCGCGCCCACTGGTTGGAGTGCGCTGCCATGAGGGAGCATGCGGGGCAGCATGTTAAGGTACAGTAGGGGCATGACAGGCTTCTGCTTTGGCTTGAAATAAGACGGCAACAGTAGGCTTATTGACAGCTGTACGCTTGTGTTGTGCTGTTTGCCTCACTTGTGTATTACTTTGTACAAGAGTGTCTGCTAAATAAATAAATACAATAATTGAAATACTGACCTGGTTCAGTGTCCGAGTAACTTCACTTTTGTCGGCTGAATTCCTCTTAGCCTTGCTTGTGTTCAGCTTTGCCATAAAATTAAAACGTAGTATTATCGTTGAATTGTTGGCCAGTAAACTGCACTTAGATGTAAACAGACTTGTAATCTGAAGATTGTTGCTTGTAGTTCCACATGGCGGCCAGATGTGGTACCCTTGAGGCAAAGTTCTAAACCCATTCAATTACAGAGTTCGCTGAATGTTTACGAGGTTCATACAACTATGAGAACACTTATGATTACAGAGGCTAATTTATAATAAATTATTTCACTTGACATTTCAGTAGATAACGGTGATGTTAGGGATGGATTATTTTGGGGAATATATTTTAGCTCACTAGATACAGGTATGTGCTCTTAAGAACAGATCATCCATCCATCTATCTTTCAAGCATTTATCAAATGCCAGGCTGTGAGGTGGGGAGAGCAGGACACCATCCCAGACAGCATAGGATACAAGGCAGTGGCAGTGGGATGCGATCAATAACAGACACCCATCAGAGGTACAAACATGATCTCACACTACAGGCAATTTTAGAGAACTCGGACTCACCTGAGCGTATGTCTTTGGACAGTTGGAGGAAACTGGAGAACCTAGAAGAAATCTCTACACCACAGGGAGACCATGCAAATTCCAAACCCGCAAAAAGCCCCCATTCCTGGAGGTGTGAGGCAGCAGTGCTACCCACTGTGCCACCATCAAAATCACATTATATTCCAATAAATAAGATTCACTGTTTCAGCCATGGTCTACACAGACCACACCTCGAGGGACCCGCTTTTAATGTAGAAATCCATTTGCACGCTGTATATTTCATACCTATTTATTTGCGGATATGCATACTTCAGAATAAATTAGCGATAACAAGATGCGGAAAATGAATTGCATTCAAGCATTTTAATTCATGTAATTATAATTGTAAGTGATGGGTATGACCAATGTGTTTGATCAGTTTGAGAGTTTAGGTCCTTTATTTGAGCTGCTGCCATACTTTGTTATACAGTAATAAAATATGGACGGGTAAAACAGGAAGTTACCTAATCACCTGCTCTCTTATGAAGTTATACTTTGTTATTTTTTCAGATTTGTAAATTTTGGTCCAGGCCATTTACATTTGGCAGGGGAATATTAAGGTCTTATATCGTATCTTAAATAAATGAGTTTTTAATAGCACCCCCTTGTGGAGAATATTCTTCAAAGCATGGAAAGACCTGTGACATTTTATAGGTCATTAAAAACCTGTGACATACTGTAGGTCATTATCTTAAGACGAGTGGCTGCTGCTTTCTGTCATTGCGAGCTGTAGTCTAAGTGTAGTAGGTAGGTTACAGCAAGTGTGTTCTTCATTTGGTGCCCCTTTAAGGGCAGATGTTATCCTTTAACTGAATATATGTATTACATTGTTTTTTTTTTCTTAACTTAGCCACCCCAGTTGCCTTGCACACTCCTTAACCCAGCTGTCATGTTCACCACACGAAGAAGCTGGAACCCTGGTCAGTCACCTTGCTTGCCAGAGCTGTGGAAGAAAGAAATCTCATTGGATGGTGAGTGTCACATGCAAGGGTAAAAACCTGTGTGGCCACATTTTTCAGAACATTAAGAAAAGCACCTCCTTCAGATTGAAGAGAAAGACAGGGAGAAAGAGAGTCAGACAGAAGTCTTTGATCTGGAAATGAAGGGAGCAGCATGATTTACTGGGAGGTACAGTAAATTTGATCTCTGACTTCTCAGTTATCTGACACTGGTTGAATCTGATGGATTGAATGAGACATTCTGTGTAGGTGCCATGCTTTCATTGAGTATGTATGTAGAGGGATTAGCCCACGATCAGAATTAGAAGCCGCTTTCTCTGGGTTATCCTCTGCTCAGAACTTTTTTTTTTTTTTGCTCACTGTACCATTTAGAAATTGTTTACATGCTTTTATTTCGGACAAACTTGTCAAATGATCGCGAAGCTCAAATATTTGGGGGATGTGGGTTACTGCAAGACTTCTCACAGTGATAAAATTCTCTTGTTTGCAGAACAAGGACCCCTATTCATGTAACCGTCAGTGCTGATGCATGATAAGAGGAGCTTAAACCAACACAGTCCATCTCAGCTTTCATTTTAATATGTTACTCATTAAAACAATCAAGAACATGCATGAATTCTATCTGCGTTTCCTTGGATTACAGTGGACTCTTGTGAAAATGCCTATGATTTCAGTAATGCTGCGTACAAATCCTTATGTGGGTATAAGAATGAGTTGAAACATGCTGCTGACTAATGTCGGAATAACTGGCATTTGCTAACATCAAGGCTTTCATTTTTTTATTCACTACTGTGCTTCACATTCACACGATATGTGAATTAATTCTTCTTCAGAAGAAACACACACACCGCCGTGTTTGTATTTGTTTTTGTAATAAGTGAGGCCAGACGTTTTTCCTGTACCCCTGCATTTCAATGCCTATATATTTGTTTTTGCCAAAGCATTCATGAAATTTTCTATTTGCAGAAATAGTTCCATGAAGTCAGTTATGGAGTTCAGTAGAAGCTTATTCTGTGTGTGTGAGTGAGCTGATGGCCTGGTTTTCTGATTTCCACAGCACGCTCAGTGAATTTACTGATGAGCAGCACTAAGGATAGATCCTTCCAGTCTTCCGCCTTCCCATCATGCCTCCCTGTGACTTCTGACCTCGCAAGCTCTAGTGAGACAGGTGATCAGCAACTGCTCATACAGGTGAGTCGTCTGTCTGTCTGTCTGTCTGTCTGTCTGTCTCACACACACACACACACAGAGACACTCACTCTCTTTCTTGTATCTCTTGCCCCTTCATTTTTCAGGCAGTGTGACCCTACTCAGGGTATTAAGCTAGTCTTTCGTATACTTTCATAATCGCATTACCAAGTTTGAGACCCAGAATCTTTTGTTCTGTGGTCAGTTGAACAGCATTTGTTCTGGGTAAACTCTATGTACTGTAGTTCACTATGTATACAGTAATGCAGAATGCCTTTTAGCTGTATTAGATACAACCACAAATTTTAAAGAACGCCAAGAAATTGTGTAAATCATCATGAATAGAACTTGAAGTGAATGAACTGATCAGAGATATGGGATGCGGCCATGTATACACGTTTGCGTAAGTATGGGATGTGGGGTCTGCATATTATATGGTGATTAGTGTTTGTGTCACAGAAAAAAAAAATGGCCCTTTTACATTGCATACTTAACATACAGTACCATTAAATTAGACATGATGTTACTGCTTCAGCAATCTGTGACCTTAGATGTGCTAAGGCACGTCTTTTATTTCACATGTTTCACACTCGAGTGATGTCTCTCCCTCATCATTCTCACTGTCTTCTCCTTTTAGTAGTCATACTTTCTGCAGAAAGTCTCTTGGTCCTGCTGCTGGACATCTGCCCGTGTAACTCTCTTTTTAATGGCTTAGACCGCCTGTAGCGGGGGTTCTCAACTGGTTTAGCCTCAAGACCCATATTTTTCCTTGATCATTAAGTCACAGCCCAATTTTTTACAAATTTTGGAGCCAGATTTATTTAACAAAAAAATAGTGCAGTAGTAGTAAATAGAACATAGTGCAGTAGCAATATGCTTTCATGCACTGTTTAAAAAAACAAAAAAGTCTGATATTACAAAAAAATATAAAAAAATATTATCAAAACAATCTTTTAACCACACCTGATGAAAATGGTCCCATGTGTTACAACTGGCCGGCTGAGAAACAGGAGCGTATAACGGTTCTCTACCCAGTCCTGGAGGACCTCCAGACAGTGCAGATTTTTGCTCCCTTCCAGTTCCTAGCCAATCAAGAACACCGAATACGTGGTACAGGTGTATTGGGAGATGGGAGGGAGCAAAAGAGTGGACTGTCTGTGCAATCCCTGAGAACTGGGATGGGAAACGCTAGCCTATAGTTTATTGCTATATATTCTATAACAGTGCTGAGGTGTGCTAGCTGGAGATTGTTTCCATGTTTTAGAGGCCTCTTGTATCTAATGGCCAATTCACAGCAGTTGCAGACATGTATCCAGTCCCCTTGAATCCTACAGAACGGCATCTTAAGGTTCCATTTGCCCATTTCTTATGCAGCATTAACCGCTCTCTTCACCTCAGTGTACATTCTCTCTGTAACCTTGCCCGGCTTTCATCAGGTCGCTTTCCCAATGTGCCTCCCGTTTCTGACCCTGCAGGCCCTGCAGGATAAGGTGTGCCGGTTCCAGGCGCGCCTGCATAGTGAGGACGCCAGCAGGACGCTGCAGCTGCCTGACGCGCTGACCGGCGTCCTCCACCAGCAGGCCACGGCACAAGAGCAGGAGAGCCCGTGTGAGGCAGAGCCTTCTGGTAAGGTGTCCGAGGCTTACGTTATGATGGGCAGTTTTTACTGTTAATATGTAGCTGCTTATGGGGTGGCATGGTGGTGCAGTGTTGCCTCACACCTTAGGGATCTAGGTCGAGTGTCCGCCTGGGTTCCATGTGTTTGGCATGCTCTCCCTGTCATCATGGGCTTTCCTCTGGGTCTGGTTTTCCCCCCACAGTCCACAAATGTGCTGAGTTTCCAAATTGCCCGTAGGTGTGTCTGTGTGAGTGAATGGTGTGTGAGTGTGCCCTGCCATGGGTTGGCGCCCCGCCCTGCCTTGCACCCATAGCCTCTGGGATAGGCTCTGGACCCCCTGCGACCCTGAATAGGACAATCAGATACAGAAAATGGGTAGATGGATAGTTTATTATATAAATTATATTAATTCCTTGGATGGTCTGCCATCAGGGCTTGTGCTGTGGATGTGATTTCATTGTGCTCACGTTTTTCTGACCTCGCTATGTTTGCATGGCCTACCGGGCCTGCCCATGGGTGTATATTTGCTGTGGTAATTCTGCGATTATTTTAAAGTGGGGAACATAAGAAAAGCCATAATTCATACAGAGGGGCCAACTTTATCATTAGCCAATGATATGTTTTGAATTGGTGAGTGACAGAGGAAAGGTCACTCTGAGGGCCAATCAGATTTCAGCTGTGGCTGGGGCCCCGCCCCTAATTCGCTGTTGTATGTGTGTTTCCATGTTCCATGTTTCCTGAGATTATCCAATGGAATGCTGGAGAATCCCTCTCAGCTCTCTGCCTCCCATGTCCCAGTACGCCAGTACAATGTAAGCATGTATGCAGATTTCAGGCACCCCGGTGTGGGAAGCTGCTCAATCCAGGTACTCCAGAGCCCGGAGAGGGAGACAGCACCGCTGCTGGTGGAGGGGCACGGCACACCGGGCCGACCGCGCAATCAAGAGAAGGACCAGGATACTCTTATAAGCAGCCTCTGCAAACAGGTGCGTTACGCCTAGGAGAGTGCACCTGCACTGAAGATGCATTTCCATGGAAATGCAGATGTTATATATAGCAAAGGTTTCACAATGAATTATTCAGTTATTTAGAACAGGTGGAATGTGGAGTGTAAGATTGCAGCTGTCTGTTAACATCAGGTGAGGGTCTTCTATTCAATGTTCTTGTATCCAGGTGGAGGACCTGAAGGTGAAGTTGCTGGATCAGTCCCGGGAAGTGGTCAGACTGCGCTCTGAGCTGGTGGGTGAATGAGAAGAACAGCGTTTCTGAGCTTCGGGCAAATCTCCATGGATGCATTTTTGATTCCTCATGTAAAAATTAATAATAATAAATAATAATACAGGTCTGTTTTAAATTTGTGCTCTATGGTCCCTCTTTAAAAGAGTGATAACCTAACAATGGCATCTGTGTCTGATACGAGATTATACTGTTCTCTCTAGGGAGCAACAGACCTGGAGAAACACCTTGAGATCTTGGTGTCTGAGAACGAGAGGCTCAAACAAGAGCTGAGCACCTGTGGGGTGTCACTGCCTGATGCTCAAGTGCCTCTGCCTGGCTGCATAAACTGCCCCCACAGCCAGGTCAGGGTCCAGCCTGGGGTCTAACAGGAAACCAGCTCTGGGTACAATTAACTAATGTAAGATGGCTGCTTGTGCGTAGTTCTGTGTGTGGCTTGGAGGGTTAGGCCTCTGTGCTTGTGATCAGGAGGTCATGGGTTTGAATCCCTTGCTCAGCAGAATGGTCACATCTTCAGGGAGCCCTTGAATAAGGCCCTTCACTCTCTGATTGCTCCTGGGGTGCTGGATAAAAGGCTGACCCTTTGCTCAAACCCCAAGCTTCACTCTCTGTTAATGTGTGTCTCAAATAGAGAAATACTTGTGCAAAAGGCAAATTTACTATAATTTCTTTTACGCAGAGCAAACTTTATGTTTCACTAATTTTGTGCATGAAAGCATCTTTCATAATATTCGACATCCCCCTTTGGCGACTGACATGCTGCGTCTGGCTGCCGGCTGTAGGATGCAGAGTCTCTGCGTGCTGAGGTGGCACGGCGAGACCAGGAGGCCCAGCAAAGGGACAGCTGGCTGGCAGAGCTGGAGAGGAGGCTGCAGGAGAGGGAGACCCAGGTGGCGGAGCAGCAGCGCCAGCTAGAGGAGGCACTGCGGGCTCGCAAGGAGGTGGAGTGGACTCTGGGCATCCAGCTGAAAGAATGCCAGCAGGCCATGTCCAAGCAGGCAGCTCAGCCTCCTCAGATAAGGGTGAGGGCTTAAAAGACCCTTTGAACCAATCACAGATGAGCAAATCCAAAAAGGCCTTCAACTCCCAAATACTAATCAATTACTCAAATTTAATTACAATTTATATAAATTATTTACAAAATCCTATATTTTCATACAAGACAACTTGAATCAAGCCGATCCGTGTCTCCCGTCTCTCCAACAGTACGTCACTAAGACCGTAGAGGTAGAGTCAGCCCAGGCTAAGAAGGCGCTGTCAGAGGCACAGGCCCGGAACCAGGCTCTGCAGGAGCAGCTGTTGGCACAGAGGCGCCTCCTCTACGAGCTGGAGCAGCAGCTTCAGGAGTCGCAGAGGACAGGCAGCCAGCTGCGCATGCAGGTATGCGGCACATCTGCATGCTGCGGCTCGCGACCCCCGCATCGCTGGCTGCACTGATCTAACTGTAGTGTGGTGGCACTTAATTGACCATCAAGGAATGTAAATAAAGGGTCCAGCAAATTAATTGCTGTATTATGGGTTCCGTTCTCAGCTTCAAAAATTTGCTTGTATGATCGGTGCTGCAGTGTAAGCTTTTAAGACACCCTGGCATCCTCAGTGTGTCCTGGTCCCTTTGGTTTCCTCTAATCCTGCGACACTGTGACCCAATTAATAGTTTTCCCCCAAGCCAGCCACATGCTTAAAATCTTCCTAAATCACCAGAAGCACTTGGGTTCACCCTGGACAAAATTCTTCCAAGGATAGAATGGATCCATTTATCACACTTTTATATTGCAGCCTTTTTTTCTGGGCATTTTTCTTGTGGAATCAGCCACCTGCTGTGTCCCGCTCATACCTCAGTAACAGCGTGTAGCGTTAGAGCTTCTGTTTAATCGCTCTCTTCACTTGCGTTCCAGCTGGGAAAGGATCGGAGCCGACTCTGCAGCCTTATGTCTAAGGCCATGGGGCGGGGCAATGGAGAGATCATTCGTAGGTTGTCAAAGGTTGGCCTTTTATTTTAATGCTTTAGGAGTCAAAGATAAATAGAAGCGGAGCGAGGCTTGCAGTGAGAAAGCTTTGGTGTGTGGCTCTGGGTTAGGACTCTGTGCCGGTGATTGGAAGGTTGCTGGCTCAAATCCCATGACTGGCAGAGATATGCTACTGTTGGATCCTTGAGCTAGACCATTAACCCCAATTGCTCTGGAGATCCTGCTGTCTGATCCGCACTTTTTGTATTGCTTTGAACAAAAGCTAAATAAAAAAACAGTATGCTTTGATGGACACTGGGCTCACGTGACACCCACAGAATAATTCTTGTGTTGAAGAAGGTCCAAAGAAGAAACTACATGTTCAGATACTGCTTTGCTTTGAACTTTGATCCCTCGTTGAGTCTGGTCCACCGGTCTATGCCCCCCAAAGCTCTACTTTATAAATGTTGCCATCCTTAGTGCTTCCCCTGAATCCCACTGCCCTGCAGACTTACTGTCATCACATACAGTGCCTGCACCTCAAACTTCCCGATGTAGATTGATGTGACCGAACCACTGCCTTGAACTTAGCTGAGCCTAGACCCCTGCTTACTACCCATCTCATTGCTTTTTTCAACTCTGCACTCCAGTAAGGAATATTTTCCGTACTGCTCCAAAAATCAATGCCTACAAACAAAATATCGAAGAGATTTGGTATAAAGAGCTGACTCAAGGATGAAGAATCAGCATGAACAAAAAGGCACCAAAACAGAAAATGGATTAGTATTTCATTCAAGATGAATGGTGGTGCAGGGTTGAGGTGAGAGGAGCCCCAGAGTGTGTGGTTAGTCCTCATGCCGTGTGGTGCCTCTCCTGCCAGATACTGGCATATGAGGGCGAGATGGAGCGGGCCCAGAGCCAGCTGGAGGCGGAGTTGCAGACACTGGAGGAGGAGAAGAACCGCATAATTGAGGAGGCCTTCATCAGAGCTGAAAGTGAGATGAAGGCCGTGCACGAGAACCTGGCAGGTCAGTCCAAAACACGTACATATTTATGAGTTTCCTGTCTATAGTAGCAGCTATAACATGTGAACACTGCTGACTGCCCGCTTAGGTGTACGGATGAAGCTGTTAACCCTGCAGCCTGCTCTTCGCACGCTCACCTGTGACTACAACTGTCTCAAGAGGCAGGTGCTGGACTTCCCCTTAATGCTGAAGAAAGCCATAGCAGAAGCCAAACAGGAGGTGAGGCTGCCCAAGGTGCTGCTGCACGTTCATATGACCCTCAGGCCTGCTAATCCCCGGCCTTGATTCTGCAGATCAGCCAGGTGATCGAGGAGGTCAACGCTGCGAACCAGGAGCTACTGCGAAAGTACAAGAGGGAGATGAACTTACGGAAGAAGTATCACAACGAGCTCGTCCGACTCAAAGGTAGGAACCAGGGCAGTGTAGAGCAGTGGTCACCAACTGGCTAACTCCAGTCCGAATCTGGACCACTATTTTGTGTTGCCAGTAATCTTTCTTTCTTCTCTACTCACTTTTGAAAAGACGTCAAGTAACCAGCTCTGCAGGGCTCTGTGGGTCCTTCAATTGCAGCATCTTATCCAGTCGTTGTTGTTCAATTTTAGTTGAATTCCCCTGGCATAGGCCAATGCTGTTAAACACCTTTTTGGGAGTATGTGTCAGGAACCTCACTCTAACTCCATCCTCGCTGATTTCCCAGGAAACATCCGTGTATTCTGCCGAGTTCGGCCTGTCAGCCAAGCGGAGCTAAATGAAGACAAGAACGTAGTAACCTTTGACCCCAATGATGATGCTGTCCTGCAGTTGTCCAATAAGGGAAAACCACTAATGTTTGAGCTAGACAAAGTTTTCCCGCCTGAAACCACTCAGGAGGAGGTGAGTCTTGAATGCAGCAGTTCCTTCCGAGTCTCGCTCAGTATATTTAATTGGAAACATGTTAAATGAACATTACTCTTTTGAATGACCAGGTTTTCCGGGAAGTTCAGTCTCTGATAACCTCCTGTATCGATGGGTACAATGTGTGCATTTTTGCCTATGGACAGACAGGCTCAGGGAAGACATACACCATGGAGGTAATCAATGTCCAGCTCAACATCAACTGCTCCCTGAAGTGTTATTGATATGGATTTTAATCAGTCACTGCCTTTTTTTGTCAAAGGGGGTGGAGAACAACCCAGGCATTAACCAACGCGCCCTACGGTTGCTTTTCTCGGAAATATCAGAGAAGGCTCGAGATTGGCGCTTTAACATCACTGTCAGCATGGCAGAGATCTACAACGAGATACTTCGGTGAGAATAAAGTTTTGTTTTTTTATAAATTTTAAATAAAGTTCTGAAGCGCTCGTATCATAGGGTGGAAAGATAAGGTTGGTCTGGCTATTTTCCTTAGTTTTTGGGGGGCTGCTCGTCATTGGTTGCAGTAAAAGCTACTGCTAAGTGCTAGTGAAGCAGACCTCACAGTATGACCAGACCTCTAGCGTCATAGTGTAAGTAGACCAGACCAGTCACTGCATGGTGTAAGCAGAGCAGACCAGTCACTGCATGGTGTAAGCAGAGCAGACCAGTCACTGCATGGTGTAAGCAGACCAGACCAGTCACTGCATGGTGTACTGTAAGCAGTTTTTACAGTAATGCTGTCATCAGCATTGTTATATAACCTATGATGTCTTTAGTTGTGGCAGGAGTTTAAGATGGATTATTATTGTCTGGGCTTGGCCATCTGGCTCATAAGCGACTTGTACACATCCAGCTTTAGTGAAGCTCTGTCGTACAACAGCTAGCATAAGCGTAGTTTTAGTTATGCTAACACATTCATTCTCCTGTGGTTGTAACACCAGTGTATGACTTTTTCTACCATAGTTATAATTGCTTCAGATAATTAGGTTTAGCAAACCATAATAGAGGACGAATGTTAAAGTACAGTGCAAAGTTCCCTTATCTTGTGGAATTTTCCACTAGCATGAAAGCTGACAAATGAACTGCAAACACTTGTACCTTGAAACTGATTATTATGCATGACCGGTACAGAAGGGCCTCTGAAAATGAAGATTAGACCATAGTGCCCAATGTCAGATTTCTTCCAGAACCTTCATTAGTTAGTGATACAGCTTATAAAATGTGGCATTTCTTCTCAGGAACTTACTAGGAGACAATCCTAGTGAAAAGCTGGATATTAAGATGTGCCCAGATGGCAGTGGTCAGCTATATGTACCTGGACTGACGGAAATTACCGTGCAGAGTGTAGAGGATATTAACAAGGTGAGTGTAAACCTGAAACCAGGGCTGGCCCAGCCCTTTTTCGGGGTCCTAAGCAAAATTTAAATTGGAGCTTCTTGGCTGAACATACCCACATCACAGGCTGATCAAATGGGGAGCCCCCTGGTGGCCATTTGGCCCTAAGCAACCACTTAGTTCTCTTATGCATTCTGCTGGCCATGCCTGAAACTGTCAGTCTTACCCTAGATTTACATAATTGTTTCTGTAGGGTGTGGTTTCACCCCAGACAAAATAAGGCAAGTCCATAAATTTTTACCTCCTTCACTGGGATGACTTAATGTGACAAACACCCTGAGACATGCACTTTTGTAACCAGGGATCTCGTGGAACGTGTTTGAGGAAAGAAGACAAAATCCTTAACGGATTTAGCCTAACAAAAGACTGGCTTGTGGATTTTCTGTCTCCATGTTGGAGCATAAAGTTTGAGAGTGGCAGCAATGAATCATTACTTCCATTGGAACACCAGTTACTATAAAGTTTTTTTTTATATATATATAATAAATTTTATAGTTCTGTAGCGTAAGCAAAGTCTATGAAACCCACGCAGAAGTGTTTATATGGGATTTCTTCTAGAACTGACCTCAGAGGTGCTAACTCCTCCTTGCCTCGTAGATTTTTGAACTTGGTCATGTGAACCGGGCGACAGCCTGTACCAACCTGAATGAACACAGTTCCCGTTCTCACGCTCTGCTCGTCGTCACCGTCACCGGCTTCAACACCACCACTGGTCATCGCACAGCAGGTCAGAGCATGAGCACCGTATCTGCACCCCAGGTGACCTTCACCATACCCTCTGTAACTGATCAGCAGGCCAAAAACTCACCTCCTAGGTTCTCAGTAGTGACCACTGTTTAGATCCTACTTGAAGAGTTTTCATCCTTTTGGAGTTCCAGTAGGTTAAATGTACACTACCTAGAAACACAGGGGGAATTCTAGGATGTTTAAGGTGATGCCATAAGAGGGGCCAACTTTATTAGCCAGTGATATGTTTTGAATCGGTGAGTGACAAGGGAAGGGGCACTCCAGGAGCCAGCCAGCTTTTGGCTGGGGCCAACGCCCCTGTGGACTCAAACCCTGTATACATTATATGTAAATATTTGAGCATTTCAAACATGGAGGAAAATACTAATAAAGGGGGAGATATCATGGATTATCACTGTTACAGTCGCTAATTCTAGCATGTTATTCCAGTGTTCTTTTTACTTATATTGCTTGATTTTGTACTTAATGAATCCTTTTAAGTGTCCGAAAAGATACAGTCTGTGTGAGAATGGGAGAAATAACCTGAAGTTGACAGTGATCGGTTAGAAGGCTTTTTATGCCGAGGTGTGTTGCCCCACCCCCATGAAACGTAACAGATGTTTTTCCCTCCCCTGCAGGAAAACTGAACCTTGTGGATCTTGCCGGGTCAGAGCGCATTGCCAAGTCGGGTGCTGAAGGCAGCCGTTTGCGGGAGGCGCAGTGCATCAACAAATCCCTGTCTGCCCTGGGAGACGTCATCCACGCCCTGCGCTCGAAGCAGCCACACATCCCCTTCCGCAACTCCCGTCTCACCTACCTGCTGCAGGACTCGCTGAGCGGAGACAGCAAGACCCTCATGATGGTTCAGGTGTGTGAGGGCTGCCGCTCCTGCACTGTCAGCATCAGGCAGATACGGCGAAACAGGGCATCTGGGCAGCATACAACCAAGATTACCATATACCTCCTATGATGTATAAGCTATTTAAAAGTTGCCGATAAAAGTCATTATACCACAGCACTGTTGAAGTTTCGGATTTGATTTGTCAGATGGGTGTTGATGAATTTTCTATAACCACGCACATAATGACAGTAGTAAATCAATACGCTATTATACAACAACAGGTGGTTTCAAACTAACGACTGGCTAACAGTGCAATGCCTGGAACACATCAAGCTTTTTTTCGGCCATTGGAAGCTGTTGAAAGTTGTCGAGCTGTTGATGAGAGCCAGTGATTCCAGTCATACTGGTGTGTGCAGCACAATGGGACACCGTTTGAGCCAGCTGAGCATGTTGAATTGGCATCGGAGCTAGTTAGTGAAGCTGACTCTCTGACTGGGCTGTATGTCACCTCTAGTCGTGCCGGTGTGTTCCAGCGCAAATTCACACTATCGAGGGGGGCTGATCGTTTGTTGGCCTTGGCTGGCACTAGTTTTTTTTTTACTGTAGGCTTGGTGTGTACCCAGGTTTAGCGATAGTGAGTTTTCAAATTAACGATGATGACTTGGATCATACCAAAGACAAACGTTTAGTCATTGGCAGAAGGAAAGAAGTTCTTCTAATAAATGTGGTTTTGGCTCGTCAATGTAAAAACAATGTCTTTAGGTACAAACGTGTACACCAAGTGTGTGGTAACCATGGTCTAAGCTTGTACTGCATTAACTCTTTAATTGTCTTTGTCCTTTTTTTGGGAATGTAATTTGGCTTTTGGAGAATGAGGTTTGCTTTTGAGGGTGCACCTTTAGTTAACGATCAGTCTGATTGTACGAGAGTCACAGGACCGGCTTCCTCCTTCAGGTTTCCCCATTGGACAGCAATACATGTGAGTCCGTTTGCTCCCTGAAGTTTGCCCAGCGAGTGCGGACTGTGGAGCTGAGTGCCTCGGCAGGCCGTAAGCACACCGAGAACTCCTCCACATCTTCCTCTCCCACCAATGACAGCCTGGAGGTAAACACCTAGTCCTGGCCAGCCGCAGACTGACGTTGCATTGCATCTAATCCCTCTTCCCGCCGGTGTCTCACTGAGGAAAATAACACCCTGATCGCAAAGCCTTTATTCTTCTGCATGGTCAGCGCTTGACACACACACACTCAGGTGTACCTCACTTACGAGCCTAACATGTTTCTGGAAATCAGCTCGTAAAGTGAAATCAAGAGGAATAATTACCATTCATTTTAATGGGAGAAAGTTCTGAGCACTATCGTAATGGATAATCACAGGAGAGTCACCAAACAGCTTGAAACAAAGGTGTGGAGATAGTAACTGTAGACAGGAACGGGTGACGGCGCCACTGGAGAACTAGGTGTGGCTCCCAGGACAAAAATTCATGGAATTCCCGACTCCTGTTACTTCTAACTGAAAAGAAATCAGCCTCATATTTACTCATAATTCGGCAAAGAAATTTGTTTCAATTGTGTATATGAAAACTCAAGGGGTCTCTGCATCGTGCTTGATGTCAACTGCCTAAAATACTCCTGGCACTCACTGTAAACAGATAAGCTCTTCGTATAGAGAAGAGTTACTGTTACCACAAGTTTTGTACGTTTACACTACTTGAGTTTGCAGCTACTTTATCACGTACCATGGGTTTACTCCTCTCTCTCGTGCATCTTCTGCCTTGCATTTATTCTGTCTTCGGTACTCCCTAATTGTTAGTTGTCTTTTATTATGGTGTCTCCAGCAGAAGCAAGTTGTGCCAACAAAAATTTACCCTGGTCTTGATCATGTGGCTATAAAGATTCTGATTCTAAGCTTTGAATTATGTAGTTAGTCCCCATAATAGGAGTCCTACCTAAGCGTGACATGGTCTGGGACTTGCTTTATCCAGCTGGACTCTCCACCCATGACCCCCGTGTCCCTGCCCCTGTCCCGCGCCAGCAGCGTCAGCTCCTTAGTCAGCACGACGGTCAGGAAACCGGGCAGCATGCGCAGGAGGTCACCATCTCAACAGGCCTCAGGTCAGTGCATCCTGCCGGCAGCCTGAGCTCCACCGCCACTATAAGCCAGGTTTGATTTATAACTGACATGATAATAATGGTCATTTTTCACACTGGTTTCCCTTCTAAATTCCTAAAAGAATCTTTTCTAGTATGTAAATTTCACGACAATAACAGCATTTAAAAATGTACAAATTTTACCAACACGATTAAGTTAACTTTCTTAAATTGAAGTCTTGTGTGCAAAGTAACAGTTGATAAAATAAATGAAGATCCTGACTTATAATAGGGTGTACACTGGAAGAGAGCTTATTGATAATTATTAGGGGTGGGACTCGATTAAAAAAATAATAATAATAATAATTAAATCTAATTAGAAGATTTGTAATTAATTAATTGAAATGAATCAAATCTAAATGAATTTTAATCACATTACAATATTTGACACGAGAAATAAGAAATTTAAGTTTGGTTGATGAATGAATCAATATACATAAGCTTAAACTTCAAAATCTTGTTTATTTTCCCATCAGTCTACTGCACAGACCAATAGATGAGTGCAGAAAACACAGAGCAAACTGTTTTCAGAACACTGGGAATTTTGACCAAAAATGCCGAAGTACTGGATTGACTTCAACTGCTCCCATTTTTCAAAACATAGTGTATGAAAAACCAACCAATCCCATTTCAGTCAAAAACTCCCTCAAGTATCCCTGGCCAGAAATAAACAGTTAAAAGATAAAGTGCCATGTCTACCATCTAAAATGGTATAATTACTTACCTTAAATACTTACCTGATAAGCTGTTAAGTGGTTCGCGATCTGTGAAAAAGGTCATATGAACACTGAAGTGCTAAGCTAGCGCTCCAATGGGATTTACATCGTTATATTAGCATCCCGCTAGTCACTAGTTAATTTAACCATTTAGAAATATTGTTTGAGTTGTAATATATGTATTATGTGTTCAGTTTCACAGTGCCTCTTTTAGTAAACATCGCAAACTGCAAGATTTGCTTCCTGGATGTTTATTGGAGGAGCCCGTTAGCTATCTGTCAAGCTTAAACTGCACACTCACATTAGCAAGGACGGAGTAGTGCGAGTAAAATGCGTAATTTTTTTTTTTTATTCGTTATTTTTTCCGTAATCAATTAATCAAAATTAGCATTAAAGTCCCAGCCCTAATAATTATCAAACAAAAGCAGCCAACACTTACAGTTTATGTATTGTGTAGTCTGCTAATGAGTCTAAGCGCATTTCCGATAAACTATACACAAAAATATTTTGTATTTTTACCTTTAACATACTCACACGTGTACCAGGGATCAGCTTAAAGTTTCGCACTCTTGGACTCATTGGAAATCTCTCTGCCCTCTGCTGCTCCTTGTGCTCTTACTGCTGCCCAGCTTTGCTCACTGCACTGATCCTGACTGGCTGGTTAATTTACAGAGTGATATGTAAACAGACAATGGACAGTAGAGACAATTTACAGGAAATATATGCAGCACAGCACCCATCTGTGTAAATGGCCACCTAATGTTCCCCCAGTTCATCCATCTTCCTTCCATCACCGTTGACGCGGAGCTGGCCTGCATGTTCACTACGGATTTTCATTAGCGGGTGTTCTACTGCAAAACAGAATGCTAACTTTCTGTGTTTCCCCATCTCTCTTAGGAAAAACAAAACTCATTGCAAGAGATGACAGACTGCTAGATGCATAAGTTTAAGGTCACTGAAGCTCTGAAGAAAAATTGTTCTACAATGTATGGATATTTATTTGTTGCTTTTAAGGGGGTGGGGGGGGGCAAGTGCAAGTGTTGGAGTGAAGTCTAGTTGTGCAGGCTTATCTGAAGCTTTTGGTAGCGTTCTTGGCGTTGTATTTGGGCTGTCCGCACTCAATGGGCCGGGAGTTCTTCATTACTGTACATGAAATACGAAGACCCCGATCCAGTCTTCCAAGTATCTATCACAGTGGGGGTGGGGTGGGGTGGGGGGGGAAAGAGTCTTCCAGTCACAGTATTTCCACATAATAATTTGCACTTTAGATTAAGCAGTTGTTTTTTGCATTTAATAACATTTGTATTTTGTAAAAAAAAAAAAAAAACAACTCTTGAAAGCAGAGGTGATACAGCATCACAGAAGTTTCCTCATTGCACCAAATAATCTATATTTAAATAAATGCTGGAGGACACCAGAAACTTTTGTACACTTTGTGGCAATAAGCAATATTTTAATAATGTACAGGTTATTGGTTATCTGAGAAATTCCAATTCATGTTTCAATGCATGCATTTTTGTGATTGATAGGACCTCTAAATCAAAGATTGACAGGAGCGGAAAAGCCGTTTTGCCCCAGTAGGAAACGTACAGGGTACTGAATTAAAGGTTCAAGAAATGTAACTGGTTCAGATTGGTAAATCACTGCTTAAATACAGCAGTATAGGAATAAGGAGGTCTTGGCTTTGCTTGATATCTGAACAAAGAAACTTGTGAAAATGAAATGCTGTTTGTACCTACTTACATCTGCCTGTTTGTACGAAACTGCTGTAGATTTATATAGGGTTTTGTACTTTTAATAAACAAATACAAAATCTTAATGTGGAATATTTTATTATTCTTACTCTATGGAAATTTGGGGTATAGTAAAATAAATTCTCATTGTAATTATAAAATGAGTTTATTGACCCACCTGATTTTGTATATAATATCACATGCTTGTTCTAATTTAGCTGCACTCACCTACAGAGAAAGTTCTCACCTGAGGAAAATGTGATGAAGCTGCTTCCTGTTTTTTTGGGTCAGAATAAGCGAAGGATTAAAAGGTTAAAAGAACTTGAACAAATATCAGAATTTGGGTGGTGAAAACACACATGTAAGAATAGATTTTATTTCACCCTATGTACCTAAAAGGGGTGGTGTTATAATCTTACATGCATAGGACACCAGTGAGGTTTCTGCACCATGACTGGTTGATTACTATGGAACAAAAGGATTGGCCTGTGTTGTAGAAATGGGTGTGTTTTTCACGCTTTATCCACAGTAAGTACAAATGGAGCATGCTGTCATATTACATTTCATGGGCTAGAAATGCCTTGATTACTCAATGCAATAAGGTAAAGTGCAAACAATGTTTTTTCAAAGTTTATTTATTGTAAAACTTTATGATTGACAACTTTCTACAGTGTGGCTTATTTCAAAAAAGTAAAAAAGAAAAAAACACTTAAAAACCTTTACAACTTGTAGAATTATATTAAGATATAACATACCTGCTGGTAGCAACAAGTGCTTAATTTGCAATGTTCAGACGTGGAACGATTCCACATGGGGAGATGTGGACAACGTCTGGCACTGTGGTGCACAGGGGTGCAGGCAGCATACCAAGGGTGTGGTTCCTTCATGACACTTCTATCAGTTGTCCAGAGGAGCCATGAGAAGATGTAGTTCTTTGAAGGCACTTCCATGTCGACCCACCTGACTGGCCTTGTTCTTCACAACGTTGCTGAGGTTCTTCAGCAGTTTGTAGCAGGCTTTGCATTTTTGGTGTCTGCACAACACAGTGGTCATGTCGAGGAGAAACACATACGACCAACAAGATCTCATTTATGATAACCATGATACCACTGCTTATAGTGACGTGCCAATGAAATATTCAAAATATTTCAAATATTTATTTAGCCTCCCAAAAACGACACATGCAACTTTTGGCATACAGATTTTGCAAACAGATCATTTGTGGGTAAAACCTCACCTTTCTTCACGTGATATATCCACTCCAACAGAAGGGGGCGCTGTAAGCGTGTCTGAGATCAGAGGCCAGAAGCGTTTCAAGATAAGCTTTAAAGAAGTGCATCCAGTCTGGACATAACTAATGCAGAAAAGGAGGTAGTAGTGATCAGTATTGCAAAAAAAGATTTGTATAAACAATACAAAATGGGTTATGATGTCAAATTTAGCGGATAGCAGAACCATGGGCCCTTGCTGAACATATCAAATTTTCTATAAAAGCCTATTTGAGCTTCTATATACATGTGGAGCACTGGATAGTACTGATACTGCTGAACTTTCCACCTCCAGCTGCTCTTCTGCTCTTACCTCTCATATTTACTTTGCAGCAGCTCCTCTATTTGGGGCAGGATAGAGGTGCAGAGGTCCAGTTTCCATAGTGATCTGGTAACAAAATACATATCAAACCATGGCCTTGTTTGGCAAACCCGAGACTTTGATTACTAGTGAGATTCATTAGGATCTATACAGGAAGACCACCCAGAATGCTCAATACCAAATGAGACCATTATTCAAGCAAATACTTCATCCAGTGCTACTGAATATTTGAAAAGGAAGAAAAGGAAAGAAAGAAAGCCAAATATTTCATCCTTCTGTGAGTGTTTACATTTCCATCTCTGGTATAGTTAACATAGTTTAAATATTAAATTGACCATCTTTTACATCACTTATGTAAAACACATGTACAGTTTACTTATTTAACATATACTTTTGTCTAGACTGATGTATCCATCCATCCATCCATTTTCTGAAGCTCAGGGTCGCAGGGGGTCCGAAGCCTATCCTAGAGGTTACGGGCTCAAGGCATGGAGCAACCCAGGATGGGGCACCAACCCATTACACGGCACACTCACACACTGTTCACACCTATGGGCGATTTGCCAACCCCAATGAACCTCAGCATGTTTTTGGACTGCGGGGGGGAAAACCGGAGTGCCCGGCAAGGCAAATAATACATTAGAAGCATACAGCTCAAGGAGATAACTAGGCATAAGTGCAGCTAGGCTGATCTTCCAATGAAAGCCCAGTACCAACTGTAAGCAGGTTTACAGTACATATAAACATAGCAAGATCTTAATAGAGCTATTCAAATAAAAAGAAAAAGAATTCAGGGTTTCAAGACACAGACGAGACCAGCTGAGAGAACAGGAGCTCTACTGGAATGTCCAGTTATAACAAGTGACACAAATGCACAAATCAGTGATCCAAAGGGAGGCTGTACTCCTTTGGGAAACAAAGTCGAGGACACGTTTCACATTAAAAGCAGCATGCGCTGATGTTCACTTACGGTTTGAGGTTGAGGATGTTGAGGATGTCCACAACAATGGACAGGTCGTTAATTGAGACAGCTGAATCTAGAGAAGACTGAAGCACAAAGCAGAGGACTTAAGTCACACCATGCTTCAATCACGTGTGCAAAGTCATGTACGAACTGCCAGAGCTCCCCCAATTAAACATTAACACAAGCTGAGAAATAATAGGAAGCATTATTCAACATATAGAGAATCATCCAGCATTACATCAGAAGCCTGAAGGCGTATCTTCAGTAATATGGCTTCCAGTCTGTTTAGTGAGTAGGCTTGTGAGTTGCCAGTCAAGTAGTTTAACCAATTTCCCATTGCTTATTGGTTTGCATTTGTTTAAACTAAGCAGTGATCCCCAGGATAACCCACTGATTATGTCCTCCAAGCGATAAGCTAAAGCACAGACTCATTCACATAATCCTTCCATTTGCGATTCATAATTTCAATGTTACCTAAGGTCACTATGGGAAACACGTCTAGTTTAGCTGTGGCACACAATCAGTGTTTTTTTCCATCCCATCATATCCATCATGGTTATCTAGAGCCACAAATGGCAACCCTTGCCTTGACGTCTCCACTGCTCCATACAGCCCTAACAGATTCTAGGTTCTTGTGCCGGCTGGTCAGCATGACACACATGGTGTCGTGGCCCTTGCGAATCTGGGACAGCGCATCCTCATCACTCAGCACAGACATTTTGTTGTTCTTGGCCACCTGTGGAATTAAATAAAACTTCCAGCACCAATCAAAATATCAACAAAAAAAAAACAAAACAGACATGAGCTGCTATTTCTTCACGCTCAGAAAACTGGCACCAGATAATTAATACTAAACATTTTTCTGAAAGAAAAGCCCACTTCTAAGAAAATTATTTTAAAAAAAACCATACCCAAAGGAGGACATTCCAGGTCCAGAAAGTAAAAATTCAGACCAAGGTTTTATTTCAACCAGCCAGTTTAATATTATGTGACTGTGACTCTTTATACTCAACTGGTTGGATGAAACAAAATCTTGTTCTGGATTTTTACTTTCTGGACCTGAAATGCCCACCTCTGCCCATACCAAAAATATACAAACCGGTTTTATTAGCATTAATGTAAACTGTAAGTATATAAGACACTATGAAAGGCAACTCAACAGCATAAAACTCTCAGCAATAACCAGCTCTATACCCTCGTTTTCCCCCAGTGTTGTCTGCCCATACTGGGATACAACATCCCTTTACTTTAAAATAGTCTCATATACAATCGGGACTGTTCCTCACAGGGGTGATGTCCACAGGTGCAGGTGCAGACACGACCTGACTAACCTGGAGGAAGTCGCCCACGTTGAGGCCAATGGGCTCATTTCTGGAGGACAGGATGACCATCGGTTCAGATTTGGGTTGAGGTGGACGGACAGCATGCTGTACTGCAGAGGGGCGGGGG
>JAODLD010000021.1:23329923-23349428 GCA_026781065.1 Mormyrops boulengeri | reverse complement strand
GGCAGAAAGACAGAGAGATCCAGACAGACAGGCAGGGAGGGAGGCAGAAAGACAGAGAGATCCAGACAGACAGGCAGGGAGGGAGGCAGAAAGACAGAGAGATCCAGACAGACAGGCAGATGGATCAGACAGGCAGACAAATAGATCCTGACAGCCAGAGAGAGAGACAGACAGGTAGAAAGGTTAGACAGACAGGCAGTGACAGATCATCATAATTAATAACCATTTCTTTTCTTCTTTATGTCTCGTGCAGATTACCATCTAATTGAAATTTGTATATTTATTACCTTATATTCACGTAATAAAACGGAAATTGTCGCCATTTACTTAAATATTACTGAGAATTTCAAAATACAATACAGCTGTTTCAAACACTTTCCAAGTTACAGTACTGTACAAATTACTGAACTGTGTATAATTCAAAAATGCTATAATACAGTAGAGTACTGTACATAAATATTCACTTCAATTGTATTTATACAGCGCATTTTCACATTGTCACTTATTGTACTTTCGCTGCTGCATTTTGGTGGCTCATTTTTGGCGGTTTATCATAAGCTTTGATGAATCTGTATTTGTCACAGAGAGAAAATTACTTTCTTCTCCCAGCAGTGTTTTCTGTGCACGTCACAAGAGTGTTCCTTTAAGGGCTCCTTGTACTCATTGCCCGCGTTTCTAAATGTCATCTTCTAGAGAACAGAGACTAATGATCAGGAATTAGGAGTCTCTGTGTGATTTAGGTGGCCCAGAGTTGGGAAGAAGGGAGAACAGAAAGATGGTGCAGTACTCATGGGCAAAAAAACAGCTACAAAAAATAAATGAACCAGAACAGGAAAGCTCAACAACCTGCAGCCTCACCAAGCTCACAGTCCAACAGCCTGACTTTCAGCAGAATGTGTGAAAATACATGTGCACACGTGCTGCCAGTGGCAAAGCTTTTGTTTCGTGCAACGGTTCACAATAGCAAAACTCTAAATATTCTGTCACATGAGGATCTGGAACTGAAACTGAAATTTCATTCTAACCTCAGAGGGACATGACTGAAGTTCATTACTCAGGGAAAGAAAAACTCATTTGAGTGCAGTTTTATTAATAGGGAGGGAGGGAGTCTGCAACCTGACTCGCGATCTGTGGATTCCCAGGTGACTCTCACAAGATACTGGGGAACAAATTCTTGTAAATTTATGCTAATGTTCTGCATACTCAGCAGGCTTCACAAAAACACACACAAAAAAAAACAATCCATTAGATCTCCTTACTGTCACAACAAGCATAGTTCCAGGCCTCAAGATCACAGCAGTCCACCCTACATACATGCCTCATCAAAGCACTAAACTAATCCACTCACGTGAAATGCTTTCACTCTTGGCCCCAAAACAGCCAGTCAGAATCAGTTTACTATGTCAAGACCAACAGATATAAATCTAAGCAGGGTGTGTAAACAGGGTGTAAGTTAACACTAGCCCTCAAACCCCTGCGAAAGAGCTGTAATATTTATGTTCTTGTACCACTCTGCATCTCCTTTAGCTCAGCCACTCATACAAAACTTTGGCCAAAAGTAGGTGTTGGGTTGTTTTATCAGATTCAGCACAACTGAACCAGAGACCTGCGATGATTCTGAGAAGCCTCGATCTTACATCAGGCAGCATGGCAGACAGACGTCAACAAGCCCATACCAGATCTGGCGAGTGAGAACTGGCTTCACCTTCAGCTACCAAGAGTATGTGTAGGAGTTTAAACAAGGGGTGAGGTGGGCTTTTATAAAGTTTACCAGTAACAACCCCTTATGGCCGGACACGCTATCTGGAGAGGGACCCACACGTTGACCAATTCTCATTCTAGCAGCCTAAGCTGACTGCACTGTCAACCTCAATTAATCAATGCCTTAAAACAAGGGACAGCTACTGCAGACCACCCCAAGATACCACACTGACGGAGGTGTGCAGTCGCCGTCCTCCTGTACTCACCATTTTATTGAGTACAGCGCAATGCGCCGATGCAAGCTTCGGCTGTTTTTAAAATCGCGATATTAGAGTGAAACATTATTGAAGTCGAAATCACTTAAGAACGAATACAGACTAATCTGGTTGAAATCTGTACCTGAACCGCCCTCGTATCGGTGTTTGGAGCCGAATGCAGATTAAAAAAATCGAGGCAAACAAAAAATCCGTTCAATCTTTATAACTTTCCATAGGCCTATACGGATATCATGAATATAGCAAACGAATAATCATGTTACTTCCATAAATCATTTTCCGGAATACTAAAGGCAACTAATTCGTTACTTGAGCAATTAAATCAATTTCTTTCACTTTCTCCCTTCTATTTGATGTTGTTTGACACCTAAGTGCACAGTTAATAATATTAAAGTTACAGTTAGAAATGCTGTAGAAATTAAAAAACACACACACACACACACACACACACTCACTGAAGCAGTACTGCTACTAAAAAACATTTTAAAATCTTGCAGCTTTTCAGATGTCGGACGTTACGTTAATAACTAAGAAAAAAAATCAATGCATGATGAAGTATTAGACTGCATGGTGTCACTCTGCAAAGGTTCACATTTTAGTGATACTTGTAGCGATAGGACGGTATAACTCCAGGAGCCATTATGCTTAAACAATACTCACACACGCACTGGAGTTAGCTAGCCGCTTAGCCCTTCGGCAACCGAAACCAAATCCCCCTTTTCTACAAACTTCGCACTGATTTTCCTACCTGCTGGAAAATGTGAAGCTATTCCGCTGAACATAAAGCGCCGATCATCTATATTCCCCGTCCGAAGCAGCAGCGAGCGGCGACAGCTCAAAGGCGGCGTCAGGCGCTGTAGCGCTGAAGTTCCTTCCCAACTTTCCGAAGTAATTGATCACTTTGAGAGTTCCGGGTAGCGCGGCCGCCCGGCCGGCTGTCTGAGCTCCAGCCGCCCCCTGCAGGACGGAGCGCTCGGCCGCGCCTGCTCGGCGCTGCGGCGGCGGAAAGTGCGCGCACACCGCGCTGCAATCCACGGGCCGCACACGGTTAGATTACATACACCAGTGGTCAGAACTTAAGAAAACCTAGCATTTTTGGCATTACGCTTTAAAAACGATTATACGAATATAATGATTATAAACAAATGTTACAATTATCATATACCGGACGATTAAACAAGTAACTGGAGTAACTGGAATAAAGTTCTGCAATCTCTAAGAATTGGAAGTGTTTCCACTATTTTGGCCACTAGTCCATATCACAATATGAACACTTTCGGTGTCACAATAACCTGAAATGGCGGTCTGTTTATCTATTTCCAATCCTGTTTTTGTTTTTTTTTTACTTAAAATGACGTGAAATGAGAAGGAAACTCAGGCACCGATCACACATCTGTCACTTGTTCTGCTTTGTAGGAATTGCTACCGGACGGGAAAGTGTTTATTAAACATTAAAAGGAAAGCAGCACGCCGTAATTACTTATCACACCGTTAGGTTTAAACAGTAAATTACTCTAAAAATGTAAAATTATTTCAAATAAGTTTTGGATTCGAAATCCGGTAAATGATTTCTTGGTTTGGGCTGGAAATACTAGCTCTATTGCTTCTGTAGTTGTACAATTGAGTCTATAGGTAAGGCGTAACAGTTTCGTTGGTATTTTGGTATAACTAAAGTCAAAGAAATGTATATGAACGGGAAAAATAACACAGAAGCAATGACTTAGGAAAAACATATAAAAATCTTTATTTCTTTTGCGATAGAGGGGTAACTAGAGCCGTCTGTTACATACTTATCATTCAAAAGGTTCTACAAACATCATAGGTTTAGAAAAATACAGAAAGAATTCCCTGGAATATGAATGCTTCAGGGACAGAACCAACACCTTCCAATGATTTTGGTAGGTGCAACTGTTTTACCGGGTGTACTGATGTAAAGTGCTGTTGAGATGACTTGGTTTCATACAGATAACTGAATCAATACAATTTTATACTGTATATAACAACTATCCAAACATTTGTTCTATATGACATATAAAAATAAATGTTTACTTGTATAAAACAGAACCTCTTTGAATGGTATGAACAAGAAAGAAATACATCACTGTCATCTGAAGAACATCCACTCAGAACCTTTAAAACATATCTGGATTAAGCAGGAGTGTCTGGCCAGTCACCAAGAGACTGAGAATTTACAAAACTATAAAACACAGGAAAGGGCTGCTGAGAGACAAGGTCATCATCAGGAGACAAGAGAAGTACAGCCAGAGCATTTGATTATTCTATGACAACTTTAAAAAGCATTCACACAAATTTCTCTCGCACACAGAAGGCAAAAATAACTCAATGGAATAACAAACACTTGGGAAAATAATATATAGTAGAACCTGGCGGTTAATGAGAAACCTAATCGGCAAACAATGAGGAAAAAAAAAAACAGAAGTATGTTATGCTGATTTCTTTAAAATAGAGGAACAACACAAAATTACCTGATGCAAGTAGCAGTTAAACTCAACATTCAGTAGAAACTCACTGCAGAGCAGTACTGAACCCCTGAGCTGTGTCCAAAGGCCTCCCTCATAGCGACACTGTGTCTTGGCAACCTTATCAGAAGGTTTGAGCGTGAATCAGGAACCTGTATCGCTATGGTGATTCTCAGTTCAATACACCTAGGGTACATCTAAGTAACATGACGAAACAAGATAAAGGGCAGGCAAAAAAAACAAAAACAAATGAAACACACTGATTTTCAAGATACTTCCTACAAGGAAAGCAAGCACAGTGATACGTTGTGAAAGTTGTTCCGAGACAAAGTCTCCAGAGATGAAAGTTGTCAGGGATAAATGCCGTGGAAAACTTTCCTTAAATCCAGCTGCAGTTTCTGCAACTGCAGAGGTACTGGCTGGCATGTCAAGGCCTCCCCAAGGCCTTAAGAAGTAAACGAATGCACTGCAGCCCTTCCTCTCACATTAAAGCGAGACATCGGACGGGAACCTAAAAGCAAGAGAACTAAGGGCGCCGGCTGGTCTGTGCATCCAAGCTGAACATGACAACCTTTCTGAGCTGATATGGTACAACAGTCTTGTGGGATATATGTTCCAAGTGCACACATCCCTATATTACCCCCGCCCCAGAAAACAGCGTTATTGTGACAAAAGCCTGACGTGCTAAGAATAACAAGAAAAGAATACAGAAGATAAGAATATGAAGGACATGCAGCTTTCTGATTAGCTTCAACCACATTTTACACACTTCACAACAGAGAGTCCTTTTACACACGTTAGCCAGTTATTCTTTGGGGGGAAAAAAAAGAATAGTAAGCAGAGGTGGCTGGTACACCAGACCTCCACTAAAAGCCGTATCACACACACTTAAATGGACTACAAGAAGCAGGAACAGAAATCTGAAAATGCATGTCATTACTATAATACTAGTACAAACAGAGTAGCTGTAAAACTGTAGTCTGTAAGGTTTATTGTCTGAGGCAGTAAAATGGGAATATGACAAAGGCACAAGTGCAACACATTTACTATATTTCAGCAGTCTCTCTGCTGTATAGACAGGAAAAAATCTGACAGAATTGTAATAGCCTACTGGCTTATGACATCATCCATGTGATCTGTCAGCGAAACCTGCTTCCAGCCCGTGTGTAAATATGACTGCACTTTGTTTCACTGGAGGAAATGCATTGTACACGCAGGTACAGCCAAAGTGTCTAGAGAAGACATTACCTGAGCTCGAAGGCACCTCGTATCAATCGGCCAGTGTCTCTCTCCGTAGAAATACAGGACTGTACATTGCCTGTACTTTGCTCCGGTTTGCAGTAAAACTTAGAAGTCTAATCGCCAGAGCACCTTAGGGATGGCCAAAAAACATGTAACTGCAGTAAACGCAGTTTATATCATTTTATTCCAAAATTCCAGCGGATTATTTAATGACATCAATTATTTGTAGTTCCAGAATTCTCTCAGTTTCGGCTCAAAATAACTCAAAAAATGGAGCAAAATATGAGCACTGTACAGCTCTGATCATTTATGTCTATACGATTACATGCAAGAGAGTTCACTCTGGTGTGTAGTAGTAGTACTCTGGACTGTGGTCTATGATACAGGACTAGTCATTATTGTAGCCGAGAGCCCTTTCACATTCACCTACTACTCAAACAGCCCTGGAGAAAAAGAGGAATAAGGCCAGTCATTTCCGGGGAAGAAATTCCAATGCTATGCAATTTGACCTGCAATATGGAAGTATGGAAAACCCAAAATATGTAAATCTGTCCACAGGTAGAGTCTCATTATGCTTCTATTCTGCATATATGGCTGCAGAAACAGAAAGCTATATAGTGAAATTGTTTAATATTTTAACAATGGCCACTTTATGCTTTTTGCTCCAGTGCATACTTGTCCTTCTCTACATCATTGATATAGGCTTTTCTAAACCCCCACCCAACCCCATTCAAAATATATATTTATGCATGTATATATAAACTAAATATATCCTTTCTATTTCTACAGACCATGGTCCTTGTAATGTGGCAGTTTAATAAAACTTTGTGCCTTGAAAAGCTACATGAATAAATGGATATCTGGGGCAGAGCTGTGGTGCATACGGTATGATGTGACATCATTGGTTTGGGGGAAAAAAAAAAAAGAAAAAAAATGCTACAGAGATGGGTGACAAGCTGCTGGTGCTGGTCTGCCAACAGCCATCAGCTATACTGGCTGCGCTCTGGTGACCCCTCCTGGAGAGACTCAGAATTGCAGCTTGGCTGCTGCAGCCGATTCAGCTGTAGCTCACGCAGCTGTTTTGCCAGGTTCGACTCTTCCATTCCTCGAGAGGTCTCCGCTTCCTTTAAACCTCAGCAGGTCCCTGGCTCTGGCCCCTTGCTTCCTTATGCCATTCACTCCAATAAGTCTGTAGGTTAAAAACTCCTTAAAAGTTGCAAATCATGTCCGTCGTCATTCACCCCAGTTCCTTCCTTAAATATGGCCGTGACTGATTACAAAAGGCATCTTGGTCATGCAGGGGTCTCACTCTCATATTTACAGTTTGGCAGCTGGAAGTAATTCGCTCGTGTCCCTGGAGTGTCTGTGGCCAGAATCTCGGATACCAGGCCTTCCTGTTTGAGTTGATGGGTTTAAAAAAAGGGTAGAATTAAAAAAAAAAAAAACTGCAAAATAACACAAAAAATGTCCATTCATTAGATCAGCTTATAATACAACAGGAATCCAAAAATAGATTAATTCTTCCTTTGTTCCTCAAAAAAAAGGTCAAAAATATTATCCTCTTTACTTTTGGTTAAATCCTTATTCACAAGTGCCGTCTTGGCCGAGTTCGTGATCAGAGGTTCAGAATGGGGACATCGAAAAGGTCACAGAGGCCTTCGCTTTCATCGAGGTTGTAGATGTAATCATGGTCGCCCGGCGGTGGGGAAAGGCGAAGCAATGGTGAGAACACTGCAGAGGCGGGGGGAGGGGAGGGGGAGCGAGAGAGGAGTCAACCTGTGGACACAGCCTCATAAGGGCACCAATAAACACAACATTTTACTCCAGAGACCTGGAATTATGTATGTTTGTGACACACTCCCCGGATGCAGAGCCAATGCAACACGAATATACCCTGTAAAACAGAGCTAATGCAACATGAATATAACCTGTAAAACAGAGCTAATGCAACATGAATATACCCTGTAAAACAGGGTGAAATGAGACAATTCTCAAAAGGCTCTTAGGTTTGAGGGAAACTTCCATCCATCGATCCATCCATCTTGTGAAACCTCTCATCCTACTCAGGGTCATGGTAGGTCCAGAGCCTATCCTGGAGGCTACAGGCAGGGAACAACTCAGGACGGGGCGCCAACCCATCACAGGGCACACTCACACAGCCACACCAATGGGCAATTCCAGTTATCTTCAGCATCTTTTTGGCCCGTGGGGGTGAAACCGGAGTACCCAGAGGAAACCCCACGATGACACGGGAAGAACATGCAAACTCCACACACAGGGAACACTGATGGAGACTTGAACCCCAGTCCCAAAGGTGTGAGGCAACAGTGGTAACCACTGTGCCACCATCCCTTTCCTAAGGGAAACTTCAATGATCCAATTAGAAGGCACTCTGCAGCACAAACAAATTACACTGCCCCCTACTGGCAGATGGACACACACACTCATTTACAAAAACAAAGCAGTATTTCAGTGATAGGACTGAAGAATTTAAATTATAAACAAATTTACAAAATAAACACAAATGTAACCACACTGAGGGCGTCACATTTACTTAACACCTACAAAGAAATAACATGGGGCTCATGAGTAAAGAGAAAAGGACAGAACCTCCTAGGCATGTTAGAGAAGGTATAAGCACAGCTGGACCTCTGCAGTCTTGTGAAAACTCATTTTTACTGTTTAATTCATATGTGATATTTAACTGTAATCATACAGTGAAGGAATCAGATTATGAATACACTTGTAGGAATGAAGGATCTCCACTTAGAGATGATAGACTATTACTCTTATTTATCTATGAATGTGTGTGTATGTACGTGTGTGTGTATACATATATACATTTATATAATATATTGATGGCATGTGGTTTGTGTTAATATTTTATCTGTTAATGTTTTTCTAAAATATAAAAGATAGTGTGGGGAAAAAAAGGTCAGAACTTGTTCATGTGCATATACAGACCAGCACAGCAAACTATTCAAAGGGAAACAAGCTACAGGGGGAAAAAAAATTTTAATTTCTCAGCAGCCGCTTTGGACTGCAATGACCCCAGCGAGAACAAAGCCTGGTTCCTCACCTTCTGAAGCCATGAGCTCCTCCAAGAGATCAGCACTCATTATTTCTGTGGAGAGGAAGAGAGAGGACAAAGTGAGCACCAGCTGCGAGAGTCAGACGCCTGGCCGTCTTATTTTAACGATTCGCTTAACGGACGCTTACCTTTCGTGGGATCAAACATCTCTGAGAGCTCTTTTGGGAAATCCAGCACTAGGAGAGAGAAGACGAGTGGAAATACATCTCAGACACAGCAATGGAGCGTTTGCTAATCCAAGCATAAAGAGACACCTTCAAGCGGCCAAAACCTGTTGCCTCCCTACTGAGAAGATAAAACAGTTGACATATTACATTTCAAAAAGAAAAAAATGGCAGTTAGAGAGAGTGACAGCAGAAAAGAAGGACTGACAGATCCTGAAGTATTGCAGACAGAACACAGACAGGCTCCCCTAGCCAACGTACCTTCACTCCTTAATACCTCTCAGCTGGTTCCCTTAGGCTGAGAAATCAGACGTCTCCAAAAGTCAGGGGACAAATAGCTACAGTAGCTCATCCAGCAATCGACTGTATGCCACAAGTGCATTTGTTCTGCACTAACAGGTGCCAGTCACATTCCCAGAGAAAAATGACACGATTCAGGAGGACCAAATGTTTCTGAGATAGACCAAGGAATTCAACAAAGCAGCCAATGGACAATCCCAGCGATGCACTGAGGGTTTAAAAAAATGTTTAAAATAGAGTTTGTTAGGTGACCATGTTTAATCGCCCCCTCTAGCTACTACCCTCACAGAAAACATGTAATGTAGCCTTGAATAATCCCAGTTAGATGGGATTCTGCCCTCCTGTATTGAGTTTCAAACGATGTTAAACCAAACAAGTAAGACCAGGTAAAAGACACACACAGACAACACATTCAGTCAGGTTTACACAAGCAAATTAAGGGGACAAATATACCCACCGTGTCACTCTGACAGGCATTCAAAATCATCTCTATACATCTAAGCATTTTAATTTAATGAACGTTAAATGAATGTACTCCTGATACAAACGAATTGGGTAAAAAGATTTTTATATTATATATATATAAAAAAATGAGAGAGAGAGAGAGAGAGAGAGAGAGAGAGAGAGAGAGAGAGAGAGAGAGAGAGAGAGAGATGCCTTAAACTCAGTGCTTCGTATTCAAAATAGAATAGCTATGGTCAAACTGGCAGTGATGCTGTAATTTCCCATTCTTTATTGCATGGATCCGTTTCTTTTTTTTTTTTTTAGCCACACAACCCACTGTACTGGCCCAGGTGTGAGCTCAGCACCTGGCTGCAGATTCCCGTGGGACATGGCAGGCAGACCGTTGGAGAGACCTCCCAGCAGATGGGGGGCGCCGCCTTATCTGCCCCCATCTCTCACACACACACACACACAACCTCCGCTGCCTAAACTTACACATGCAGCCAGTCCCCTTATTCTATCAGTTTATTCAATAGAGAAAATGAAGGGCAGAATGGAGCATTCCTGCATTTTAATTCAGCAGTCGGCGTTCTTGCAATGCGGATGCAAAAGCAGCAGAAGAGTGACTAACTATGCAATTACGCAGGAAGATGTTTCACACGTCTGTGTGGCCTAGACATGCAGCGCAATCTTGAACAAGCATCCCAGCGTACACAAATGCACAGTCATCAGCCTCTCTGCTGGGGACGAAACTGACACCGACAGTACACTCATTGCATACCTTGAACTGTCCCAGATGCACACCCGGGGTGCGTCATAGTGCATTTTAAGGCAACACACACACACACAATTCCTTGCTGCCTACAGTTTAGTATCAGCTCTACAACAGCTCTCTCGTAAAACAGATGTGCAGGTTTTACCACTGCCACAGATAACGCCAGACGCACACTGTACTTTAACCACAGCCCTGTACCCCCCTTCCCCCGTGACTGGTGAAATTTACAGAGCTTCAGTGGTGCAAAACGACAGTTTATATTCAAAATAGCTTCCTAATGTACACCAAAAGCCCCGGAAATCCCCTACACTCTGCAAGCAGAAGGGTAACGGGCCGGACAGATCCGAGCTGCGGAGATCAATACGCTGGCTATTCCGTAGGATGAAACACGGGAGAGAAACTCACACTCCGACGGGTCAGACTTGATGGGCTCGAAAACCTCCGCGGACGCCGAGATGGAGGAGCCATTGTCCAGAGACGCGGACGACTGCAAGGGCTGCGTCTCCAGTGACTGGGTCTGATCCATTACTGTGACTTCAGGAGCTGGAACCAGGGAAGTGCTGTTTCCGGAAGGTTCTGTCACAAGGGAGAGAGAACTGCGCTCACTCTGACTGAAATGAAATGCCTAGTGTGACACTACGGCAGAATGTATTCTCACTAATTATGTCTTTTAGCAAAAAATGCGCCACTGCATCCCACCCAAATTCATACCCGAGACGGGCATGGCGGGGGGGGCCGCTGATGCAGGAGAGGCTGCGGTTGGGCTGTGGCTGCTGGGTGTCGTAGCCTGCTGAGCCCCAGGCTGGGCAGCCGGCTTTGGCGTGGCTGCAGTCGGAAGACTCTGGAACATCTCCTCAGGAGGGGGGACGGGCAAGACCACGGGAGCTGAGCCCGACGTGTCCTTGTTGACCAGTAAGACCTCGATGGGGCCAGACGTGCTCTTCAAGTGGATCTGGTACTTCTTCTGCCCATTCATCACCTATAGAAGGGCAAGAGGCAGCGTTTAGACAGCAAAACAGGGGGGAAAGCATAGGCTGAGAGCAAAACACACCACATGGGGGCAGTAGTGAAAGAAATATATATGTGTGAGTGACATATAATATGGGACAATATTGCAGGGGTAATTAAAAGGGTAGGGGGAAAAGTACAATTTAAAATAGTGTTTCACAACCCAGTCCTCAGGGACCCCCAGAAAGTCCACATTTTTGCTCCCTCCCAGCTTCCAGCCGATGACTAATTCCACATTCCTGTTACAGGTTTGCTCGGAACTGGGAAGGAGCAAAAATATGGACTTATTGGGGGTCTCTGGGTACTGAGTTGAAAAGCACTGGATTTTAATTTTTAATTATTATTATTTTTTTAAAATAAAAAAAGACTTTGCAGTTGACAAGGTCAGGATGTACAAAAGCACTCACAGCCTCAGGTATGGGCACCTCCAGTTGTGTTCCTGAGGGCGCACGAATGGCCAAGAGTGTGTCACCTGGGCGCAGAGACAGAGAAATATATATTCAGGTCAAGCACGCCTAGACCATCAGCCGTGCATGAGCACTCAGCCCTGAAGAGGGAACATACCTTTAAAACAGCTGCAGATGTCATCGTGGGTAACATACGCCTGCGTGTGTCTGAGTTAAGGGCCAAATGTTGTGCAATTCTGTGGCATCCCATTCCAACAAGGCCGGCCCAAGGTCTACTCCAGCCTGGCATTAAGCAGGGCCAAAAAGAATGCTCTAGAAGCTAGAATGCTCTCTTTATTCAAGCCAGGAGCCCTTATAGATTTACTGCCTCTCAAACAATCTTCACCTTGCATGCACTTCTTACACGACTCCTGTCAACCGTATTCTGGGTAGAAAGTGAGCTCTGTACCCCTGTTCCCCTGTGGAGGACGAGGCAGTGAAGGATATCTGCTGTTCTGCGTGTCGTCTGTCACGTTCTTGATGCTCTGCTGCACCCAGACCCTCTGCTGGTCCAGCTCGAGTTCCCGCCGGTCAAGATCCTCCAGCTCTGCCTTCAGGTCGATCAGCTTGTCGGTGATCTCCCTTGTGTTGCAGCCAGGACCTACACCCCTGCATGATGCAGCCCCAAGCAGATTACACGGTGCAAAACATGGTCCTCTCCGCACATCCAGCCAAGGATGCAGAGAATCCCCCCCCAAATAACACCAAACAACTGCCCCAGTATAGGCATGATAGTTTGCCTCGCTACACCAACTACTAATGTATAAGGCTGAGATGTCAATAAAGCTCTACTACTAGTTTAATCATCCAACGTAATCATCCACATGCTTCAGTGAAGCTCTACATGTAGGAGCAGCCTGGGACTCACTTCCACTGAATGCTGTTCTTGGATTTCTTCTCGATGAGACCAATACCTTCCAGCACGTTTGTGATGTCATATATGCGCCTCTTCTGTCTGACGGCAAGGGTGTCTGCAGCCTGAGAGATGCACAGGATTACCCACAAATCACGCCTGCTGTTAGCAAACCCAGGCACCATGATGGCCTCAAAATATTCCTGGCGAGGCAGGACGGAATTTTATTTTTATTTTTTTTTTTAACTCAAAGTGCATCCTAGCTTTAATTTAGTAGAAATGTAGAAAACATCAAAATGTTGATTCAAGATTTCAGGATTTACAGCATTGCCTGGGAACACAATATTCAAATATCACTGTTCTTCCTTTATAATTGATAAAATCACTATGAGTTTGAATGAACTAAACTCTTAAGAATGAGCTAATCAGTGTAGGACTGGAGAATGTAAATATGAAGAATTAGGTTTTTGACATTGCTGATGTGCACCCCACATACCGTCTCCTGATCTCAGCTCTTAAATGGAAAAAAGCTTCAAATAGAACTATATGGTTTTTGCATACTGAACACCATTAACATACTCAATGACTGGGGAAAAATGGTCAGCTTAACAAACTCTTGAGGGTAATTCAAGAATGTCTCATTTCATAGGATGCTGAATACACGACAGCAATAAACATGCAGAAATGGGGCAACACTTTCAAATGACCCATCCACAGAAATGACACACTTCTGCATTTTTTTCCTCATAATGAAAACACACATACACACCATATGGGTTCAATTGTTCAAATAAAGAAATATTACTGTCATAATTTCTCTGGGAACTTACATTAAACCCCAAGCATACTGGGTTCAAACTATTTTATAAGACAAACAACATCCAGTAGGTTGAGACACCTGCTGAGCAGACCCCTTGTGAGATAACTCTCAGGTGACGATAATCTAGATAATCTTATCGGACGCTGTCCTTGCATTTCCACAGCCTAGAGTAACTTCTAGAGGGCTTTTTTGAGCATTAATGAGCCTGTGTGGCAAAGCCACGCATTCCTGTATCTGTGTGAGACAGGGAGGCTTGGGGGGGTGGGGGTGGAGGCAAAAACAAAAAAAAACAAAAAAAAAAGAAAAAAACATGCCAGCTGTCAGCTAAAGCCCCCCCTCCCTCAGCCCCTACAGGCCCGTTAGCATGAGGCCTGCTGAGGCAACCTGGCAGAAGAGGGCCAGATGGACTCCAAGAAGATGCCTGCTAAACCGTCCCATCAAGGCGACCTACCCCAACTGACCCTAAACACAGCGGCAGGGCGGGAAGTCCATGTCTAACCAGCAGAGACAATGAGAAGCCCAGTAGCGGCAGATGGGAAAGTCCCTCCATCAATCTCCGTCACTATCTACTCTAATAACTCAAGTTCAATTCCGTTTGCTGTCCCGCCATGATAAACGTTCATAACAGCAAAGGGTCTCTCTGTGCCGGCGCCTCCCGCTCACTCTCTCACACACGCGGGTCGAGGCTCCCGCGGAGAGCAGCGTGACGCTTCAATGCTCACTTTGTGTGTGCCTGAGGGAGGTTTTGCACCAACCGCTGCGTATCTTTTCGCGCGGGAAACGCCGCAAGGCTTGCTGAGAATCTCTGCGTAATGCCGCTCGTGAAAAATCCGTCCCCTCAAAAATTCCCCAGAAGCACTCTATAGTCGAGTCTTTCATAAAGAGACTCCATATATAAGATGACTCTCTATATTGCACACAATTAGAAAAATAGTACCTGAACTGCGCACAAAGCTTTGAGAAGCAGTTACGTAGAGATGCACAGGCCTCCAAAGTCTCGCCAGCTGCCACGGGTATGTCTTCACAGACAAACACGCAGTACATATGCCAGGCTCAGATCCATCTCAAAGGGAGAACATTAGGCAGACTCAGACGTGACCTCTGACACGCCCGTCTCAAGACACAGTAACAGACATCAAACGCGTTAGGGAGGGTTTCCCATGAAGGGGCAGCTAAGAGATGGGGGGGTTAATCATTAGTGACAAGTGGGTCAAGTTTGGTAGCTGGAGGCCTTATCATGGCGGGCAGAGCGGAGAGCAGGGTGATAGAGCACCGAGCTGCCAAGGCGCCAGGGCAGCGCTGCACCACTGTCGTTACCGCGTAGGAAATCATTATCACTGCAATAGGTACTGCCAGGAAAGCTACAGACAGTGTCACCTGGGATCATTAAAAGGGGACAAAAACACATTTCACTGGGACCTAACAGATAGACGCAAGGCTCCTAATTAAAACAAAATAGCCCAATAACATCACAGAACTCACTGCGGTACAAAATCAAGCTAAGAACTCAGAGGACACCACAGGTGGTGGGCATGCAGTGCCTGATGGCAAGCTGCAAGACTGGTAATGGCTTACAAGGTAAGTGCAAAAAGGGACAGGACTGGCAGGGCAGGGAAGCAGGTCTTATCACAGCATAATGTTTAACAAAGCTTCTGGTTTACTGCCATTTATTCCTGAAGACAGTCCAGTGCTTGGAAAGCGAAATGAAAACCTGCGGAGAGGCAAACCCTTAGTTCATTAGTATGATAACACATTCATAAATCAAAGGTGAAACAATGGGGGGGGGGGGGCAACCATGAAGGTGTGAGATAACAATAACTGCCAAACCACAAACTTAAAATAAAAGTTCATTCGCATGTATAATCCTTCCCAAAACCGAAATCAATGGAAATCCCCATTCAAACAGTCCTGGACAACAACGGTCCGTTAACACGGGCTTTAGTCTTTCAAAGGGCTTAGCGTTGCCACCGTCGACAAATGCATCCTGCAAACGCCCCCCTTGCAGTTACACGGCACTTTAAAAGCATCGCTTATAGTGGTGTAAGCTGGATGGGCTGCGCGGAAGCAAGCGCCCGCAGCCACGAGGGCATCCCGAGATCAGACCTGTCATAGGCGGCCGCTCTGATCGGGATCGTCAACCCACATCCATGACTCATTGCCCATTTGACCTCCGCGAAAATGAGTCCAGCCCATTTCGGATTAAAATGTGGATCCCAGCGGGGGATACGTGACAAATCAATGAACCAAAACATTCCAACTTTACACGCAATAACTGGACTACGGTCATCAGTATATACGCGGTATCTACTTATTTCGAACCGAGTCCCAGGCGTAAACGGACGTACAGGCAGTAAACTTTCAAAGCATCTGTATTCAGAAAGTGTCTGTACGTATAAAACTGCTAATATTACACGCTTACTATTTTCAGGTCGAGAACCCCGTCCTTCGCCTCCTGGAGCAAAGTAACAAATTTGGTGGTGAGCAGTCCCAGGCTCTTCTCGTGGCGGCTAGGAGTTTGAGGCTGCAAAGACTCGGCCATGGCTCGCAGGTCGGTACCGGCCAAGTCCACATCCATCAGCAAACTGTCCGGTTCGCCTTGCTCGGTCCGTTGTTGTCCCTGCACGAAGTCCTGGCTCCTGACCTTACAGATGCGGTCCCCGCCGCCGGCGTTGAGCCGCCTGGAGCCCCCGGGCTGCCGCGGTCCGGTGCCGGAGTCGGTATGGCTGTCCGGTCGAATAAGGGAGATGGGGCGAGTTCGGTCCGGTCCGGCTACCTGCCTCCTGAATCCTTTCGGCCTGCAGCCACCCGGCAATGAGGTCCTATGGTATGAAGCCGTTAAGGACACAGTGCATGCTGGGATGTATTTGAAACACAGGGACTGTCTGTAAAGTGACGCAGTATAGACAGATACGAATGTTGCATTTTCAAGCGGGCGTTAGTTAGGCTAGGTAGGGAAACTGTTTGTTGTTATAACTGAACATAATATGATCTTAACACCTCACCGCTAACAAATAAAGATCTAAAAAATATTTATATCACGTTTTAAAAAAATCGAATCACAGGACAGACGAATATTTCCCAGCTTTTGTGGAGGAGAAACTAAAATAATAAACGGTCCCCGTGACCATAACCAGGATAAGCCTTCGGAAGATGGATGATAATAAAATGTATAAGAAAATTTAGCCGTAGTCAGAAGTTTCAATGTATAACAATAATTCTGTTTCTACATGTCAAAAATGTATCAATCTATTCATCATCGAACCACTTAACTCGGTCGGGTTAAAATACGAGAAAGCGTTAAAAGTGTTAAAATTATAACACTGACGTTTAGATATTATTCCCTAGTATTGGTCTTAATTTATGAAATTAGAGAACCGGGATTTAATCAATTATGAAATTCCCTATATAGCCAGATGGATAATTTGTTAGCCTGCCTGTCAGAAAAAAATATACATAGTTACAGCTCATCAACTTAAGGGACCTCACACTGTCAAGCAGAGACCACATTAAACGTATAACGCGTGCCACCGTCAAACGTACACGCCACACTAGAGCTTTAAATAAAACGGCCTCCGTCCTTCCGCCCTCCACCCATTTGCTGGCAGCTGCACCCATCACTTCACAACAAATGAATTGCCAGCTTTTCTAAGGGATTATCGTACAATTCCAATGAAAGGTGAGCGCGATGAAAGCGGATTCTGTACACAGTATACACGTCATTTTAGGACGCTCCCGTTCCGAAAGTTAAAATGCTTAGGAAATTTCACAAATGTGTTCAAACAAAGCTAGTTATGACTAAATCAGATGTTAGAGCGATACCACTGAACACGTTTGTCTCCAACACAGGCCTATTCCTTACTGACTGATAAAACTGAATGTCTTTAAACCAGTTTTTAATGATCACTATAAATCAATTTTTAATTACCAAGTTGTTTCCTTTCAATATTTCCTGAAATGAACATAATCGGTTCAATCTTTTGAGCGATTAAAAAAGAATATTTACTTTTCCGACGATTAAATAGCAGACAATGACGTTTGTCTTTTGATCGCAGCGGCTTTATACTGACGAGCACTGGCAGAGAGGCAGACTCAGTGAAGCAGATGTTTATGAAGTTCAGCTGAATGGGTCACAGACTGTTGGCCACTAAACCACTTAGTGACCTTTATGTGGTTTGGAATTACAGCACTGTAGCACTGTCTGAATGGTAGGAAATAGAATACCAGATGATGGAGTTGAGTTGTTTTGTGCTGCTGTTGTACTCCACTCGCTTTTCCTGAGGTGATAAGTGTTGCTTGGCCTTTTGTTGTCTGGAGTGCTGCTCGACTATCTGTTGTCAAGTCGAAGTTCATACACAGCATGAGTCTACTGGGGCGTAGGACACATTGCATTGCTTCCCGTAAATTTTTGCAACAGTAAGCTCCAGATGCAGTCCATTACACAAGGCAGTTGTTTTACTTGTTATTCTGATAAATCTGGTGTCGCATAAACAGAATAGAGGAGCACACGTCCCTGTTTCCTGTTTGCAGTCTGCTGGCTCAAAGTAAAAACAAGCATTTTTTGATTGAATGAAGAAGCAATATATTATAATTTATGACGGAATTTTCACATTCTTCTCAGATGACAATATTTGCTCCAAAGCCTGCAATCTTGATCTCAAGGCTTAGTAATAAGGAGCAGCATCACTCGGCCTATAGTGTTTTGTAAATACAGGCACTGTATAAAACAACTTAACAAACTAGTAATGGCGGGAGGGGTCTGGGAGCCAGTGACACTCAGTAAGCAGCTGGGTTGGGGTCATTCCGGAATGCATTTATCAATTCCAAATCAGCAAATGAAAGTGGAGTTAGGATTGGAAAAAGTACGGGGAACAGAATTGGAATTGAATTTGAATTTCATAGGGAAATTTTAATTCCAACTCCAGTTTTATTTCCTGATTTGAATTGGAATTGATAAATGCATTGCAGAATGACCCTAACCCAGGTAAGTAGCCTAGATTTCCTTCAACCAAGATTATCCTCTTATCAGATCCAGAACACCCCCATCTCCCTCTGCAAGCTACAGATTGATTCTGTGATTGTCACTATGTGAGCAATGTCTTTTTGAAATATCATTTTATTATTATGCAAAAGTTTGAGATCCAAGGAGGTCAGTTTTTCTGTGTTCGAACCTTGCCAAATAAAATGTTCAGATTTAAGATTGCCGTTAAGTAAGCCTAAATTAAATATCTCAAAATGTGATATAACTCATAGAATTGCATTTAATTGTAATATACCTCATACATAAGAAAGAGGCAACAGACCAGGTTTTTTATAGAAGAAAGCAGGACTAGGTCTACATTAAAAATATTTAATAAAAAAATACATTGACCATTATTAAAGACAAGGTCAGAGGCAGTACCGGCTCACCCTGGATGGGATGGCAGCCCATACACAAGGCGCATGCACACACACTGCAGGCAACTCAGAGACACCAATTAGCCTGCCTGCATGTCTTTGTACCCGTGCCTTGTGCCCTCTGTTGCCTGGGATAGACTCCAGAGCTCCCTGCAACACTGTCTAGGATAAGCAGTTGGAAGACGGACAATAATAATTTTAATAAAAACAATCTATGTAAAAATAACAAGACTGAGTTATATTATGTTTAACAAGATAGGTGTATATTAATTAGTTCGAGATATTAGTTAAATGTAGGGATATTACTGTTCCTATAAATTTCTTATGTGTATAATCAGGTTAAAATTCAACTTTTGGCAGGGTGTCCATCTCATTATTTTGTACTTTCATCTCAGTCACTCCTCTCAGATGACGGCTCCCCCCACACAGTCGTACATCACTGGGGTCGGGGGGGCCATTATATATGGCCACAGATCAATGAAAAAAACATATTTTGAATCCTGGAAAAGCCA
>JAODLD010000021.1:23246780-23307778 GCA_026781065.1 Mormyrops boulengeri | reverse complement strand
AAAAAAAAAATGCAGATGTTACATGAGAGTAGCTTTAAAGAAGAAAAAAAGAAAAAGGTGTCCCTGACCTTCTGGAGCAATCCGAGTGCAGCAATGCCATCCCTAGAGTTTCTGGCCAGGACCACAGACTCCAGCAGGCTGCGTAGGGCCTGTGTCTGCGGGTTCATGGCCAGTGCCGGGGGAATGGCGTGCAGGTGCTGCTCCAGGTCAGCGATGCACTTGTCATAGATTTGAGCCACGTCATCAGTAGCCCAGGCTTGTTGCTGAAAAGTGGACAGATGCGAAAAATTACAGCTTCATTCTATGCCTGGTGCATACAGTAAAACCTGTGTGACCAAACAAAGGTCACCAGAGCAGACAACATCGGGAAGACTGCATACCTTCATAGGCTGAGCAAGGAAGCCGGTGGGCTGAGATAGGTCATTGCTGGGTAAGAAACCGGGAACATTACGGGCAAACTCTTCATAAACCGCTAGCTGTTTAGGGTCCACACCACCAACCTTTAATACAGGTATAAATATTAGGAGGCATGTAGAAAGGCTGCAGTTTTCTCTGCCAGATCAATCCAACAGGTGCATGTACCTTGAGGCGGATCTGTTCAGGCATGCGCTCAGCCTGGTATGTCAGTACCACAGGGTCACAGTAACGTCGGCCCTCCTGTCGGGCGTGCTTCCTCAGCTCAAACTCCTGTTTAAAGGCATGAGTGGGGAGTGGTATTTGGGTTAAACAAAAAGCAGAACTTTGACAGAGCCATCTCGTCGCTAGCCACGTTGACACTCACAGTGGCCAGCCGCTTGTCCATCTCTGGGCCGGCCTTCTCTACAGCGGTCTTCTGGATGAAGCAGCAGGCCAGCTCGCAGTTGTCCTGCGCAATACGGGCTGCAGCCTCCTCCATCATTTCCCTCTGCTGTGGAGTAGGAGCCTGGTGGGATCAGGGACAGAGAGGGCAGACGAGTCAGCAAATGGTCGCTAGATGTGGCAGTAACACACGTTAAAGGAGGGCAGCATACCCTGAGGGCAGCAGCGAAGCTGTTCTTAAGGTTGTTGGCGATGCTGACGAGCAGAGGCTCCCTGCAGGTGATCATGGCCATTCCAGCGGTCAGATTGCGCATCATGTGGTGTGCCGCCACCCTCATACGGGACTCCTCAGAGTCCAGGGCAAAGTCCTTCCTAACTATCTGCTCGCAGGTCGTCATTGCGATCTTGATGGAACGGTCCACCACAGGATGGACGAGCTCCTGGACCGCACGCTCAATGGACTGCCTCACGCACTGCTTCAGCTGGGGATGGGCTTGCAGAAGTGGGATCTGTGGAATTGGTGGTGGGGGGTGGGGGGTGCGTAGATCATCTTAGAACATTCCATCAGCATCAGTAGTGAAAATGTCTACTTTACCTCTGCCAAATTAATCCAATTAAACACACAACTATACATCATAATATTTAAGAGCTGGTTATCTGAAGAGCTTCAACATTGTGGCGAGTTCTGTAAATTTTTCCCTAAAGCAGAGTGATAAATGTCAGGTCAAATCTGCCGGGGAACTTACAGTGATGTTGATGCTGATGTGAGGTGCCAGGCCCGCCAGTGAGTATACATTGATGTCATGGTAACTGAACTGTGGAGTGGGGGGGCCAGTGGCTGTGCAGGTTGTGGCTGTAGAAGTGGGAGGCGCAGCTGTAAACGGAATAAAGTCTCCTGTTGGTTAAAGATTAACAAAATGACGAAGAGTTTGACAATCTCCAGCATTTCAATTGATGTTTGTACATTGATAAGCTAATTAACAGTCAGAAAAGGTAGCAACAACTATTAACACATATGACATATGAGCTGCATTATACCAGTATGGAAGAGTACACAAATATTTTTAGAGAAAACTACTTACACTATTACCCCCATTAGGAATAACACAGCATTATGGGAGATTAATCTATTACAGCTGAATGAAATAAACCATATCACCATTCTGGATCACCAGTCATCTTAGCACAGTATCCCATTAACCTTACATAGCATGCTAGAGAAAAGCACATAAATGACCAGGTTGGAGCCAGTGGATAGAATGTGAGGCAGAGCACACCTGTCGTGACGATAGGCAGAATTTCTTCAGGTGGTTTGGCTTCTTTCTTTGGTGCCGACAGCTGCTCCTCCAAGTTCTTCAGCTTTTCTTTGTCCTTCAGCAGGTTTCCAGGCTTTAGATCATTGATGTCCAGTGATAAGTTCTTGCACAGCACCTCAATCTCAAACTTCAAGTTTAGCTACACAGAGAAAATCTGTCATTAAACACTGAAATATCTGTTCCATATTTGGGTGCTTACTGAGATAAAAGGCTAGGACTGGTTTGATAAAAAAACAGCCAGTGGAAATATCTGGACCAATGAAAATGAAAGAAAATTAAGAGAACCTTCAGATCATGTTCCTGGTGAAGTTCTGCCAGTACATTCATGATGGCCATAGTCCAAGGGTTCTGGGGTCGAAAAATCTATAGATTGAAGAAAGTCAAAAACTGAGAAATCCATTCTTGACTCATGCACTTGTTATGTATATACATAACACATAAATTGATAGCACTTCAAATCCACATCACTTGCACTCAAGCAGTTTATACACAGGCCACAAGAGTAGCTAAGGATCAGTACAATGTGTATCATGCAAACCAGAAAGGACATTACCATGCTCCTCAAACTGGATTCCAACACTTTGGCAACAAAAGGGACCACATAAAGTAACTCCTGCTGTCCTTTCACGTAGGCTTCCAGCAAGAGAGACTTTAGCTCCAGGTCCTGCAAAGCAAGACAACGACAACATTCAGTCATATTTCTCACATACAAATCCTCAGGATGCCATTTTACACATTTGTTTTGTTTCCATATAAGAGTTTCTTGAACGATTTAAATCCAAAAGGGATTATGCAACCTGTCAAGTACATAACTACAGAAGTCTTGAACAGCTTGGAGGGAATTTAAAGCAACACCAGGGGCTTAAACTGAGTTTTATAACACAGCCTGTTCCAAAATCTCCATGCAGAAATATCTACTCACTGTATACAAGATAGGTTTGTTTTTGGCCAAAGTGATCATTCCAAGCCAATGCCCCAAATTTTTCAGCAGAGAACGGTCAGAGAAATTAGCTGCTGCCTTATCAGATGTCAACAGAACCTGCCAAGCAGAAGCACAGCAGCGAAAATCAGTTAAATTGTATTAGAAGAACGCCGTCAAATAAGCATAACAATCTGACCTCACCTTGATGTTTCTGTAGGTTTCATTAAGAACCATTTTGGCAAATTCTGGATTCTTCAAAGTATCCAAGAAGTTTGAGTAGAGGCTGTGGAAGTTTGGCTCGATGCTGACCCTCTTCATGACAAGGTACTGAGAAACCCAAGGCATAAACTCCTCCTTCACAGTCTCCTTCAACTCCTCAACCTTAAAGCAGAAGCCAACATTTACAAGAGTTAGTCCAGACAAAAAAATTTAAATGCACTTCTATTCATAGAGAACATTCCACCTTCAGCACAGTACTAATGGTTTTATTCTCGTGAAGTTTTAAAAAGACATGCGTTCTATAATGCAGAATTCCTAACACAGAAAATCTCACCTTCTGTGTCATGTTGGATTGTGACAAGTTGTTAAATATGAAAGCAATCTTTTCTTGGACATTTTCTGGGGGTTCAACAATTCTCTCAGTTTGGTCTGTTGCCACCAGCAGTGTATCAATATTGGTTGTGTTTATAGAAGGCTGAGGAAAGGAGGAAAAAATGAAAACAAAAATCAAACCGACAATTTAAAAGTGTGCACAAAAAAAAACTGAAGGAACACTGATCACGCAAAACATTCAAGAATGAGTGGAGTTTATAAACCTGTTTATAAACAAGTAGTCAGACAGACAGAGAGACAAATTCTCCAGACATTAAGAATACTGACCGGCACATCCTTCTTGAAGTTAACAGCAGTGGGCCGGGTGATGGTAGTGGTTTTAGCAACAGTGGTTGTGGTGGATGTGGTTACTATGGTGTTGACCTGTCCTGGCATGGGAGCTTTAGGGGGAACCTGCGACTGAGCCTGGGCTTGGGCAAGTGCGAGGCTGCCTGGGGTTGTGATAGACCCCTGCATCTTCACAGGAGGGTCTCGTGACTGCTGTCCATACTCAATATACTGCACACACAGCATATAGAAAACACAGAAAGGAATATTTATTTACAAGTACAACATCTCACTGGACCATTCCAATGGTAAAAATCATGACTTCTAGCATAAGCTAACCCATCTATCTGAGAAATCCTGCTTTGTGGAGCAAGCCCCAGGTCACTGTGTGAGAGCAGTAGTAACAGAAACCTATTTACCTCCTGTAAATGATGAGGAAACTGAGCAAAGTGAGCGATGGAAGCCAAGTGCTGACAATACTGGGGATAGTCCTTTAGCCTAGTCAGAGAAACAGAATTGCAAGTTAAACTTGGAAAGACCAAAAAAGTGTACCAACAGCAGATGTATAAATAAAACTAGAGCAAACCTGTTCTTAAACCTATCTAACGCAGCAATCCCAAAGTAGTACATTTTTGATCCAAAGGGTTTTCTTAAGGCTTCAAGGACATAGCGCAAGGCCAGCCCGAGGGCCATATATGTGACCAGACCCTTCTCGATGATGCCACCAAACAGACAGGCAGTGATGTGCAGTTCCTTGTCCGGATATTGAGGGAAGAAGCGGTACTCCTCAAACAAGTTCCTCAGCATACAGTTGAACACCTCACGCTCACGTTTGATGTTTGAATCCTTGAACCTCTGCAGCATTTCTAGCACCTAAACAAACAGGTACAGCCTTCATTGTAAAACTGTGTGGGGGGTGGTGGTAGTATTAGACAAAAACCAGAACAGGCACCCACCTCGTCAACAGACATCGTTGGATGTGGAGGATGGTTGTAAATTCTCTGGAAGTAGCTGTTAGCCTCATCATCAATTTCCTTACTAAAGTGCTGGTTTGCCTCAGGCCACACCTGAGAAAGGTCAGCTGTGAGCAAAAAGGGATAATCAAAATCATCTCACAGCCAGTTTACTGAACCAGGACATGCGACCAGCTAATACCAAAACGACAGAGCCGGTGCAAAACCAGAAAAGAAAAACCCATGCAGACAAGCATTCATCCGTGAATTTACAGGGCAAATGTCTGTAGTGTAGTACAATGTGGTTATTAAGGACCAAATCTGAAACTGAAGCAGAGTATCTGCTCTGACCGATCATATCAGCTAACAAAAGGGGTCACTTACAAACTGGTTACCCTGCAAATTCCTATCTATCCACTGAAAGGAAGACTGACCTGTATTTCCTCTTCGAACCAGCGATTTTCTTTTCTAAATAAAACTTGTTTCTGTATAAAGCAATAAAAGCTTCAAGAGAGCCTTTTAGAATCCTCACTGGGACAGCTTTGGATTCCAAACACCGATTCTGAGGAAATACAGTAGCGATTCCTCTCATTCAGTCACAACACAACTTACAGGCCTTCATCTTACTCTGCTGGAAAGTGGGAGGGTTTAGTCCTGGCGTGCTCATCTTCCTGGTCCCAAATGGGTCACTGTTCACAGCAGGCATACCAATTCCAGACCCAATACCAGTAAGGCTGCCAGTCCCCAAAGGACCTGAGTAAAAACACAGGGAGCCAATTCATGAGTTGCTGCATAAGGAGGGCCAGAAAACAGCTATATTAGTTCCAATCAGATGTGGTGCTGCTACAGGCTCATATACACCTGCATCTGGATTGAAAATACATCACCCGCAAATCATCCTGATTACCTGGAAGCTGGGAAGAGATACTTCCGATCCCTCCAAATGGGGTAGTGGGGTTTGGGTTCGACAGGGGAGGAAAGGCTTTTGCTGGCGACTGAGGGTTGCTGAAGGCAGAGCTCAGGGGTGTGGGGAACCCCTGCATGCTTTGCGTGTGGGAAGCAGCTGAACTGCCAAGGCTCAGAGAACTCATGGCAGACAAAGGGTCCATCTGACAGACGAGATGAGAACAGATTAAATGGTATGAAATGTGCACAAGACAAATACAAAATTGCAAAATAAAATTTAAAAAAAAGGCTGAGACCGATCAATACCTGTACTGGGGAAATGGCATCCAGGCTACTGGTGCTCGGAGCGCGTCCCTTTGGCAAAACCCCTGGTGGCGGCTGTCTAGCCTTGTTCATCACACTGCTACAATTGGCCACCATGGTTAAGATGGTCTCAGATAACTCCTGAGACACACTCCTGAAATAATTGGAAATTTTTTTCCAATTAAAAGCTGCTCAAGTACACTGGTAGGCTACCTTACATGCCGGATTAAATGGCCACACAGACTGATGCAAGCACGCAAATAAGTTTGTACCCTGCACAGGACTGCAGACATGCCAGCATGGTAGCGAGTGTTTCAGGGGGGAGCTGGGCACTCTTGGGCTGTTCCTTTTCTGGAGCCAAGCTGCCCATAATAGACGGACAGCGCCTTTTCAAGAATGTCACACAGGCCTGGATGAAGGGTTCCTGGAAATGGAGAGATCGCCAGTTAGCCATTAAGCTAGCCAAAAAATTCATTTCAGTGACAGCTTTTCCTTGAAGACACTTTGAAAGGAATTCCAGTTCACGGTTAATGCAATTAACATTTTCAGCGTGTGAACTGCACTTACCCCATGTTCTCTGATTTTGTCAGTCAGCCATTTGTCGAGTTTGAGGTATTCACGGCGAGATGCAAGTGCAGCAAGGTCAATTACAAAGGCAAATGGAGTACCGTTTAGCAGCATCGATAGAGACTGCAATGAAGATATAAACAGCCAGTCGGTAAAGACCCCAAATCATTTGAGTAGTTTGCAAAAAATGACATATAATCAGGAAGTTTAATAAAAAAGGAGCTCAAATTAAATATATGGGGGATAACTGCAGAGAAAAGTGACTGCATCGAAAATACACATCTTCCCCTCACTGGTTGTTTCAATAACCATGACACAGCCTAAATTCTAAAACAGCACTCAGAAGTCTGCCCTACCTTTAAATCCTGAGCCACATCCAGGATGCGGGAGAGCTTAGCCTGGTCATACTGTTCCCCTCTCATGTACCATTCGGCCATCGAGTGCATGATCAGTTGACGGATGGAGGGGGACTGTCCCTGGAAAACACACGTAAAGTGTGATCAGCAGGCGGATCAGGAGATTCTGCAGAGAATCTCTAGTCTCAAGACATAAGGATGCTCTTGCATGAGACGGGACGGCCCACCTGTCCGTGCCATGCGTAGTGCAAAATGATGGCTGAATTGGGGTGGTTGCCCAGAAAGATTGGCATCAGGGTGGAGATGAGCTCATGGCGGAGGGTGTGCCAGGAGGTGGAGATCTGCAGCAGCGCCAATACTAGCATGTCAGGGCAGTGCTTGATGGGAAAGCTGAAGAGCTGCTTCACCTGCTCGTATTGCCCAACTTCTGACAGCCGTAACAGGCACTCAACCAGGTCCAGGCTCTTCCTGCAACGATGAGCAGGTCTTACAAACCGGATTGAGACACTGACAAATAATACTCACACTGCCATCTTTATCACAAACTTAAATAAATTCAGAAAAAATTTATCAAGAGATTTATGAAAGCCTTGAAGACAGACAAGCCGATAATATGAAAACACCAAATTGGGTTAGCATACCATGTTGCTATCTCCCGATTATCGTCTTCAGGAGGGGCCTTCAGGATGTCAATAGCAACTGTGTGACATGGGTAGTCAGCAAAACAGAAGACCTCTGGGCTCAGAAGAGAATGCTGGATAAAAGATAGCTGGAGGGGGGACAGAAACACGGCCGACACATGAATAAATTCATTGACGTCTTTGTCCAAAACAAAAATCTTTCCGACTCCTTTCATTCTGAAAGTTAAGTCAAACCTTACCTGCCCTTCAGCATGCTTCCAGGGCCTGTAGATGAGATCCACTGGAAAGACCTCCATACCTAGACCTCTCAGGATGCCATACACCACTATTTGGAGCCCCTTGCTGTCACGGATGATAAACCCCAGGTGGTCTAGCTCATAGGTCACTTCTTTAAAATTCAGATTGGGGTTCTGTAAGAGCATAATACACCAATTTACTCAGACAGGCTGCAGAAAGATGTTATGGCATGCCTAAAATCTATGGCAGTAAAGACTAAATACAACTACATGACAAAAGCATCTATAAGAGAATAACACTTACTAGTTCCTTGACAACGTCGATCAAGACTTCCACATTCCAGGTGTGCGCCTGCGATCCATCGCTCTTGTCCTTCCCATCGCTCCATATTCCACTCCCTGGTGCAGAAATGGACTAGAACACAGAGCAAGTGTCACCTTTAGAATTAAACACTTTTAAAGGGCTAACCCTTCTGCATCACAACTTTCCCCATCACAGTTTCGATATTACAAGGTTGGCACAAGAATTTAAATGAGAATTTTTTGGGACTTTCTGGGAGTTTTGTGAAAGAAGCAGATGACACACAAAGGCCAGCAGACGACAAAGTGTTTAGTAACTCAAATGCATTAAATACATGTACAGTACTGGTTTGGAGGATGGCAAGTCTTTACGGCAGCCTCTGACACGATATCTCGCAGTGACTTAACATTTCTCATCTCTTTTTGCTTTAGGTCGCCAAAGGGACCAAAAGAATTGTTCGTTTTTTTCATATTGCAGAGGGCCTGTGCGCTTAACCAAAACAATATGGGTTGAATGCACTTTGAAGTACATAATTATAGGGATGTGTGATCTTCCCAAAAAATATCGTAATAACGACACAATCATGACCAATGATCTGAATCGCGATCTTTCTTCCCAATTTTGAAATGTATTGTCAAAAATATCCAGACTCGAACAAGCCTAAGGACTTATCTATTAACACCATTTAACACACAATATTGCAGTAAATACACGGTTTTCAAAATGGGAAGCTTTATTTAAAAATATTAGTTGTGTCAGATGCTTCCTTTAAAAGGTGGTTAAATAGATTTGTCAAATTACCTCCGGAAGTGCTGACTGTGGCCTGACGAATTATACAGGCCGTGTCTGTATTCACGGGCTGAATCTGAAGAGCGAATGCATCACAGAAGCACGACAAGGGTGTCCCATTTTATAGGCTCCTTCAAATGAGGTCTAGAAATGCATTCTTTTGCAGAGTTGCGCGGATCCTTTGCAGCACAACATATCCCAAGATTCATTGCACGGACCTTCGAAGGACACAGCCTACAAAGGCTATGTAGACCGCGGCCTTTGAGGGATGCAGCCCCCGAATTCAGACACCGCCACAGATAACTTTCCTTTGTGAAATATTTGACTGGGCATGCTACATTTGTACCCTGCAGCATTACACAACATATTTTACAATGGTGCCCGATTTGTACCACTTTATTTCATGACATTTTCATGACCCAACCTGATCCTGTTAATCTCTCTTCAGCTCCATCCTGTTTATTTTACGGACTGTTTGTAAGTGATCTCTACCACCCCAGAATAAAATATATTAAGCCAGATATTCTGAATACCCTAGGTACCCTAGTCACAGTGAGGTGACCGTATATGTCCCTACATTTCAGACTGAACCAAAGCTATAAGTATACCAAAATACCATGTCGCTGGATAACTAATTGAAATATAATGTAATATTTCAGATATGGGATATTTAGGTAATAGTGTTAATCCAAAAATGGAAACAGATGACTGGTGCAGTTTGTAGTAAATATGACAGCATGATTTGCTGTTAATAGCAGGAGAAGCAGATCGGACAGTGCCAAAAACCATAATGCAGTGCAGGCATGCTTGACAATGCTGTGCATCTGCAGAAGTGGGCGGTACAAATTGGACAGGTGGTACACAACCGTGCTACATTCACAAACCAACAGAATGACTTCCTACTAGATAGCTGTGCTGATTGGTCAAATATTATGTGCAGCACAGGGTCACATGCGTGAAATTTAAACAATTTAATACGAGCTATTGCCGTGGCGGGGGAGGAAATGTGGTCCAGATCAGGTAGTGACACGTTACTACTGCCCATCAAAGTTTTATGTGAAGTTTGGAAATAGGAGGACATAAAAGATCACAATCTCTATGATTCACATGAAACAGATTGTGGAGGTCTTCAAGATCGATCAAGATATAAAACCATCAGACTGCCCTACATAAAATGTATAAAATGTCAGGGTTTATATAGATCATTTGTGTTACATTTGTAGCAACTCTATGCCAATCTGCAATAAAAGGGAGGGGAAAAACTGGAGTTCAACGGGATGAATCAACGGGAACAATCAGCATAAATAATGGCACAGCTGCTCTACCTAATCACTATTTATGAAACTATGTTTCTAGACACTGAGCAAGACTTCTTGGGTATAATTGAAAAATATGCCACAGACCATATTCAGACCTAATGTAATTCACAGCTTAGCCATGAAAATAGCAGCCAAGATACAAATACTGAGTTCAACATCACAAAACAAAAACCACTGCGATTAAACACAGAACCAAGAACATTAATTCTCAACTAAAATCTGTGATTGCATTTCATTTACTAAACGATTAGCCTAGGAAAAAAAACAAACATGTATTTGCTCAGAGTGAATTAGGCCCTCAATAACTATGTGCAAAACGGAAGATAAAAACCGCTACAGTGGAAAGCAAGCTAAATCCAACATTTTAGCAAGGTGTCAATTCTGGACAACATAAATACATCAAGCCTGTACCATGTGTACCTAAGAGGTACATTTATGAAATGTCACAAAGTTACCAACATCCAAACTTATTTAGGAACACTGCTGTTCTTGGACGACCCTCACATGAGGATTATTACAGGCAACGTACCAAAAGAAAACATCAAATTTCTACAGTCCTCATTACCGGCCAGCCAGCCACCTCCTACCAACCACACCCTGTGCTCCCGATAAAGTCATAAGCGCCACGCGAGATTTTTAGCACAACTGGCTTAGATACACAAGAGGGCAGCTAGTGACAATTACTACTGCAGACACTGGAATAAAGTAAATCACACACTTTTTGGCCACATTCCCGTTTTGTATTCAACATGTCTTTAAGAATATCAAAAGCTACTTTTCATATCCAAAGTAAATTTAACAGCTTTTAGTGTTTTGCGTGAATAACACTGATATTTATAAGGTGTCCTGCCGGTACACACATACTTTTATCTTCCAACTGTGTAAACAGTACAGTATCAAGGGGAGCCTGGAGCCTACCACAGACTATGTAGGACACAAGGCAGGGGAATACCCTGCTCAGGATGCCATTTCATCACAGGGCATACAATAAGATACTATGGGTAATTCAGAAACTCCAGTTTGTCATACTGTATGATTGATTGTTGGAGGAAGCATTCAGGGAAAAGCTGACAAAACAGATGAGAACACACTAACTCCATTTAAACAGCCTTTGTATTTACGGACACAATCCTGGAAGAAACAGTATGGCACACAAGATCCAAATGCTGATTTAACATGTCAGACTTCAGGAACACAACCCAAACACTCAAATACATTGATCACTCTTTAAGGATTGAAAAAGAATCAGTCAAACGCCGATACCTGCAAGGGAATCCCGTCTGACAAGCCAGAGTGGGTACGGGCCATCATACCCAGGACACGAGCCACCTGGCTGGCAGTAACCTCCCGCGCCCCATACTGCAGGATTATGTTGCGGCACTCGTCAATACTGAGACAAAAAGATAGATGTAATAAGCATTCAAAATAACACATGACATTCACAATTGAAAACCAAACAAAAATCCAAATAGTAAACACAGAAGGGATCAGAAGAGAATAGACTATACTGTGAAATTAAACGGACACTGTAAATTCACCTTGCACAGAATCCATAGCCAACTTCTTGCATGAAGTCTGCAAGCGAACTTTCCATCATGGTCTTTGCTATCCCTCCAGAGTCTGGGAGAATCCTGTCCATCAGAATGTCCCGTTTTTCAGGGTACAGAAGTGGTGCAAGCACCACAGGACAGCGTTCCTGCGGGAAATCTGAACCACCACACAAACACTTAGCCAGAGAAACAATACAAAACTTCAAACAAATCAAAATACTAACCCTAAGTAACATCTACTGGCCGAGAACAAACCACAAACAAAAGACAGAACTATACCAATGTACAAGGTCCCTATTATGCCCTTTTAAACCATATAAAATATAGTCCACTTGTATGAAAAGCTCCACGCACCTCGGCACAGAGTTTTGAGGAAAGCGTCAATCTGTTCCTGTCCAACCCCACAGGCTCCCTTCTGTCCAAAAAGGAGATGGGAGAGGAGCAGGTGAAGGACTTCTATAGCAATATCTTGGAATCCACCTTCTTGGTTACCCCCGAGGTCTGCGTCCACGTATGAGCGCAGAAGATCGGGAAGTTTCTGTTTCACAAACTGGGATGCTGAGAAAAGATGGAAGAGGGAGATATCAACTTATCCATTTAAGCATATTACATGGAAATAAACTCAAATGAAATGAGTAACAGTAGCAAAAATTTGCACAATTACCAAATCCTCTTAGGTCTGAGCTGGATGAGTTCAACAAGGCAAGGCCAAAAATCACCTGAAGCAGAAAATTCAGGGTTAAAGACTTCAGGCGTGCATTTGCACTGGCTAATGGCAAGGCCAAAAATGAATCCCAAAACCAATAACATTGTTTACCTCTTGAACTTTGCTTAATTTAAGGACTTTACTCAGCTGAGTAAACAAATGGGGAGATGGCTTCAAACTCTGGAAACAAAGAACATTTGTTAATAAGGCATTAACAGAACATAGCCTTTACTAGGCTAGAAAACATCAGGCATCATACAAATCAGAAGTAAAACAAATACATTTCCCACCTTCTGATAATGTAACGGATTGTCGATGGCGTAACAAAGGGTTGAGATGAAGTTTGGCTTGGTAATCAGCGACACACACTCCTGGATCAGAAACTGTGTCTTGGACAAATTGATAAAAAGGCAGAGAATAGCTGTGATGACAAAGGTCCAAATTTAAGCTGTAAAAAATGGCTCAAATATCACATTACAGCCTATATTTATAAATGATGTCACAAATTGGGTCTTTGATATAAAAAAAAAAATACCTGATGAAAATCTTTACCGCTGCTTTTACCATCGCCACTGAAATCCACATGGGAGAAGAGACAGCGTAATAAATGCCTGTCTGCCTCAGGGCCGTGTCGATTCACGATCTAAAGGAGAAAAACTGCTCATAAACAAACTTGTCCAAGCCTACCACAGCATTAATTCTTCAATACTGTGTAGTCTTCTTCCAGAACAATCATACCACATTGCTATGATCAGGATCAAGCAAAGTATCATTCTAAACTAAATGCTATTCCAGTATAACTGAGAACAAAGTTAGTAACGGAAGTCAGTTAAGCTTACTGGTGCAAACTTTCAAATGCCTGGTACTTGAGAGAGAGATGAGATGGTACTCTATTGATCCCAGGAGAGAAAATTTGAACTTACATGCTGTATTTCCTGCTGGCTGGCTCTATAGTTTTTCTTAGTTAAATTGTCCACTAGATAGCTGATTTGAGACAAAGCCAGCGAAAGCGAGTCAAGATTCATTGCTGGTCGGGGCGGAAGCAGGTGGCCGAGCCCGGCGCAAAATCACCATTATTCCCCTTTAGTCACCTCAGAGATAGGTTAATTCTGCTTTTCCCCCCAGTGTGTAAAAATCAGGTATATTAATAGTTTTCGGTTCAGCTTTTCTTGATTGATGTTAAATCCCTCAATCCAACATCAAGTTTGGAATCTACAAAAGGAAGATAACACAAGTTTGAATGTTAGACAAAACAAAACGTATTTTGTAACTCACTCTATGAGTATCTCCTCTTAACGTGTTCAGAATCTCAAAAAGGACAACCACCTTAAATATATCGACACACTACGCAGAATATTTATGTAAATGTGTCATGTTGAAAGTGACAGCAATATTTTTACAAACTACACAGCCACACGAAAAGTAACAACATCGATGCACAACTGATAAGATCAACAACAACAAAGACAAAATAACGTGAAACAGTATCTCCACGCGGACGAGAAATAACCATCACCACAGAAACGCATTACCATTAGTTAAAAATATTTTGAATATTGCCGAAGTAAAGACAACAGTGAACATTTAGACTGCTCCCATCATAGCACGGAACTGAATTTACTCTCTTCTCCACTAGTTACAGACCTAGGCCTCGGGGCCTGCTATGTTGTCCAATTGACTTACCAAAAATATACGGAAAGAGTTTTCTTAAAATGGCCTTCAAGTTAAAACATTACCATTTGATGCTGGTGACTTCTCGAAGCCTTTCTTATAGGCCATATGTGGCACCATCTACATACTGCCCGTAGTATTGTAGCGCTACCTCCGACGCCGACCAAACTAAATTTCTTGATGATCTTTATCCGCCATAAATCTATCTATAACATTATCACTTCGTAAACGCTGAATTCAAAAAGTGTAGTTTACTATAGCCAGCAATAATCATTATTGCTATATGGTTAGCATGCTAGCCGATCACCCACCTCATCGCATTGCCTTGACAACACGAACAAGATTAGCTAACTTCCTCGAACAAGCCAGATACGTAATTTCTCATGGTATATAATACCAAGGATACAAATTGGGTTAAGTAAAACCATCATTTCCCTGGTAAATATTCATTTTAAATCCCTACAGAACAATCGGCCCATTTAACAGTCAAAATGGTAGCTTATTTACCAAATTAGCTATACCTAAACATCGATGGACACTAGATAAATGAATAATTTGCTCATTAGTAATAAAAGTGCATAGATGTTCCACTTTGTTTGTGGCTTGATACAGATGGGTAGCCAATCTGCAATTAAACTGCATAAATCTGGAAGTCTAATGGAAATGCATGGCTTGGTGGAGCGATTTCCAATTTACGCAAACTCTCCGCGCATTTATTTGCAGCTCAATTTAAACAAACTTTGATTCATAAGGGTTACGAAATAACCAACTCACCGACAGAACAAGTACCCTTTCGTGTTTTTTTTTGGAAATACTCCCTACTTTTTCCTCAGTGCATTTCCAAAAGCCCACAAAACGAGGTGAGCGTAGCCAGCCGAGCTAACGGGTCAAGCTGATGGACACACCGATTAGAAGTGCGTGACGCCGCGGCTGCACACACGGGCTCTTCCTGCCAGTACGGCCACCAACAAGCAAACGAGCCGAAACGTTTTTTATGACACCGGAGAATATTATTACTACATTATTTAAGCGATATACGAAAAGCCTTCATCCAGTGATGCTAATGTAGCTAACCACCTCCTGGGTTAGCTGGCTAGCTACCTACTAGGAATGTCACACTGAATCAATGTTAGCGAGAAAGATTTAACGTCGCAATATAATGGCCCATATATCAAATACACAATGTACTACTCTAATCAGTAGTGGCCACAGCTTTAAAACCCATTAACTCCCAACTTCTTGTCCAGCTTTCGCTTTGTTGCCACGCGAAACTGGCTAGCCAGCTAACGACGTGCCCAAGCGCGCTAGCTAACTTGCTAACCAGAGCCTCCTTTGCCAGGCGAATGTGGCCAGTTAGCTGCCCATTCATGTAGCAGGTCAGCCAAACGATGCATTTCCACTGCAAAATAAGCAACATTAGACTTATAACCACATATAAACGTACTTTTCGTCCCAAGCGAATATCAGTACATCACGCTTTTTAAAGAAATCGCTAAGAAAACACAATTCAGCTAACGTGAATTTCAGTCACAACCCAGGATCCAGCTAGCTAGGCTAGAAATAAAACGGGTCTCACAGTAATCAACTACAGTTATAACCACTGTTCTTTTAACCTATAGCCATTCATATATAGAGCACGTAAAACTTTATGCTTTGGTTACCTTGCTTCTGATTTTATTTGCAGAAGTTCATTTCTATAGGCTTTACCACTCCGCAAGTGTTATCAAAATTAACGTAGCTTTCAGTCCTATTCAGTTTGGTTTGCGCTACAAAATGGCGACGGAAATCTCGCGCGCCCTCACAGCGCCATCTTCTTGAGCTCGAGCTCGCGACATCGCAATATCATTTACAAATAAAACAAAAGATTGTATGTGTTTAATGTAGCGCAGCTAGCGTCATGTTTTAGTTAAAACCAAGAGATTGGAATTATATACAGTAATCTGGAGATTTTATTTGACACGTTTTATGTGCGATTTAACATGTTGAAAAGTGATTTCATTTTCATAATTCGCCATTCATATGTGGATCATAATGAACATCTTATCATGTTCAACAGGTCTTTGTGAAAGTTTGTCCCCAGTAATTATGTTGGAAGTTGTGCTCATTGAATTCATGACAGCCGGATATTTTATTAACGTTATTAAAATTTACGTTGAAACTGGTTGTCCAAAATTTTGTGGACAGCTTCTTAAAATAATTGTGGTTACCTTAGACGATGTGTCAAATCTGTATCTCAGACTTAGGGTTCCTATATATATATGCACATACACAGTTCTGTGTGAAAGCTTTAAGCCGCCGAAGAAATTAAAAAAATCTGTTTATCTACATCTGTATCAACATCAGATTATATAGACATAAACAGTAACACAATAAAAAGTGACAAGAATTTGTGCTTTTCTTTTTAAAGTTACACTACTTGAAAAATTTTGTGCTAGTGGTGCATTGAGTAGGCTACACCAAATACAAAGGTATATTCAGGGACATATTGAGGGGAACAAGCTCAGCCTTTGACATATATTTAAGAGGCATTCAGTACCTTTAAAAGGAGATATTTTAAATAGTTTAGGCAACTATCAACCCCCCCCCCCGCGCATGTGCCTGGGTATATATAGATGATAACTGGAAATACTAGGATGACTCAAGGAGATGATTTTACATGGGTAAACTGTAACTTTGCCAAACATGAGAAAATCAACAAATCCAGTATGCCAAAATGGATTTCCAAGATGTTTTGTCAGATGGCATAATGAAATTTGAAGAAGCAGATGGATGGATGGATGGATGGATGGATGGATGAAGCAGGAAGTAGAAGTAGATGAAGACCCAAAAAGCTGTCAGCACTTCACTTCTTTAAGGGACAGATGGAAATCCAGTCCTCTGGCATCAAAGTATATGCTTCAAACATGAGAAGTATTCTGTGATCTTGTAAGACATGTTGTAGTTAAGAAATGTAACTATAGCAGAAGTGATTGCAATAGTAAAACAATGGTAAAGTGTTTTATGGAGCAAACCCAAATTTGAAATATTTTGTTCATGATGAACACAAGTTAGCAAGAAGTACATTGATCCCTGTCTGCAGCTTTCTGTGAAGCACAGTGGTGACTTTTCACTGTCTGGGATGTATTTCACACATCGTAGAGAGGACCCAGTCAAAACTGGTGGAACAGTGGAGACTCAGAAACATAATCAGATTTTGATTCATTGTGGCACGCCTTCAGGAAAATGACTGACATAAACGTTGTCTTTCAAAGTGATAATGACCTCAACCACAAATACAGTTGACACATACTATGAATGGAACTTTGCAGATGGAACACTTACAGTGTTAGATCGCTCCACCCACAGCCCTGATCTCAACAGAACTGAAGCTGTCTGTCTGATCACTTGGGCAGCAAGAAGAACAAAAAGCAGCCAACTTTCAATTGGATCTTCGATCTTCTCCCCCTGTAGTGTGGGTTTCCTCCCACAGTTAAACGGACATGCATTAGGCCACTTGTGGTTGTTTGAAAGAATGTTAAAATAAGTATAGTTTTAAAAATAACTGCACGCCTTAGTCTTTCCATCGTGTATTGAAGATCCTGCACACAGTTTATTCCGTGTTGTATCTTTAAGAGAAGATATGTATCGTCGTTTAAAATTAGGCTCCACCTCCACTTTCACTCTCTTTCGGTTTGAACTGCCCAGCAGCACAAGTAATGGCTGGAATGGGGGCTTCAATGGAAACTCCGGCCGACGTTCCGCCCACGAAGTGCCCCGTGTGTGGCCATAATTGTAGGGAGCCCAGCACGCTCAGGTGTGGGCACTGCTTCTGTAAAGACTGCATCCAGGAGTTATGGAGCGGCTCCCCCACGGGCCCCTACTACTGTCCGGAGTGCAGGGACGAGTACAGGAAGCTGCCCGCTTTTACGAGGGAGGATGAGGATCCATCTACGTCGTACCCATTTCGTTCGACGCGGCGCAGCGTTACAGGTACTATACATGTAGGATCGGGGCCAATTTTAAAAAGCTCTCCCTTTGGCTGTATATATCAACTTACCATTAGATCCCAAAGATAATTGTTCCGTTGGAACATTTGCTTAAGGATTCAATCATTTTTGTCACACGCAATGGTATTGTATACAGTCAGACTATAACCTGCAAGGAAATTAGAGGTGGTCTGCTCCGCAATAATAAAAGCAGTAATAGCAATTAAATAATGAAACAGTATAAGACGTAACGATTTACTTGAGGGGACACAAATAATGTAGTATTATGCTATTACTTATGTATTAGTTAATCACGTACTAAGTTTGTTACATACTGATCTCATGTTAACTCATCAATTATCGTGACGCATGTTTAATCTCAAGCAGTTACTATTTTATTTGTTACTGTATCTGTTAATTCTGTAAACTTTCTGAACTACTCAAGGAACCACTGAAGGTAGTACTAACAAGTAATGAATAACACATGTGAAATACTGATTTCATGTTTGTTCATCATTAATGAATCATGATGCATCTTTTGTCTCAAGTGGTGACTATATTTGTTCATAATTTGTTCGTGATTTGTACTTCAGTAGTAAGTGAGTTATTACTAAGTATTAGTGTCCACTTAGTGTTACCAAAAAAGATAATAAATATTATAAATAAGCAGCAGAAAGTTATACAGAAAAAGAAAGGAAAAAAGGGAAGAAAACCATTGTGGAGCATAAGTGCATGTGTATATGACAGGAGATAGTATTATAAGCAGGGGTGCACATAACATATTTGGTCTTGTTCTCAGGGGACCCACCTCATAGGATGAACACAGCAGAGGGATACAGGGATAACCTGATATCACATGCACTTTCATTTCAACTGAGAATGAATCAAACCAGTGCAACAAAATATCTGTTCTTTAAAGCCCCGTATATAGTATGTAGCTTTCTGATGAAATGACAGCTTTTTAAGCACTGAAAACCAAATGAAATGACAGCTTTTTAAGCACTGACAACAGTTACTGCCACTTAAAAACAGTTACTGCTATTGTTTTGCATGCTTATCAAAAGCTGGATGACTGAAGTTTTTAGTACCTGTATAAAAGGCGCTGTTTTTAATTGCCACCGTGGGACCTTCACGGCATAGTTTGCACCACATCTCAGTGCGGGCGTCATTCGTTTGAAGCCAGCTGACCTCCTGCAGCCATTTTTCCGCGAACGCACGCTTCTTTTGTGGTTCAGGTTCAGTCTGGCGTTTTTTTGGTGGTGGAGGAACACCAAAGTAATTGCTTAATGGAGCTTGCTTCTTGGACATTTTGATGAATGAAGAAAGTTATAAAAGCAGTGGCTCATACTGCAGTCCAATGTTTAGCACATATCTTTCCTAAAATCTTAGGTACGCATACACGCGTAACAACATCAGATCTGGCGCGCATTGTTTATTCTAATAGCGCATGCGCACCTGCGCACCACTTATGGGCACCCCTGATTATAACGTTGTAGAAGTATAGGAAGATATTCATAATCTAGTAAAAGCAAAATATATATTTTCTTTAATAGAATTTAGATTATTAGGAAAATGGTAATTACATCTGATGTAGTTCTAGAAAACTGTACAGTAACTATGCTTGCTTTGTGTTTCTGATGGTATATTTCTTTTTTTTCTTGTTCATTTGCTAGACCTAACTGAAGAACAGGCTTTTGAATTTTCAGCCTCTCCTGCCAGCTCACCCACCCCTGGTGGCCCTGCAGTGATCTGCCATTACTGCCCCACGACTGCAATGGGGCGGCCTGCGGCTATGACGTGCTTGGTGTGCGGGGCCTCCATGTGCGTGGAGCACCTCCAGCCTCACCTGGAATCTCCCGTGTTCAAGGGCCACCCGCTGGTGGAACCTCTGGCGGACATCTCCCAGTGGCGCTGCCAGGAGCACCAGGAGATGAACAAAATCTTCTGCCGCGACTGCAACACTTGCGTGTGCACCGTGTGCACCGTCATCGGGGTCCACCGTGGCCATACCTGCATCAGTGTCTCTGAGGCTGAGAAGGAGCTGAGGGTAGGTCTGGATAGAAAGGAAGGACTTGGATACATGAAATGTGTGGTGGGTAACAGGTTAATCACTGCCACAGTGGCCTCTGTAGTGCGTTGCCATGTGAGTGATCCATGGCTCACAGCTGACTCTCCTAGAAAACTGCTTTTGCTGGCAACTCCATTCCTCCTGTCTCCTCATCAGTGCGCACGTTCCTCCTTCTCCTCCAAAGCCCTGGTCTTGCTTCTCTTCCATGCTGTAAGGTATGGACCTTCTGTCTTATATGATCCCTTTCCTGCTATGTTGCACTGCTTTGTGTCTGGTGATACGGCTTGTGGCCACACCAGCAGCTTATTTGACACACTCCATTGGTAGACAATGACAAGTTACTGTTTGGCTGTAGTTTATTTCTGGTAATGTCATCTCCTTTTATATTTTACGAATAGCACAATATTATTTGCAGAAATTTTACATATGGAGATATCGTGCAGCCCTAGTATCTGTGTTAATATCTGTTTTAGTGAATATGCTTCCACTTCCATTTTCAGGAGAAGTTGAAAAGTCAGCTGAAGAACGTGCAGGAACAAGAGAGAGCAGTGCAAAACATCGTTGATTTGCTCACACAGAAGAAGGAGGGTGTTCAGGTAAGCAAGAAGGGACCCGGATGAAGTTGCTGATTGTGTTAGTAGGGATTGTACTGTCCTTTTTTTTCGCTGCCCATCATTTTATGTAATTCTTATTGTTTTTTTGACACTAGTCTGAAGGATATATATAAGGATTTAAATGTGTATACATGGTAATGCAACCTTGGAACTCGGTGCAACAGTGGTGAGGATAGTGATGAAAATGATAATTGGTGGTGTGCGTTTTCCTTGGTCCGTCAGCTGCTTCTGGACAGTGCTCGAAGCAGGGTGCAGGAGCAGTACACGGCCATGCGAGAAGCTCTGGAGCTGGAGGAGCTGCAGGCCGTGCAGAGCTTGAACCGGGAGGAGAGCTGGGTGATGAGCTGCATCGGGCAGAAGCTGAGGCTCCAGACGGACTTCCTGAAGGGCGTCCAGTTTGCTGTGAGCAGACTGGAGAAGCTGATGGATGACAAGGAAAGGTCCCGCATGCAAGACCAGGCATTCATCACGGTAGGGAGCGGGGTAGTCTAATTACAGAACAGCAGCGATGCTGTCTATGGAAAAGTTGGGTTCCTTTGAATGGTGAACGGAGCCACTGGGACGCAGGATAGAATGGGAAGGTTTATTGGTATCCTTGAGATGTGTCAGGAACACAATCCCCACGTGGTACAAAAATGGCTTAAACGATAAATGTGAGAACTGGGTGATTGCTGCCGGTTGCACCTTTAACAAATAAACTTCACGTATATTATTAATAAAGTTTCCTTTACAAGAGAATTGAGGGGTTTGAGTGTCACATGGTTCTTTAAACTGTGCATGATCATCAACATACAATTAAATCACTGTGCATATAACAATTATAGATTATCTTTGGTTTCCAACAGGAGTATAACAAGATAACAAAAAGGTAAGAAAATTTATATTTTAATTGATGGCTTATTGGCTGCCCGCAAAATGTGAACTAAATTACTCATAACTTTTGACACTTAAAGAATAAGGTACTACTGTTATGGTGATACTGAAAGAGGCATAATTCAGTTTTATTGTGCAGCAGGTAGGACTGGCCTCCCCAATGTGATGTCATTCTCCTTAATATGTATTCGCAGTGGTGAAATGACATCCCAGCTGTGCTGCCCCCTGCCTGTGACTTCTAGAATAGGCTACTTAAAAAAATATATTTACTCGATTCTTTTTGGTAGAATCATGTTATACTATTTTCAGCAAAGAAATCATTGCCTAGATGTTTGTTCCAGAACACAGATCGGGAATATAAGGTAGAGCTTACAATGTCTGCAGATCACGCATTGATTATATGTTCAGGGAAATCAACAATAACCATTGAATACCAGCTGCCTATTTTTGAATCCACCATAGATTTTAAATGAAATTTGTTATAAGAAACATTCTGTCGTGTTTTACCGCGAGACACTTTCGATTTGTGGTCCTTTCCTAGCCTGAGTGGAATATCCGGCCTGGCAGAGGACTCCGAGCCTGACGGGGTGGACAGGTATCGGCTGCAGCAGTTACAGGCCTGGGCGGCCCGGAGGCTCAGCGAGGTGTCCCTGTCGATGCCCAACAGGGATGCTCTGCGTCTGCTCTGTGAGACCGCTTGTTACTTCACCTAATTCTCATTTATCTTATCATTGGATATATTTATCATTTATTTGTCTACTTTGAAAGGTGGTTTTCTTAATGTGTCACCAATGAGGGTTCATAAATACAAATATAAATGCATTTAAAACACACCTCGTAGTATTAAGCTTGTTCTGTATTTTTGTTATTTCTTTATCATTACGCACGCTGACATACACACACACGTTTAAAATTCTTTCTGGTTCTAATCTATATGAATAGCTATTTACTGAACCTACCTCATGCCATGAGAGTGCCACGGATGATGACACAACATTAATCTTTCTTTTTTGATTAGCTATTTTCAAATACCCCTTCAAATTCTTATCTACCATAATGTATTTAGCCGTATCTGGTGTTACAGCCATTCCTTCTATATATTATGTATTTATGGTATAAATATTAACCTCTACACCACCTAACCATAAATCCACTGGGCCCTTGACTTGTTTTGTCCTGTTGGATGTTACATTACTGACTGTATGGTTTGAATAGGAAGTCATGTCTAAGCTATGCTGTAGGGCAGGGGTGTCAGACTCCAGTCCTGGGGGGCCGGAGCCCTGCACGTTTTTGGGTTTTCCCTCATTTAACACATCTGATTCAACTCCTTGTGCTAATTACCACGTCGCTCTTGAGCTGAATCATTTGTGTGGGAACAGGGAAAGAGCTAAGCAACACATGGCTCCGGCCCCCCAGGAATGGAGTTTGACACCCCTGCTGTAGGGCATTCACAGAACATGGCCCCAAAACACTAATCCAGATTACTGACCTTTACTTTTTTCACTCATGAATCTGATTGGATGACTGCATCTGCCACTTTGTGCTGAGTTTTTACTCCTTCGTACATATGTTTTCTTTCACAGATGGGACCATTCCGTCTCTGAACCCAGATACAGCCCATCCAAAACTGGTCCTGTCTGAGAAGAACAGGAAGGTGACGTACAGCGAGGACCCGCAGCCGTACCCCGAACTCGTGGCTCGCTTTAGCGTCTTCCCGCAGGTGCTGGGCAGCCGGTGTCACGAAGGGGGCCGTGTCTACTGGGAGGTTGAGGTCTCGAGCGAGGGCCGCTGGAAGGTGGGAGTTTGCGAGGCTCTGATCGAGCGGAAGGGAGCCGACAACTGCAGCCGACTGGGATACAACCCCCATTCCTGGTGTCTGTTCGGGGAGCGGGATAAGGTGGAGGTCCTGCACGACACGGTGTCTACCCACCTCGGGGACAGCACTCCACAGAGGGTCGGGGTTTACCTGGATCTGGAAGCGGGGTCCCTGTCTTTCTACAGTGTTGCTGAGGGTGGCGATCTAGCCCTACTGCATAGCTTCCAGCACACGTTCACACAGCCGCTCTACCCTGCGCTGGCGGTCTCTAAAACACAGCTCACCTTCTGCAATCTGTTCCAGCCGACTGCTGACGACTAGAAATCAGGCTGCACTAAGGCAAAAATTGTGAAGCCTCGGATGCGTTTTGTGTCACGCAAACTACAGAACATTTGGAAAGGGCTATGAGGGGAAATAATTTTGAGGGCAATACCGTGTTGTTTTTGTCATAATCTTCATGGTTCATTAGCTATAATATTTCTGGAGGTAAAAAGCACAAAACATATTACTTAATTACATAAATCATTTATGTAATTATGTAAATGATATATGACAAATTTGAGTGATTTTACATAATCCATTCAGTAAGCAGGTCACAGTAAATCTATACTTTGTGAAGTTCTTTGCTACTTTTTTAGCTTCATGCATCAAAAGCGTTTAACTTCATGTTGCTGATCTTGAATTATTGCAATAATGACTGGACTCTTTATTTGCACTGAATGATCTGTTCTATGAGGTCATGGTTTTCATTAAAAACCTTACGAACTTCAGTGAAGTAAATTTGTATTATTTCTTCAAAAATACACACCAAGGCTTAATGATTATAAATAATTTTATTAGAGATAAATATGACATACAGACAGCATGATACTCACTGATGAGATGAACCGTCCAGGCTCAATATCGATACAACGGCTTTCTGCCACTGACAGACACCAAGAATAAAGGAAGGAGGATTTTTCGATGCACACAAACATTAAATCCCTAGTAGTGATTGCATTGCAATTCTTAATTGGAAATAATTAACGCTTGAGCACACACTGTGGCCAGTTCTACAGCACTTCAAAGCAGTGGTTCTGGAATCTGTGTTACAGTTAAAAGTGCACTCTGTCATTAAAAGCCCAATAAAGAGAAATATATTTCCCTAGGAAAGGAAATGTAGACAGCTGTGATTAAGCTTATTTGTAAATTATACTGTGGTTGAATATTTTATGGCTTTGAGAATAAAAATTTAAATGCTTTTTAATGATAAGTAAAGTAGCCTTAAATCAAGAAAAATGTAACATGTTATAACTATCACTGTCCATATTTTGTAACTCAGGTCCACAGAGTTGTTCTGGTTTAACCGTCTGTAATCCATTTCTGATAATCTTGCAGGGAATGCAAAGAGCTACGTTTATATTCATTGGCTGAATACCATGTAAATGTCACTCTGGCACCAATCATTATTAACTAAAATTTTAAGAATAAAAAGTGAAACAAACAATGGGCAAAAATATCCTGATGCCAGGACATTGCAGTTGGAAAGGTCTACATTCCATGAGAGAAGCCTTGCAGAAAAGGTTGGCAGCAGTGATGTCATGATTCCTTTGCATTATGGGTACAGGAAACCATAACCCTTTCATTTGGTCACAGCATGGATAGCATGTGCCAGGTAGCCAATGTTGTCTGAGGTGACACCTGCCATGGAGATGCGACCGTCCTTCGTCATATAAATGGAGAATTCCTTAGTCAGCCGCTCTACCTGTGTGAAGCCACATCACCCTCAGTGAGTTTCACTCTATTTTTGAGATGTAGCGATGTAATAATTTAGATATTAACATAGATCTTAATGATGCACCCTAATGATGGCCATACCTGGTTCGGCTTGAGGCCTGTGAAGCAGAACATGCCGATCTGGTCAGTGACATGCTGCCAGTTTTGGGTGGAGCCCTCCTTTCTGAGGTTAGCTACCAGCTGCTCCCTCATCTGGATGATGCGGTTGGCCATACTGTGCACCTCTACCAGCCTGGAGGCGGGGGAGAGGTCAGAAGCAGACTAAGGAGGTGATCATTTAAGTTAAAATTAAAAAATGAAAGGGAAGAACACTCCTAGCCCCGCCCACACGGCAATCTACCAATCACCTAAAGGTGGGTTACTATTCAACATGTGACTCCTCTTCCACCAGTAAGAGAGCGGGCAGGCTGAGTGTGGTGGAGATTGCCATGGGGCGCTGCTCACCACTCCTTGCGTAGCTCAGGGGTGTTGAGAATGGTGGCGGCGATGCGGGCCCCGTTCATGGGCGGGTTCGAGTAGATGGGTCGGATGAGGATCTTCAGCTGCGACTCCACGCGCTTGGCCTCCTCAGCATCCCTGCACACCACAGTGAGGCCGCCCACACGCTCTCCTGTTTCACGGGGCCGATAAACACTCCATTAGAGCATTACTAACAGAAAATGAAGCAAAAGTCATGTGCAAATCCCCTCTCTGTTCTGTGCGTGTGGGCTTGGCACATCCTCAGGGGTGGGGCCGCAGCGGCACCGAACCCAGCTAAAAGCTGACTGGCTCCTACAGTGCCCCCTCCCAGTCACTCACTGATTCAAAACATACCTTTGGCTAATGATAAGGTTGGCCCCTCTGTATGAATTATAGCTTCTCTTATGGCCCCCACCATAAAAAAATCCTAGGGTGAATCTCAATACCAAGAATGCAAAGACTGTACTTGTGGTCTTGGCAAGGCCGGTCTTGCTAGCTTGCCTTCCAAGAACGAACTTGGGCCATAATGAATCATGGGATTGGTCTTGTTCGACAAGGATGCAACCGATGTATCCTTGATATTTGGGGCAAGCGAGACCAACATCCGAGGATTTTTACCATCCTCTGTACTTGTGTTTTTAGTATTGGAACTGGTCCTCGGCAATGGAAAATGACATAAAACGGGTATGTGAGAAAACAAGCACAGTCAAGTACTGAGATTCACCCCTAGAACTGCCCCTGTATATGTGTTTCTTCCAGGCACTCCCACAGTCCATAGACATCCAGGTAATCTAACTGGCACCTACAGGTTCCTCATAATGTATGACTGTGTGGGTGATTGTGTGTATGTATATGTGAGATCTGTAGATTCTAGATGAGGCTGGCTCTGTGTTTCACAGTTCTGTAAATATGGATACATCATGTGATAAGTGATGTCCAAATCCTAGGAAAAAGGTGCTTGTGATTAATCACTTTTACATTTTAAAACAGTGCAGCCTAGACTGCAGAGGGGTCAGAGGAGAAGCTGGTTGTGAGATACGCTGCAAGGAACAAAACGTCTCAGCTCTATAGCAAAGGATATGAATAAGAAAATGATAGGGACGCCTTTGGCAGCTGCTCGCATAAAAACCATCCTCACCGTAGAGGCCCATGTTCTTGGCAAAGGACTGCGCCAGTAGGATGTTGTGGCCTTGCCCGATGAAGTAGCGCACGGCCCAGGCATCGCGGTTGGTGTCCCCGCTGGCAAAGCCTTGGTACGCCATGTCGAAAAAGACCAGCAGGTTCCTTTGCTGAAAGAGATCAGAAAAACGTTGAAGAGGCGTTGAAGAGATCAGATGATTTATTGTTATCTTAAATTAAGTCTTATTCTTGGGGAAAAAACTAAACAAGACATATTCGATATAGATTTATTGACCAAAAAGGAAACTGGTCATTTTTTAATAATGCCTGTTTTTTATTAATACTTTGTTATTAATACTTTACTAATACTTCAGGGGGCAGTGTGTAGCTCCTCAGGTTAGGATCCTGTGTTCACATCCCAGGCAGAGTGATTCTGTCACTGGGCCCTTGAGCAAGACCTTTAATCACCAATTGCTCCAGGGACTGTACCTTCTCAACTGTATGTCATTTTCGATAAGAGTGTACTAAATTAATAAAAATGTAAACATCCTTCCATCCCAAAAATTCTTTCTGTCACGCCAAACACAAAGCCAGACCCAAAAGGTGTATCAGAAACCTGTACACCCCATAGAAGCAGGGTGGTAGCAAGATTGTTTTGCTGGTGTTACACCTGACCTTCACCAGGGCAGCAATCTCCTTCCACTGCTCGGGTCGGGGGTCCACCCCTGTGGGATTGTGGGCACAGGCGTGCAGCACGATGATGCTTTTCTGTGGGATTTTCTGACAGGTGAAGAGTAAAAATGGTCAGAAACCATAAACAACTAGTCACAACATTATTGCTGCAACATGAGACCCATCTCTGATCTCGCATCATCACAGAAAAAGCCATGAGGCATCCCATCATAAGAGCCTCAGCTACCACCATGACCCAGATCTGTGGCTGTCTCACCAAAATGTCGTCGAGGGCTCCCTTAAAGTCAAAGCCACACGTTTTTGGATCATAGTAACTGTATGCCTTCAACTGAAAGCCTGCATCTCTGAATATGGGGGTGTGGTTCCCCCAGGAGGGCTTGGGCAGGTAAACATCACTGGTCGCAGTGTGGAACCGGGACTAGAAGGGAAAGCAGCCAGCATGTAAGTCGCTGACAAATGAATTTTGTAAGTGAACTTGTGATAAAATGAAGTGGAAATACCAGAAAGTTGGCTCCAACTCTCAGTGACCCTGTTCCAGAAATGCTTTGGACAGTAACACTCTAAATTGAACACAAGAAGGGTCAAAGGTCAGATTACAGATGAGACAATGAGTATACACAGGCAGGCATATAGTAGGGCACACTGTCACAGTTGCAGCAGACTTACCCTAACACTCTTGAGGACCTCGCTATCAGGACCCAAAGCCAGCTCTGCGCAGGCTTTGTTGAAGTCTCCAAGACCTCCAATGGGGAGATACTCTTTGTCTAGCTGCTTTCCTGCAATCTGAGCCTCAGCCTTCGTGGGAGAAGCAAATTTCGTGGAAAGATTCTGATGATACTCATTTAAATGTCATGCCAGCAAATGCAATGAAGACAGAATAGCATGCATTATCCTGAATATGAACGTACAAACATAAAGAAGTATAAATCTATTGACAGAAAAGCCGTATTCATAAGATCTGTGATTAAAACAGCGATCAAAAGTACTACCTTCACACTCAAAGGCAATATCCACATATACAACAACTGGAATACTTCATTCATGGATTGTTGTCTGGGTTCTGTTCAAAAATGTGCAAGTTACACACTATATAATGCCTGACTGATTCCAACAGAAATCCAGGTAATAAAATGCCGAAACGTCATTTAATAGATTCAGCCAATCTTGGAATGAGCTGTTTTCATCGATGACCCAAACTCCTGTCAACATCTGTAGCCCAAGCACACACACACCTTGCGGACACAGTGGAGGATGTAGGGTTTGCCCTGGTCATCTCGATAGGCTCCCACACCAAGGTTCATCTTCTTGGGGTTTGTATCCCGCTTGAAAGCTTCTGTGACACCTAGGATTGGGTCAGGGGGACCCATCTGCACCCCAGACCACCAAGTGCTGAGATACGACAGCAAGCAAGAGGAGAGACAAGACATTAAGGTATATGTGACATGACATGACATTTGAAAAGGTAAACGACATATAATTGTAAAGATAAAGAATTGTTCTAACTAATTGTAATCAGGCTAGGTGTGTTTTAAACAGTAGCTCATTACCAGTCCTAACAAGTGTCAATGTTAAAGTAACTAATCTGTGATACAAGTCAATTACAATATTCTTGTCTCCTCCCACAAATAAACCATGATGCATGTCATAAATGGTCATAATAGGGAACATTTGTAAAATCTTATAAAATAATTATTTTAACTGTATTAAGAAAATTACAATCTGTTCTGGTAGAAACAACAGTGTAGTACATAATGCACTCTCACTCTAAACCACTGACATATCTTATTAATAGCAGTAATGCATAATTTGCCCTTTGAACCGGCAGAAGGACTTTGCTTTCTGCCATACTTCAGTCTGACATAAAACTAACCAATAAGAAACAGAGGGTACAGATCGGCCAATCACAGTTAAGCTTCCCGAAAGCCGCAGTGTTCGAGGATCAATAAACCATCATGCGTACAGCAAATAGTGCTTTCGGAGACCTTTAGACCAGATACGAAAGACACAAAAAGCGATGCAAATAATCTATTTTTATCATCAGCGTCCTTGGAGAATGTTATTTTCACAGCGTTGAAAACCGCCATATGATAAGCAAACAGGTAACCGAAGTCCGAAGTCGTTTTTCAGCATTTTCCGATTATAAGTAAACGACAGGTTTACTTATAATTAGAATATTTTCTTATTAATATAAAATATAGGACACAACTTAAGAAGTAAAATGGTATATTTAAGATTATGATGATGCAGTGAACAACCTCTTTTAATGCTGAAACAAAGTTTTAGAGAACAGTTATAAATGACTACGAACTAAAAATTGTTAATGCAATTTCAAGGACAGAAATATATAGATAACTAAATCATCACATTAATTTGGCGTACTTTAATCACTTTACCCAGTGCAGACGCAAAAGTAGAATGCCTTTACCTGGCACGCAGGGGGGACCCTCCAAAGGGAGGGGAATAAAGGCCGACACTTGAAATGCGTCCGCAAGATTTCAGCAGAGCCATGATCAATGGGGAGATGCTGAGGTCTGTTACCAACTCAGTGCCACGCTGCAAATGTGTGAAAAGAGACGACCTGTCATCCAGGCAAGCAAAGAAACTCAACCGTACCTTTAAAAGATTATGTAACTGAGTAATGAGTGTGCAATCTTCCTACAGCGCCACCTTCCACAAAATTGATATCGTACCGCCTCTCTGAAATAGCGGGGCCAGAAATCATAGCGTGTGTGGGCCGGTGGAAAGTCACGTGAACCCGTCCCTAACAATTCACCTGGCAACAAAATTCGCACTACATGCTCAGTCACATATTTGTTTATTTTTTTCTTCTTAAATGACCCAATTAACAAAGAGAAAGGAAAATGTTGTACGCACTTCGCTCGCTGTGAACGCTGAATCGGTGGGTACAAGTTTCATCTGGGTGGGCCAGGGTGACCAGGGCCACCTCGTGCAGCGCGATAGTCACAGACAAATGTTAAAAGCGAGTATCCCAAAAAGATGGGGGGGCACCGTTGCTGAAGCTTGCCTGAAGCCAAATATTTCAAATGAATTTAAATAGAATGATTAGTGCCTGGATCAAACATCACATCAGGGAAGATCTAGGAAGAGAAAACAAAAACACGCACAAAGGGAAATTTGGAGACACAAAGTCACCAGCATGTCTTCAGACTGTGGCCAAAAGCAGAGTATACTCATTAAACACAGTGAGAACATGCAAATGACAGCCGCTGGGACTGGATTCAAACCCACAGCCTTGGAGGTGTGAGGATGCCATGGTACCCCTACAGCCACCATATTCATGCAGGCTTTGGGGGTGGGTCCTAATTAACACCTGTAATATTTATAATATTCTGTAACTTAACAGTAAATATGTGCATCCTAAAATACCATGACATAATCTCTGAAAAGATGATATTATTTAAAATGGTCAGAAACCAAAAACACCTAGTCACTACACTGCTACTAATATTTCAGCACTACGTGCATTAAAACACATTTAATATTGGTACAGTATTACAAGGATGTATATACAGTATTGAGAACTAGTGTGAAATACTGCTGTATAACCACTTGGAGACGCTGTTGTACTTTTGGTAAAACTGTTTTCTCCGCGTTACGTTACTGTTGAATAAGAACTCTAGGCCAGTCTGACCATTCCTATACAATAATTTTCAGGTTTACCTTTAAAATTCACATTTATGCACTTATGATATGTGTCTATGAATTTAGCCATATGAAAGTGGTATGTGTTCATGAGTGTGTTTCAACTGATTATTTCTCCTTTGGTGGAGGTATGCTGGTTACCTGAAAAATGAGCTATGTGCTTTTTCATTGATTGTTGCTAATTTCTGTGTGTTTTACCAGTGGCTGGTAAAATTATTAATCCCAGAAAAAAAAAACAATACAGTATGGAAAGAAGGAAACATGGATTAGGGAATCCCACAAATCCCTTCGTTTTTCCACCAGAGGGAGCCAGAAGTTACTATTCTGCTGACATTTAAAGGAAAGCCGAGCAATACAATAATAAAACGCATACTGTCGAGTAATGTGCATGCATAAGACAACGATCTGCAGAGGAGAAAAGTCTATTGATTGATTTATTATTACCAGCTTACCAGTAACTTTCATCCAAAAGGCTTTGTATTTTTACATCAGAATCAATACCATAATGTGTATTACTGAAATGATCTGGTTCCTTGCTCAGTAGGGTAAGTTATGTCATGAGGTATACACAAAGTCTCTGACTGGAGGTGTAGGCACTAAGGTACCAAGTCCGCTGTTTATTTACAGGGTTGTCAACTCTCATGGTTGGCATGGCACTCACGCTTTCAGACTCTCACGCTCACGCAAGAAATCTTACGGCAAATTTATATTATTCCATTATGAACCTTAAATTAATAATGATAATTTATTGATCCCCGTGGGGAAACTCTCTTTACGCCTCTCCCAACTTGCTCTCTAAGTGAGAGCAAGCTGTCTGCGAAGGGCAGAAACCAGGGAGCTGGGGGTTAAGGGCCTTGCTCAAGGACCCGCAGATGTGCCTGGGCCGGGCTTGAATTGGCGACCTTCTGATCACAGGCACAGAGGCTTAGCCCACTGAGCCACACACACGCAAAACCACTGGGGTAGTTTGCAAACCCTGCAAACTATTTACAAGGTAATACATGTAAATGTGTGTGCGGACTTACCTTGAATTGAAAATCTCACTCCTGCTAGCTGACCAAAGTTAGGAATGATTTATTTACGGATCGATTTAATTTTATTAATAATCACACTTTAGAATTCAGATGCTAGTTAATAGTTCTGTTTCTTTATTTAACCCAAGCTGGAGTCCATAGCGATAAGAACTACCCCATTAAGCTTGTGGATGATTCAGATCAAAGTGAATCATGGCTAAAACTGAGCAATGCAGCCAAAGAACCTTGAAATCTCCAAGGCTACAAGTCTAAAGGACAGGAATTACTCTTTTGTGCTCGTAGTTCCCCAGGGCCATGTTATTACTGCCTAATTTAATTTTAATCAATAAAAGAACTTTGTCTTATGTAGCTTAGGGTTCCTCGTAACAGGGCAGATATGATTAACATATTGAAAGGTCAGACTCATTTCCTCATTATCATTTCTGGGTAATTCCTCTGTACTTAATCCAGTTTATGTCGCGCATACCTTCAAAATATTTAAAGAACGTAATGCTTTGTATTTATCGCCGTTCTTTTTTCACTTCAGAATTACCATGTTGATCAAATTCTATCATAAAAGACTATGTGGTGAATAATGCACCATTAGCCTTGGACACGAATGGATCCCTGTGCATTAAAAACTCTCTCTTTCCCTCCTTTTATTTTCTGGCCCCTCCTCAATTATCTGGTCTTAATAAAGCCAGCGCTGCTGGTCACTCATTTCTGTCCTGCTGTGTAAATATAATGTAAAATCCTTTTCCACGCTTCCAGAACAGTTATCGCTGTGGTTCATGTGCTTTTCACAAGCAGTGCTTCACTGCAGCTTTACTCTGAACTCATCCGGAGCTGCTGGTCCATTTACCGGTTGAAAAGCAACGCTGCAGATTAAATTTGTCTGCAGCATGATGTTAGTCCCGTCCGCTGGGCTTAGCTAAGCCCGGGTGCAGGAACGACTCAGGGCAACAGGACTTAGCAAAGGTCACATATTCTGTTGGTTTTCTGAAGCCTGTAAAGTTAAACAAAATCATTGTGAAAGCTAATTATGCCATAATAAAATAATACTGCTATTCCAGGCCTGTGTTTAAATACTAGAAGTAATTTAAATAAGTAATATAATTGCATATTCAGTCCAAAATCCAGGTCAGAGAAAGCCAAAAGTCAAAAACCAGAACGAGACAAAGACACAAAAACAGAATCCAAGAATTTAAGTTGGAAAAAAAAGACTGATATACACAGGTAAATTAACCAAGATAATCATACTAGGAATGCTTGTTAAGGAGCAAACTCACAATACCATAAAAGCTGACTAGCAAGTTCATAAACATACTGGGCAGTTAGTTACAAGCTGATCAAGACTCAGTGAAGCTGATCGGAGAGTGTTAACTTGGTTTTGGGAAGATCTTGGCTGGCTCCTGGATCCGGTTCTGTGATCCATTACATACCGGCATATGCTATACTGTATAGCAAAATGACACTGACTCGATACCTAACGGTAAACTTTGGTTTCTGCACTTGTTCTGAGGGTCTGAAGTCTTTGATAACATAAGGATGGATAATGAAGGTGATGATTATCGATGGTACTGATTGTGATGATTGTGTCCAAATACCCATTTTACCCAATTGTGGGTATGATAGAGAGAGCTTGGGTTATCTTTTCTTTTTTTACTGAAAAGGGGCAAACAGTGTGGCAACACAGACTAGAAACACATCATTCATCATATTTGTCCTCTTAGTCCTTAGCAAAGTTCTGAAAAGTTATATGTGCCATTTGTCCATATCTACCTCTTTCATCTCTTCCCCTTATATAAATTTCTGTTCTCTCTAAGTTCCGTGCCCAGTAGGCTTTGTTTTCCTAAAAAAAATAAAAGCTGTAGGTTGAAAAAATGTCAACAATTTGTAAATATTACTGATAGAGGTTTAACTTAATAGCATGACTGAGTGTCTCTGAAGAGCTGCAGGTACCCAGAACTTGAGCATCCTCTTCACTCACTTGTAGAGCTATAGTATTGTATACTTCCACACAAAATCAGATAGGCATTAACCTTCATCTGCTCTCTGATATGTTTTTGCTGCCTTAGTATAAATGGAATATTCCTGACATAGAGCTTTTGTTTATAACGTATGTGGGAGCTGTAGGCCTGCTGAGACCTCTTTTCTGTTGTTTACTGAGAGCTAATTTGTTCATTAGCTAGAGATCACACCTGTGCTCGTGTGAATCCCAGGAAAACTTTGCTTGTTTAAGTTCTGAGATTAGTGGGCTAAGGTGCTCACTATGTGTTTATGGCATTTACAAAATAAATATTTCTGAATAAAAAGTGAAAAATATTCCAAGTATGATTAGTCAATCTGACTCCAAACCAAGATGAATTTAAGTTGGACACTTGAGTTTTGCAGCTCCTGTCCTATACAGCTGCATTTTGCCAGAACTTCTGTTTGTGCCACATACAGTAAAGTTGCTTTAGAGATAATGCATGTATAACTAATAAATATATAAATTGAGCGATCAGCACCAGGACATTCAAAGGACTGGTTCAGTCACAAAAAAGTTCAGAAGAAGCCGTGTAAAGAACCAGCTAAACCAAAGCAGGGGAACAAGAAGAATGAAAGAACAAATAAGTGTGTGGATAGCGTAGGTGAGATCAAAAGATTAATTTAGCCAGAAAACAATCCAGAGCGGAGTGAGAGAAACACGCAGTATTCACACAGCACAATATTTGTGGGGTTTATGTGGAGGGCAATAGTGCTTGTGATAACTGGCCTGAAATGGGAGGTTGGGAACTGGCAAACCGGTAGGTGCTGCTCGGAGTGTTGGATGGTGGGAGAGGCGATGGTTGAGCCTTGGGTAGTGTTTGGTTGGGTGTAGGATAGTGGTGTGTGGGTCTGTGTGGGCTTCTGGTGCATATAACCAAATCACTCCTAATAATACAGTAAATCCCCAGCTCTTTCAGGCACATTATTCTTGGTTTTGCTTCCATCAGATGTCAAGTTGTTGACCTCAATATCAAAAGCACACGGCCACACGCAGTATATGTATTTGTACATACACTAAGCATCCAATGAAGCGGTTGAAAGAGCCCTTCCTACAGTTGTCATGGAAACTTTTAAAGTGAAATTCCACTACAGTATTTAAAATGGTTTCCTTCCTCCCTCTTTCTCTTTTTTAGTTTCAGATGATGCGATGTCTCCCAAGGGATACCCGAGTGGATTTAATTACAGTGGAGTTTGATGTGGAGAAGCCCAGTTTAACTCTTACCTCGCTAAAATCTCACATGTGCAGAAAATTGCAGCCCTGCCGAGGATCTGGTAGTAGGATATGCTGGAGTGCCAGGAAATAACAATGAGATCACAGACCAAGTAAACTGACAGGAAAATAGTACTAACCCACACCTCCTTTGCAGACTGTTTTCCATAAAATGCAAATCGTGAGAGTTGGCTTAAATGCTCTTGAATGCCTTGCCTTTTCGCATTACAAATGAATCTACGTGAATAAGCAAATCGTGTGTTTTGAATGTTTGTGTCTTTTTGTGCAGTGCCTCGTGCATCACTACAGGGGTTGCAGGGATATTTTGGCCTCTTTGTTTGTTGTTTATGACTCATGTTCATGATTATCTGATTTGTTATGTGAGTCTTTATTTCTCAGCTCAGGAAGTTCAGTACAAATATTATGGAACTTTTCATTCAGAAGAAGCGAAGCGTGCTGAATGGCCAGGTGGTCACCACCGCATGGCCAACCAACAGCCTGAAAAGTAAACAGTGTATAAAAATGCACACAGAACATTGCTCCCCTCCCAGGGATAATATGGATTTTTAGTTGGCAGAATGATTTGGATCATCAGCAGCCTTCTGTTGAGGCTCTTATTATTTTTGTTGAAAGTGTGATTTTAAGATGTTTTATTTACATCTCTGCAGTAATGTCTTTGCAAACAGTGCATTAGATAATCAAAATGCGTGTATCATCTATCCAGAGTTTTGCAACAGAAAATGGGAACAGTGTAAATCTTTGGAGGTCCAAGGGCGCACCAGCAAACGGCTTACTTATAGGACATGCAGCAATTTGGAGAAGGACATTCAAACCATTTTGATCAGTTGAATATTTAATCTCTATGTGAAGTAAAACTTAATCTTAAATTAGCCTTAGCACTGTGCTATCCACCACTCCACTATCGTTTATGTTAAAAATCTATGTTCTAAACCAGTTCTAAACCACTCTACCTGGCTGTTTGACCTCATTGTCATGTTTCTGTGTTACCAGTAAAGCAGCCATTGGGGCTGTCTTTTTGTATGCCTCTCTAGATTTTATATACTTAAACAATGAGAGCTTCATTGGAGCTTATGAAGTATTATAGTCAACGCTATAATGCTTTATAACTGTCAATGGAAGATGCTATAATGCTGTCTTAATACTGATGCCGACCATTATAATGCATCATGGATGGGAGCTTTAGGTAAAGTGTTACCATATATATTTTATTGTCTGCTCAGCCATAGCTGAATCTTGGTCTCTTGTCATCAAACTGTTTTCTATTGCACCTCTGCTATCTGTCACACCCCCCCACACCAATCTGCAAATTAAGATAAATATTTAATATGACAGGATGTCTGTAATCCTTTGACCAGGATGAGTGGCTAAAAGATGATTAGATGAATGGATGGAATAAAGCACGGACAGTATGTAATCGATGTGGATTAGAATAATTGTAACAGAGCTCTATGGTGATACACTAATTACGCATTGCTTGTTCTCATAGCTTGCTCTGTTTTCATGAAAGTAGACCACATTGCATTTTAACTCCCTTTCATTTACAGATCGGCCTTCCTTACAAGAAACACATGAATAAAGCCAGAATTGCTTTTCCTCCAATGCATTGCTGGAACTCCAAAATAGTCACACGTTTGTTGTTGTAATTATTGTTGCTGTTTTGCCATGGTTGGAGTTCTTTGCCCAGTTTGAGGTGCGTTGAGGATTGTAATCTCCGTCGCCTAAGGTATTTCTGGAAATGGTTCTTCTTCATTCATTGCTTTGATGGGATAACATGAAATGAAAAGGGAGGCGATTGTCCCTAAGCACAGTAGGCCTACCAATACTGTTACTTTCAGTGCTGGCCCCGCTTCTGAGAACTAATCTCTTCACAATTTGTTCATTTATTCCAGATAAGTCTGGTTGCATTTCTGTAAACATCGACAGCAATGCAGCGTAAACAGCTATGGTGTTAAATGATGAAGAATGATTTGATTTCCATAATATGCAGGAGTTTTTTTTTTTAACCTGACGCGTTGAACTTTACCTTTCCCCCTTAGGAGGCCCTGTACAGTGTTATAAAATACAGATTTATGTGGAGAATCCCTTAATAATACTGGGACCCTTTTGATGGGAGCAGGTTCTTCACTGTAATGAAAGTGAGTTTGGAAAGGCTGTACTGTCTATATTGTAACACTTCCACATAACCAGGCATAAATAGTAGATATCCTGGCAGGGTCCAGATTTAAAATGCAGGGACATGAATTATTTTGCCATATTTCAGTAGTTTTTGAGCTGTACCAATTTTTTTTATATATGTAGTGGTTTATGCCATATGAAATGGACACATACATGAAAGTGTCTTCATGACACGCTGCTATCTGTTAGCCACGTACTGTATAGTGACTCACATCTAAAATTACTTATAAACTGACGTATTGGAGTCTATGAAATCTGAGCTCATGAATAGGTCACGTAAACAATGGGGCTTGACATCTCACAATGCTTTCACAAAACGCGAAAAGGAAACAAAGCAATAAAACTACAGACATACATGACAGCGGTGCAATCATTTGGGTCCTTTATTGTTGTTTTCTTATTGTTACTAAAACACAATACTCAAATTACAAGGGGATAAATTAACGAGATAATGTAAGCACAAAAAGGGCAAGAAAACACAGGATGATGAAGCTTACAAAATAAATAAGTGAGGAATTTCAATAGGAGATTGTAACTCAGACCAAGGTAATTAAATTAGCATATTGATATCTTAAGCACATTTATTATATTTTATTTTATTTCAAGTTTAAAAAATAAACAACATATTTGCTATCATTTTGCTATTTTCACAAAGGAGTGTGAGGGTGGGAGACTGTAGGTGAGAGGCGGAGGCCTGTTTGTGCTTTGACAGGTGTCCTTAGACCGACCAACGGAGAGATCAGCACATGCAGTTGGTTACAGCACAGTTAGAGAGATCTGGGCAGAGGGCGGGGCTGTCACAGTAGGGACTCCTTGCAGAGCACGATTTCCAGCTCGGTGCGGTACAGCCGGCCTCTGTCGGACAGTGTCATGATGCTCTTCTTGTATTCCATCATGCTATTGGCATCTATTTCCTGATGAAACGCAAGGGGAAGCAGGAGAACTGAGTCAGATTGTTTTCCTTTACTCTCGCCAAGGGGAAAACTCTTGCTATTCAACGGCACGGATAACTATAATTTGCCTGGTTAGTTACTGATTAACTGCCCACGAACTGCTGACTAACTGCCCATGAGCTACACGGATGCAGCTCACAAATTAAGAACTTGCCGGCGGGATTACAGGTCAGCCCCAGTAAAGCTTTAGTGCATCATGCTCAGGGAGCAAAGGTTAGTTCCATTTGATACCTTGTTGTTCTTCTCATAAAGGTCTTTCAGCAAAGCATCCAGTTCCTGTTCATCAATGTAGCCATTTCCATCCTATCAAAATAAAACACCCATAAGTTCAATCTTATTAATTCCCTTTATTATATACGGCTCTGGAAAAAAATAAGAGATCACTCTATATTTTTTCAAAATCCGCTTTTTTAAATCCTGGTTTAACCCTGGTTCTGCTGGCTACGCTGCGCGACAGGCTCAAAGTTTCTAAGACAGCAGTACACAGGAATAAGGTGAAACAGGAGACACTGGCAATGGCCAAAAACCAGCCGGGTAAGAGGGCAGAACTTTCTAATGCCAGAGATGACCATTAACGTGTCGGGCAGTGCCACATAAATCAGAGGATGACCTCAAGTGACCTTCAAAATGAGCAGTAAATGCAATGAATTAACATACAGTGAATTAAGTGGTGTGAAGTGCACTGCTAAGACAATTCATAACAGGCTCCAAGAAGCAGGACTAAAGTCCCATAAAGCAAGGAAGAAGCCCTTTATGAATGAGAAACAGAGAAGAAACAGGATGCAGTTTGCAAAAAAAATGTATTTTACACAGACACACACCCATAAATTGAGAAATGAGTGAAACTGAAAATTTTGCTGAGGTCCCTTAATTTTTTCCAGAGCTGTATTATACTTTCCTTCAGTTTACAATCAAAATGAAGAATCATACAATAGTACTAGCTGTTCTTTGAAAAACACTGTCTTTTTGGATGATACAAAGTAATAACAATCGTCTTTTCTGATATACTATAAAGTACAGGTTGTTATGAATGTGCATTGAAAGCAGATTAATCACTATACCCTGAGCATTGCATTCCAGCAGATTGGCCCTCCGCACACGCTATCCATCTTCATATGTACCAACCCGACATCGATAAGCCCAGTTTGACATGAAATCTACATAATTAGGCTTTAACTACACATCTGAACAGTATGTCTCAGTTATTTACCTTGTCATAGTACGTGAAGATGGCGTTGAACTGGTCAGAGTTCAACTTGACACCCTGTTAACAGATTTGGTGTAACATTTTAATGCAATTTGAACTGAAATTCAAACTATGTAGTATATGTACTATGAAAATTGCAGCTTTCTTTTGTTTGTCAAAATACACCGTAAAATTCTGTTCATCATTGGGTATTTCTAAAAGTTATATTTTTATAATTATATTTATTTTGAGGAGTAATGTCATTACCTTGAACTTGAGTAGGAAATTTTCTTGAACGGGTAGCAGCCTAAAGTGACAACAGAAAAAAGGCCATGCTGGTTGGTATGGAAGGCGTCATGTGACAAGGTGAGCTATGTCAGATCCCATCATTCATTGGTTCAGGAGAATCTGTCACCTACCTGGACATTTCAGATAGGCCCAGCTTCCCATCACCATTCAAGTCAAACATCTTCAGCTAGAGAGAATGACTTTCATCATTAAGCAGGTAGGTGCCTACCTGAGAAGGCAGGTACTCATGATAACAGCGGCCTGCCACCTCTACTGCTGGTGGGTTATAAATGAAACAAATAGTGACACTTTATTGATCCCTGTGGGGAAAATGTGGGATTTTCACACATCCCATCTTGCATCCCTGGAGCAGTTAGGGTTAAGAACCTTGCTGTACGGCACAATGGTGATACCACAGTGCAAGCCACAGGATTTGAACTGATGACCTTCTGGTTAAAGACCCAGAGTCCTAACCCGCAGAGCTACATAGCACCGTACCCAAGCGCAAAGACCTACACCAAACATTTGTTTCAGCTCACTTGCTTCTCTTTGAGTCCATGAACGACGTCTCTTCTATTCCTTAGATTACTGAAACACCCTAAAGCGATTTCCTCTAGGATAATACAAGTATTCTGATTCTGAATGAAACTATGGACTCCATGATAGCACCTTATAACTACCTTTAACTAATTACAAGGGACAAAGTCCTATTTAACAGCTTTGTAAACTCTTTAATTGAGAATGACTTGCTACGGTCACACACAAATGAAAAATGATTATACAGCCAAGACACCATACTAGAAAAAAATCTAAAGTCAACCCTCCCCTTACTGTACCATCCCACACTACAGCAGATTGTTGCCATGGTGACATAAACATCCAAAGTCAGCGTGTGTCCAGAGTTCAGATACGTGACATGCCCATCAGTATATAATACTAGAGCGACAAAACATAACAGCATGAATACTCACTATTGTTTGTGTGTACTCGTTCAGCTTCTGGTCGTCGTAGTACCGATTGGCCTTCCTCAGCAGGTCTGACAGGAACCCCTGTAACAGGCAGTGATATCAGGTCTGGCTCTCTCTTCCTATATGCTAGTGGTGTAATGGTTCTGAAACTGAGACCAAAACCGCGACACAAACTTTTGTGTCAATATCCAGCCAAACCCATCCCCTCTCCCCAACCCGCAGGTGTCGTCTGTTCAGCTCTCATTACATTACAACGTTACAAAACTTATTTTTCATTTCACAATTGACGCTATTACATATGTAAATCATCAACTTATTCTATTTATAGTTTGGGCAAGCAGTATATTTTGTAAATACTACACATTACGCCTTCCAATTGTGCGTGTCATGTGACTTTTTGGGTATAATCATGATTTAGTGATCGCGCCTGCAGTAAACGCTAGGCTAGTTTCATTAGCTAAAGATGGATAATAAGCCAGCGACTGCAGAGCACCTGGGCACAATCAAGTCAGCGGCATGGGAACATTTTGGTTATCCAGTAGAGTATAGTAATTTATTTATCGTATTTGATAATTTTTTTCCCTACATAGTTATTATATGTGAAGTTAAGGAACTCTAACATGTTCTTGAGTGCTCTTCTGTTAGTTGGTGATTTATAAAACTCAGAATTCTTTCCCTTGTTTTTTCCTTATTCACCTGCCCCACAAAAAAAAGGAAGGTATGATTCGAACCATGGATTTGGAGAATCGTTACATGCCTACTATATACTAATGGGCACACAGCTCATTTCCCAAATACTGTCAAGTTACGCAAACGCAGTAAGCGAACGCAGAACAAGAAGTGGTGAAACATCTCCAAGAAGCACCCAGAGAAAAACAAAACAGAACTAAAAAAAATGAAAATGTCCTGAATGGTTAACACATTTCCTATTACAGTGTACCATCATTCATTTTTATTATATCAAAGCTTAAGTAATGTCTTCCAAATGACATTTATTTTTAATTTTTTATTTGCTAGCTGTCTATTTTTGGGAATTGGTCTATACTGAATCACTGTGTGCTTTAAGCATATTGAGGGATTTGTATAAGCAATTTGCTTGGCTGCTGTGGAGGCCTGGCTGATTTGAATTCATTTCCATTTGCCTATTTATGTGGTCCTGAAGGATCAAAAGGCCTCTCAAAGGGAGACCGCAGCGGGCACCTAAAGTTATGAAAAATGCTTATTTCCTTTTCCAACAATATTAAATATGCTGTGAGGTGCAAAATGAATAAAAATACTTTCATGTACCATAGTCCCCTAGCATCTAACATACATTGATATCTGGACCCCATGCTTATTAGTTTAGCTAGAATCGCAAAATAATTAGTGCCCTGCTACACTGTATTTTAATGACTCCAGGTAGTCCGATCATTCAAGATGGCAGGTCAAGAAATAACTTTAACCAAGACCAAACTTACTTTCACCAGACCGTCGTCCTTCTTAGGACTTGGTCTCATCTAGGGTCTGTGTTGCTGGCTGGGCTGCTTATTATGGCCTGCACTCCTATTCTGTTGATCTCTCTTAGCTAACGTAATTATGTATTTTTATGTAATTAGCATAATCCATTTCCAAAACTTTTATTTTTTTTGTGGGGGTGTGGCGGAGTGGCGTTCGACAGTTCCTGGAGTAGTTGGGGTTAAGGGCCTTGCTCAAGGGCGTAACTGTGAAATTATTCTGCTGTTGATGGGATTTGAACTGGTGACCTTACCGCCCATACCACCCCCAATTTTCTGACCTTACCTTGAGTTCATTGGCTTCAATGTATCCACTACGGTCTGTGTCATATTTCCTCCATGCCTATAGGGAGAATAAACATACAAACATTATATACAGGCCACTGGGAATTTACTGCTTGACAATGGACTTGCATATCAATGTCCCATGAAAACCACATTTGCCCACTTTTTGATAATTGTGCCATTTAACTACAGATGGAGTATACCCATTCTCCTTTGTCTACTAACAGAGTCTGAAATCTGATTGACCAAAGAATTGATCTTTTATGAAGTCATATATTTAACCATGAATTATGTTTGTACTAGTTAACAATTGCATTCATGATGGTCATTTGTATGGATTACTTTATATTGCTAATTTTAACAACTTAACATTGGTAGCTAAACACCTAGCTATCCAACATCATTGTTCATTGTGAATATAAAGCGAGATTTAATTTGTATCTTCTTGACATTGAAATGTTTGTGTTGCTGACAATAATCCATGTAAGTCCATATACAACACTAAACCATCTTCTGATGGCTGTGCAAAGAAAGGGTGTCTCATTACATTGTTTTACGTTTATTTTGTAAAGTTTCTAAGAAAATGTGTTTTTCACACTTTTTGGAGATATGTGTTTTTAATTGGACAGCAACAATATGCTACATTTTCTGTTAGGTACTTGAGCAAACTTTGCTGTATTACAAAGGGACTTATGTCAGAAAGGGCGTTGCTTCTAACCCCACATAGATCAGACGGTTTGTGAATAATTTTTGTGGCTTCCTGTAAAATATCTTTCCTCTTTAATTGAGAGAAAGGGAAAGGGGAAGAATGTTTTCGCACGATTCTTGAAACCTTACTTTAATGCAGATTTTGGCAAACAACTGAAAATGGACTAGGAATGAAAAATGCAACAGTTACAGAGCAGGATGTGCAATAAGGTGAGAACCAGTTTGCTGAGGAGAGAAAAATTGTTTTTCATAAAAGATCTGACATACGTTTCCTATAATATTTTCCATTGACTACTGCATGCAACATAACAATAAATATATTTTAATTTCTGTTTGAATCCAGCAGCTGTCCGAATGTCTGTGAGCACATTCCAGGGTGCCAAAGCGAAACCAGCTCTCCTTGGATTTGTGAAAAATTGAGGCATCAATAATGTAAGACATTCTTATAATAGTGCCATCTTTTTTATTATTATTATTCAGCTCTGTTGAAACAGATGCTGGGTGACAAAGAAATCCCTGGCAGAATACCATTGTACTCTAGTTAACTAAAACAGATCTATGTGAAATCTTCTACATTCATTTAGCACTTTTCCCGCTTGTGTTTTTCTGGTGACAACTGGAAGCGGTGTAATTCAAATGATGCAATTTCAGCCTTCTGCTCATTATAAAAGTCATAATCTCTGCGGAGCTTTCTCTGGCTGCCTGCGACAAAGTTGTTAAAGAGCAGCATTAACACGGGAAAGCACAGGGGTTTGTGGGTATGTGCGGCGGACAGCACTCACTGAGGTTGTTCACAAGAAAAGGTGGCTGGAAGCAACAAGCAGTGTCTCAAACTTTCATAAGATTTTCACAAAGAGCCCAAATCTATTTTAGCAACTCTGGCCATGATATGGACATGGAATATCTTACTACTTCATGATGTGAGTTAGGATAGAATAGGGGTGCAATTGGCATGGTCCACATCCTACTGAGGGAGACACACTGGATCTCACCTTTGATCCACTAATGGAATTTGCGCCACAGGGAAAAATTACCTCTGGGATAAACAATAGAAAACTAGAAACTGCAGAACTCGATATAGATCATACAGATCATACGGCTTTAGCTCCTTTGAATGAATATCCATATGCAGGACATAAATCAGAAATATGATAATAAAAAAGGCAAAATAACTCAATACAAATGGATGACTGTAGCTTTTAATTATAGTTTTGCTGGTGTAATAATTGCAGTTGCATTGCTATTTATCGCTATTTACATAAATTTTGTAGCCGCATAAACACAGACGGACACACACACACACGCGAGCCGGCTTACCGCCATGAACTCAGAGCTGGATCCTACGTACTGTCTGAAGCAGAGCAGAAAGTTCTCTTCTGTGGGCAGAATCTGGGCCAGCTGGGAATGAAAGGAATAGGGGATGAATGGAAGAAGGAGACTCCTGCTTTCCTCACAATAGCAGCATCAATATTGCCACCTTTGGGACTATACAGATTATGAGGAGTAATGAAGGTTTAGAAGGACCTCATGATTTGGGTCGATGACTCATCCTTTAAATGTTTTCCCAAAGAGACTCTAGTTTTCTGTAATAAGCAGGTGAAGCCCTTTGCTGACTGAACCAAAACTTCTTTGATGTGCATTCCCATGATAACTGACTGCACTCAAGCATTCCAGCATTGAGTACAGGCTACACGCTACCAGATTACACCAACATCCAGATGGTCAAACACTTTACTCTGAGGTCATAATGGTGGCAACCCTCAGGAATGGCTCTTTGTGTCATGTATGGACAGAACTACGCAGCACCACTAAGCACATGATGATTGTTACTGAATGTCTGCATTCCAACATATATAGTAATACGCCTGCATTTCTGAATCTGTTATCATGTGTACAACAGAAGAAAGCAAAGTATCACCAGCACAGCCTCAGCGCAAGTAAAAGCACAAGAATAAATGTGCGACCAGGGGGTGCAGAATTAAAGCACAGTTAGAAAAATATGTTATAGACTGCAGTATTAAATCACTTAAAGAGGAGCATGGTGATGACCACAATATCAAATTACAGACAAAGGAATATGGTGATGTCTGTAGTGTTAAATCACAGTAAGATGAACATGGTGATGAATGCAGTATTAAATCACTATTAGAGCAGTGCAGTGATGTCTGCAGTGTTAAATCACAGTAAGATGAGCATGGTGATGAATGCAGTATTAAATCACTATTAGAGCAGTGTAGTGATCCCTGCAGTGTTAAATCACAGTAAGATGAGCATGGTGATGAATGCAGTATTAAATCACAATTAGAGCAGTGTAGTGATGTCTGCAGTGTTAAATCACAGTAAGATGAACATGGTGATGAATGCAGTATTAAATCACTATTAGAGCAGTGTAGTGATCCCTGCAGTGTTAAATCACAGTAAGATGAGCATGGTGATGAATGCAGTATTAAATCACAATTAGACCAGTATAGTGATGCCTGCAGTATTAAATCACAATTAAAGCAGTGTAGTAATGTCTGCAGTGTTACATCACAGTTAGAAGTTTGCAGAGACATCCACCGTGTTGCACAGTTAAGAGTTCTTGCAGTATGTCCAGCTGTCAGTATAGGGTGTTTTGTCTTCCACTTCATATCACAGTTAAAAAAATCTGTATTTCTGAGGTGAAATTGTTTCACATTATTTAATTTGTTTAATTGCATTTATGTCTTAAATAAAAATCATGAATTGTCAAACATACCTCTGACATCTCAATTTTCCCATCGGCGTTCTTGTCAAATTTTTGCATGAATTCTTTCATCTTTTCTCTGAAACTGGCATTACTGGGGTCCTGTCAAGCGAGCAAACATGTGGTTACCTCAGTTTAAACATAATAAGGAGGCAGAATTGCATCGTGCTATCTGTAAGGCCGACTTGGCTGTCATAATGTGAAAGTCAAATATCTCAGCATCTTTCTTGCACGGTGCTTCAAAAGGGCCTTTCTTTGATGAACCTGGCGATTCCTGCACCCTCCCTGCTAGGCACAGCCCTCACACTCACCATGCCTGCCCCTTTCCGTGCTATCTCCAGCTGGCTGATGAAGTTCTCCAGCTCCTTGCCCTCAATGTAGCCATTTCCTGCAACAAAAAGGAACCACATGGGATTCACATTTCAGTGCAGCACTCAGGAATATTGTGCTGAAACTATGCTTGGAGTTCAACCATGACAGTTTCTTTATATTTAATTTTCATATGTGCGTGTAGATTATGTTTTTATTACATTGCGAAGACCAAATGTTCCCACAATGTAATAAAAAGCTGTTATTTTTACTTGGTGGGGACCATTTTCAGGTTCCCACAAAGATCTGTGACTGCAATCAAAAAACTAAAAATAGTTATGATCATTGTTGAAAATATTGTCATATTACTTTTGTGTTCTTTGCATACCATCACCCATCCATCCATCCATCCATCCATCCATCCATCCAGGGAGTAACCCAGAACGGGGCGCCAACTCATCACAGGTGCCCTTGATTGCCATGAAAGGGAAGTAGAAATATTAAAAAGTGCAAACCATTTGTGACTCGGAGTCAAAGACAGCAGTGTTATGGAGGAGAAGGATAAGATGACGCACTGGAGTCCAAGCGATGGAACAGGTTTCCACAATGTTCATCATACCACCACACTGTAAAAACAACCACCACAGGCACATGCAACACCCTGGACAGCATTACCATCACCTGGTCATATACACCTTTTTATGCAAATGCAACCTTGGACCATGTGATCATACCATGTTGTTGGGAGAATAAGAAACAGTAACCATCCCACCGTTATGTTTATGGGAGTACTAGTGCCTTGAATAACTGTATAGCCCTAAATATCTGTTCCTAGAAGAGGCCAGTAGGTGGCAGGATGGTTAAAAATGATTTTACAGCTGCTACTTCGACTCCTGAACTGTTCCATTTGTATAAAGGGATAAAAACTGCATGTTGATTTGGACAAATGCCTTTCATGTTTATGATGAGGGGGGAATAGCAGTTTAGCTTCACGGTTTTCTCTTGTCAAACCTACGCGTTCGCAGACTGATCCGCTGGCTGCGATGCGACTGCAGGGAACAGCTTAATTAAAATGTGGGATGGCATGCAGCACACGAGGCTCTCTGAATGGGGGGGGGGGGGTGTTTACTGCCTGCCGCCCTTACAGTTCATTCGGAGAAGACAAAAGAGGGAAATCTTTGGGGAGACAGAAAGGGCCCACTTTTGGTGATCTTTCTGGTGATCTGCCGATGTTCATTTCCATCACCCAAAACCATCCAGAGCCTAGAAATGAATGAATGATTTCCCCCCATATTTCTGTTGGGAGTTTGCTTTTAAAAGGCATTCACTTTAAAGGAGAAGACGAGTGTGTGTATGTGGGAGGGGACAAGTCTGTGGTCGGCTGCAGAAGATCTCACTTTCTGTGTCTATTTTTACATGTTGTTTATTTGTACCCATTTGGTTCTTACAGCATAACCAGTAAATAAAAAACAACAAAAAATAATTGGTAAGTCGTTCCACCACCATAAAAATAAAGGTATACATCACATAACTGACCCCATACTGTCATTAAGCCAGATAACAATGATGCAGGGCTTGCAGGAACTCTACAATGCTGGAATTTATTCAGCAATCCTTGCTGTAATCAATGTTCCGATAATCCATTTGGTCGGAGGGGCTTCCATTATGACAGAGTAAACTATGGTCACGTAACACAACTAGGAAGAGAACCGGAGTAGAAAAGGAGCTTTGAGCCAGCGGTGATTCTAGAATATTCTAAGGTGGGAGGCATAAGAAAGGCCATAATTCATACTGAGGAATCAGCCTTATCATTAGCCAATCATATGTTTGGAATTTGTGAGTGACAGGAGTGTGGGCACTCCGGGGACCAATCAGCTTTCAGTGCCCCTGTGGCCCCATCCCTGGATATGCCCCAGTTTTCAGCTAATCAAGGTATCATAAGTGATCGTTCCGGTTCACTCAGTCTGACTGCTGACACTGAACCACAAAACAGACAAAAGTCAAACAAGAACCAGTCTGTGAGATGTTACTGCTGATCTTGAGACAGCTTCTGTTGAACCACTTTGTTAAATTTCCTACAAGGGATCTATGTGAAAATCTGACATATGACTAAGATCAATCCATCTTTAGCTGGAATACTGAAACAGAGGAATTATTATTTGAGAAGCATCTTCATGACCCTTGTGACCCTGACTTGGAAATAAGCAGTCAGAAGATGATGGATGATGAAGGGGTTAAAAAAAATCAATGTACTTGGCAGCTCTTGCTTGTTGTGAATAATATTGACTGGGAGTCTGTCTACTTCATATGAAGAACACTACATACCACTTAGACGCCACATGGGAATTCCCTCATTTTAAATCAGAACTGAGAAGATGAAGCCCATTCAACAATATTCAGACAAATGATAGTAACAATTATTATTAATGTCCAGTCTCCCCAAAATATATTATGCTATACTGTATGTAGAGGTATAACATATCATAATATACTGATTTTAGTCCATAGGAAACTACACAGTAAAGCTGGCGGTGTTTATTTGGCAATGAGGGTGTTAATGTAACACAGATCGGGCCGACACTGTTAGCATTAGATCGATACAATCAGATTTGCGCCATAGGCCTTGTTAGTATTCTGGGGCATGCGGCAGGACCTAGGAGGGGGGAAATCCACGAGCAGATAGCATCGAACCGTCACAATCAATTGTACACTTAAAATGTTGATTCTTCAATAGTGTCAAATCGGCTTGTTTCAAAAGGAATGGGAGACATTTTTTAGAAAACAAGTGAACAGACATATGGATATGAATCCCACTCTCCAGGATAGCTCGGATTCCGCTGGTATTACCTGAAAAATAGGCACGTAAACGACCGTGAGGCGTCTTCTAATGCATAACTATTTTAAGCATTATCATGTGGTTTAAACGTCAGGCTCGACTTACTCATGATGAAACAAGCCCTGCTGCGGCGATGGAAAGAAAACACTGAAGGGACGTTCAATTACAGTATAACGTATGTGGAATAGGAAATCGATGAAATAACGTAAAATAATTGGACATTATTTCAAAGGGTACTCCAAGAATTAGAAATATGACTGTTCGGTTTAACTAGAGAAAAGAATCTCATTTTCCTTATTTTAAAATCGATGTACATCCCGTTATAATAAACGTCACATTGTCACCATAATTTGCCAAGCCCATCATTGAGCATTTGGATATACCACTGCTTCAGCAAGTCATTACTATCCACCCGGATAATCGAGAAACACTTCTTAGATAGACAGACAGATAGATAGATAGATAGATAGATAGATAGAAATACATTTTGCGGGGATGGGAGGTTGTGACCCCAAAACCAGCCAATACAACCCCCTGAACCCCTTTAAATGTGTGAAGACCTCAACCCCCAGTAATGTTCAACTCTACGTTGTGCCGATAGATAGATAGATTTGAATTAAGTTGTGCCCACCCGCACCCCCATATCAAAATCTCGCCTACGCCTGCTCCTAGTATATCATGGTAATAATAATGTAGCGATGGGTACCCGTCGTGTGATAATAATTCAATTGATTGCATCAACCTTGAATATCCTTCTTATCACTTAGTGTCCAAAGCACTTTCAGGACAAACGAGTACTTTCTTAGACCCAGGTGTGTAAAAAAAGAAAGATAATCCGCGGGTATGAGCTGTGGGCAGCAGAAGCGACGCCAGAAAGCGCACAGCCAGCCGCCCTCCACGGGTGCGTCTGCGCACCGCTGTCCGTTCCGCTCAGTGAGTCCCGGAGGTCTAGTGGGGATACTTGTTTTTCCCCAGCATAGAGTCGCCGCGACACTGATCATGGATAAAATGTTATCTTCACCTTCCTCGGGAGCGTTATTTTACGTGGTCTATCTATCTATCTATACAGCTGGATATTTTCTTAAGATATTGAAATTAACCTTATTAAACCGTGCCACCTGCAGTACACGGCTGAAAGTTAAAAGTTATAGTTGGTAAACCAGTAACGGCTCACAGACTTCCTACATCTCAGATTCTTCTCAGAAGTGGTTCACAAATGAGAAGCAACCTTAAACACATAAACTGTCTAGGGGCGCTGAAATGAAGACGATGCAGCTGCGCACGCAGCGATGTAACATAACAGTTAAAGGATTCGAACCCGGCCCAGTTCTGTGCGGCGTTACAGGTGAAACGTATCATTTTCATACGTTATTCACATAATGTAAAGTATTGTATTATGAGCAACTCAGATCGTAAAAATGCGATTTGTTTGAATAAACATATTGTAAGCGATGTGGGTATTTTCCCTAATTGTAAATCTAAGGATAATAAATGAAGAAACTGACAGTAAGAACCTGCAAGGTGTTGCTGATACTGGGTTGTAGCCCGGAAAGAATACGTGGATATTAGTGTCGTGAATGACAGTTCATGAGCAAGATTCCGAATAAAACAAATTTACGTTTATATTGCTCATTATCTAGATTCCCTGATGTGAAGACGCACCCATAACCTATTTGAGGCTTACTGCGGTTTAAGAATTTTTAAAATATCTTTCTTCTAGATCGTTTTATACGCAATATGGCTTATGTACTATAAATCTATTTCACAAACACTGACAGAGTTATGTATATATTAATAACGTATATATTGCATTACTACACATTCCTAGCAAATCAAATTCAAGTCAAATTCAAGGTAAAGGAATTACCACTTAAGGTAATTTTACCATTTCCCCCATAAAATAATTTTGCAGTTATTCTCAGTGCCAATGAGCATCCATCTTCTGTGCATTTCAAACAACTTTCGTTCCTGTGAAAGTTACCTTGCATTAAAAATAAAATTCTTTACGTCGCGGTACTGACCATCACTGTCGAAGTGTCTCCAGATTTCGAGGAACTGGGATGCTGTGAGCTCTGCCAGATGGAGGTAGGGAGCCTGCGCCTTGTTGGCCATAATTTCTGCTCTGTGCGCTTTGAAATCCCGCGCGAACTTTTACACAATTAGATTCCGATACTCACTGTGCCCGACTCTCTCTCAGTCGTCGCTTTTAAACCCCCCGTCATCGTGTTATACTCAGAATGTCCTGAGGGAGGCGCAACGGCACCAAGATCGCTGCGATTCACCATTTTCTGGGCACGTCAGTCTATCAGCGTCACCGTAAAATTCGCCACAGCATCATAATTCTGAGAGCAGTGTGTTCATGATAACGCATGCAGGGCCACCGAATGCATTCGAAGCATCGAATTTTAATATTGTTGGAATTCTAGAAATGTTTTTTTTTGAGAAGTACACAAAATTTTACCTCCATAAGCAGGATATTACACTTAGCCTACATTTTATAATAACGTATTATTTGCATACAGATATACACGCTAAAGCATACAAATACAGCGTACTTGTGTGTTTGCTCGTGGAGAGAGACCGCTGTTGTGCTTGCGTCATGTTTCACCTAAATTGTGAACTTATCAGAAAGTTCACTCACTGGTCACTGATAGAAATCGACCAATTTTCCTCGTACTCCCAGGAAATTCATGTTTACTCCTGCAATCGACCGGCTCGTTTAAGAGTCAAGGGAATTTGAATGCATGGCAGCGAAGTGCCGCCCAACAGGGAAAGCAGAGCAATAATTGTGCTTGAAATAAGTTCTTTCAAAAGGTAGTTAAATGAGTTTCCCCCTTGTGACTGGGATAAAGGCCAGATTAATTTGGAGGCCACACACTAATCGCACCTTGCACAATTACGGAGAGCAAGACTTGAAAAGTGTATTTCTCTTTCAGAATATCAGATAAGGTCCATCCATTTGAAATAACCTTTTGAGCTTCTCAGGTATTCACGTGATACAGGGATTTTACAGCAAGAGCCAAGTTTATTATAAAATTCTTGCTACCCCAGGGAGAGAGGAAGATGAGCCAGGACTAACACATCACATGACAACACAAAAATCCAAACAAAAACAGGACAGAGACACCAAAGGACATTCTGGGTCTTGGGATAGATATTAGAACCATCCTTAGAACCAGGATGGTTCTAAGTGAGGGCGAAACAAAGCAGAACTAACTACATCTTAAAACATCGAGGGGTCAATGGAGCACATCAACATGAAATAAAAACAGCCACTCCCCTGACTTGCTATTCCCAAATCACCAGTGGCCACTCCCAGCCCCTCGCTGGTAATCTCTTAATTGTTGAAAATAAAATGAAAACTGTATTTTAGCAGGTGGGCAGACAGTAATTTTGTTTGTTTTTTTGTTGCATTCTTTTTAAATAAAATTGCATTTGATGTTATATTATGGACTTGATATTGCTGCTTCTGTAATCAGTTTATATGTTATGGTCGCCACTGTGTTTACATTTAGCATGAAGACAAATATAAGAATCTGAATGTTTTAAGAAGAACTGAGACAAACTTCCAACATCAAATGCAGAGCAGAATATATGGGTAATCTGCTGAAATATGAGCCTTATTGTGCACATATATTCTATTCTTCACAACCAATGTGGCAGTAATTGTTGTTTTTCTTTTCTTTTCAGTAAAGCAGACTCTTATGAGTGCACAGTGGGCAAAGCCTCAGTGCATGCTGGGTAGGCATTCATGTGGGGAGAGGGGAATATGGATCAGCTTCTCCCTGGACTGCAATTAGCAACTGCAATAATTCCCTCTGGAGTCTCTGTTGTTTATTTCAAACTTACGCCGGTTAACCTGCACGAAGAGACACCTGTATGCATGTATTCTGTCATGCTTTTCTGGGGAAAACATGAAAGTGGATTGAGATTATTTGATTTAGGGCTTTTTCCTATTACCTACAAGATTGCCATTGCCACTTTGGTCCCAGTTAAGCCTTTGGTAGTGATCTTATGTCAGATAGAGCACGGTCATCTTAGCCACCATTTGTCGGGCCTCGGTTCCTGGCTCGTCGCTGAGGGCGCTGACAGGTCCTGGTCCATTTGGGAGTGCAGAAAGCCCAACAAATGCTCAGTAAGTAATCTCCACAGTGTCTCTCCGTGCTGCACCATCGTTACGGTTGTCATGGTTGGACGCTAGGAGGAAGTGATGATACATGTGCAAACTTGGTTTGAGTGGAGGAGGGAGGCTTTATTACAAAGAGAACACAAAATAGTAGAAACCAAGAGAACCCTGAGGGGTCAAACAAGAGGGAAGGAGGAAGAAATAGGGGGGGACATGAACTAACCTATGATTCGGGAAGCGCAATAGGTAAGGTACCTATAAGACCTAAATACAGCTACAATGACCGTACTGAGGAGGAGGACAATGGAAGGGACATAAATACACAGACAATGAGTAACAAATGAGAGACAAGTGCAAATAATTGACACAGTAAGTGGAAAACAATCAGGTGATTAGAGGACGACCAACGACCTCTGCTGGCCAAATGGAGACATGACAGGCTGACGAGACAGGTGCTTTCACCTGCCTAGGTTTGTTGGCTGGGCAGGGTATGGTAGCTAATTGATCTGAAACAAGAACCATCTCTATGCTCTGAGGCATTGATCCACAGACAGGTGTCTGTTTGCTTTTGGAAATTTCTTCTTGCTATTTTTTGCTTGTTTTTGTTTTTTTAGTTTTTGTCAAGATTCAGTACATTGAAGTTCGATTAATTAGCATTTTTAGTGATTTCTAATCACAAATAATGTGTAATTGGAGTATTTTTACTGAAAATGGAAATTAAACCTTTCTACAAAGTATATATTTCTCACTAAGCTCTGTGGTATAATGGACAGTTTTTAATTCCCTAAAGTGTCACCATTAATAAATTGTGCTCAGACCTGAATAATGGAATGCTACTGATCTAACATGGGTTTTGGAAGAAGGGACGAGAAAGCAATTTGACTGCTGGTGATGTAATGAGTGATGCTGGCGATGTAATGAGTGATGCTGGTGATGTAATGAGTGATGCTAGTGATGTAATGAGTGTTGTATTTTTAATATAAGATTAAAGGATAGCTAAACACAGTGGAGCACTACTATAGGTGTGGGGAATGTGGGACACAAACAGGTGTATGACAGAGAGGGGGAAGAGTGGAACTAAAGTGAATAGCTTGCAGTTGTGACACCAGTGATTCAATGTAGCAGGTGCTATGAAGGAGCTGGATTATTTAGAGTGGATACTTTAACTTAACTAGTTATTGTTAGGAAGAATTTGATAAAGCAGGCAATGTGTGGGCTTATGTGCGAAAGTAGAAGGCCAAGACAGAAAAACTGCAGAAAATGGCATTCAAACCTTTGCGTTGTAAATAAATCAGTAGAAGCAGCATGAAAAATACACTCACTACTGGATATGGAATGAAACAGTGGCTATTATGTTAATGTATCAGTTGATAACTATAGTTCTTCAATGAAAAATTAAACTGTATAGAAGTTACAGTCTTTGTAAAACACATAGCCTCAAGGTCTCAAGAAAATTGTTCCGTCATCATTGTTTCATCATCGAGAAAACTACTCTGCTATGATGAGAAAATGGTACAAAAAATTATGATATATCATTGTCTTTCTCAGCTTTGGTAATTCACAGATTTTACACACATTCTGAAAGAAAAAAGAAGCCAATTTTTCTGGGGGTGCTGTGGTCATAGTAGGAGGGGTTAGAACGCCCCCCAAACTCTTCCCTGGCACAGCCACTAAGGGCTCGTATCTTCAAGCATGCCACTGTGGGCGTCTATCAGGAAATTTTAGGGGCTCACAGCTATGTCAAGATCGACTGGATGGTACATGGTAATGGGACTGTTCCTGTCAGGATTGTTACCTGTCCTGCCCCATTCTGTATGTCAGTTTCCCATTTGGCCAACAGGTGTCGCTGGCCATTCCATTATTCTTAGCTCCTAGTGCAGGGGTGGGCAACCTTATCCAGAAAGGGCCGCTGTATATGCAGGTTTTCGCTGCAGTTCCCTCATTAGATTACTAATTAGAGGACTGATTGGCTGATGAGTCCTCACACCTGGGTTTGAACAGCTGACCTAAAGGTTATCCCAAAATGTTGATACAGGGCCTACCTGTTATGCCTGAAATACTATAAATAAAACGTTCATATTCGAAGAACTAGAAAGATCAGATTTTTAATGTTTTATTAAACAGATACAATTTTATGTGAATTTAATATGATTTAAGAAAAACACATTTTTGAATATTTCAGTTTTACGTTTCACTCTCAGCACAGAATTTGTGCTTGAAACCTTTGGATCCAAGTCAATCTTTCCCACATGGTAAGAAATGTTGGTGCTTTAGGCAAAATGGATAGTAACAACTTTATCATGGAGGCCGGCCTCAACCATGTTTAATATTTAACATTTATGATTTTTGATTTCTGGTACATTTCTTGATGTGCACTTTGCTTGTATTTAGATTGTTAAATTTTATTGTCATCATGCAGAGTATACATACAATGCCAATGAGATACAGCTAACATCTGACTAAAAGTGCAAGATTAGCATTATTTACAGAAAGCATGATAATAATTTACAGTAATGTGCAGCAGGATAGAGGGAGCGGGATGGAGCTATCAGCGCCATGATCTGCAGCTCAGCAAATTGACAGCCACGGGGAAAAGCTGTTCCGGAGGGGAGGGGGGAGAGCAGTCTGTGATTAGGGATGGAGCCATCTTTGATTTCTCTTGCCCTCTTATGACAATGATTAAGGTAGATGTTCTCGATGGTGGGGAGCTGGGTGCCAATAATCCGTCGAGCAGTTTTCGCTACTTGATAAAGAGCCATGCGGTCAGAAGCGAAGCAGCTGCGGTACCATACCGAGATGCAGTTGCTGATGATACTCTCGATGGTACAGCGGTAGAAGTCCAACAGCACATGGAGGTGCAGGTGGGCTTTACTCAGCCTCTGCTGGAAGTAACCAGCACGGCAGAGTTGATGGTCCAGGTGAGATCCTCAGAGATGCAGACACTGAGAAATTTGAAGCTGGGCGCATCATCAATGTATACCAAATAGTTATACTAGCAGTGTGCGAAATACGGGGGGGTCCGACACCCCCGATTAACCCCCCCCGAATATTGACGGGTATTTCGTACACTGTACACTAGTATATCCTCCTGAGACCCAAGGAAAATTTCAGGTTATTTGTGATTTTCTATGTCTTTGGAGGAAATAAAACATCTTACAATTTAGATTTTTTCAAATTTATTTTGATTTTTAATTTCACAGCATGTCCTCTTTAGTGTACAACAGGAATAAATAAGTTTCCTTATATCAGTGAAAAGATAGATGCAAACACAAAATGTCCACTACAGAGGACACAAATGAATGGCCCGGGTCTCAGGAGGATATGAAAAGTATGTTCATTTCATACCACATAGCACCATTGTATCAACTTTAAATATACTCTTAACATACTCCATGTGCAACTTTGGTGTGCTATTGAAACATTTAAGATACCGTAAAAGTATACTATTAATACTTAAATATAATTTAAATAGTATGTGGCCAATATGTTTTTAGCATGTTAAACGTGTGATTAAGATACATTACGTAAAATCTATTTAAAGTGTATTTAAGTATAAATTAAGCTGGGTCAAAAGAATTCAAAGTACTGAATGTACTTTTAGTGTATTAAATCCATATCATTGTGGATTTAATATATTAAGTATATTAGTATATTAAAGTATATTAAATGTACTGGGTCAAAAAAGCCTGATAAAAGAATACTATAAAATGGATGTTAATACCATATTATTTTTTCACAAGGGAATTAAAATGTAATCTTCTTAAAATATTAAAGAAGTGTGTCTTTAACTTTATGCCTTTTGGTTATCAATTCTTCTTCTGCTCACTTAACTATTGACAGTAACAGACATTTAAAGCAAGGGTGCCCAGACTTAGGCACTGTATATTCTGGAAAATGGCTTTTGCGCTGATCAGCAGCTATTGATCTCCTTGTCATTGGGACTCTGCATGCATTCATAGCTGAAGGCTGTGAGTAAAGGAGACTGACTATCAGGATCTTGATGGAGGAAACCAGTGTGCGAAATACCCGTCAATATTCGGGGGGGTCCCCATCTCCCTATTGTTGCACAATACCGATGTTGAGACCCCCTTAAAATTTTGCTTTTGAGGCTTTCGGGGGGTCTCATGGGTTTATCGGGGGTGTCGGACCCCCCCAAACGCCCCCTGTATTCCGCACACTGGAGGAAACTGAGCCGTATGATTATGTATCTCTGTGTGTAGCTTTGCGAATGAGCGAAGGTACAATAAATAGACAGGACAGAAAAAAATCCCCAAAAAAATCCAAAAAGGTGAGAATGACACATCCCATCCGGATGGCTTCCTTCATTTGAATATTCCACATGCTGACTCTGCTGTTGGAGGTATGGATGAGAAACAAAACATGCCATGTTTCCATCCCTGTCCTCTCAGAATTCTCTACCTACAATGAGGAAAATGTATGGGGATATTTAGAAACCTTGTTGGACAGCTAAAGTCAAAAGCAACATGCTCCTAAATGACTAACAGCTAGGGTCACCACCCATCCATTATAATATGGGATCATCCCGCATTAGAAAATAAACTGCTGCATCCTGTGTTATACGGGACGGGTAGCAACCTTACTGACAGCAGGCAAAATGTCTTTGGATATCAGAAATATGTCTCTCCAATATCCCAACAGCAGTTTTGGTGCTGATGTTCTGTAAAACTATGTGCGACATCCCTGCATAGTTTGCAGACAATCCATACTTTCACTTAGTAGACAGTTTATTAGGTAGACATGTTGAAACGACTTGCTCTTCCAAACAGCCAATCACGTGGCTGCATCTGAAAACATGCAGCATGCAGACAGGGCCACGATGTTCAGGTTCTGGCTGAGCCTTAGAACAGCTTAGGTGCCTGATCTAAGTGAATGTGAATATGCTGTGATTGTCAGTGCCAGACGTACTAATTCCAGCATCTTAGAAACAGACTCCTCATTGGGATTTTCACACACCACAGTGTCTAGAGTTTAGATAGAAGAGTGCAATAAACAAACACCATCCGGTCAGGGGCAGCTTCGTACGGCAGTGGGGTCCCTGAATGCATAATTTATTAATCCTTGTAGCAGTTCTTGAACCAAAAGACAGTCCTGCCTGCTATTACGTAGGCGTTCATTTGCACAACACTGCAAACATGCACAAAATCAAACATAGTTTTGTACACTATTGATATGTTTCTTTATATTTATTACATTCTACTGTGTTGTGAATATCATACATTTATGTTTTGCATTTGTATCTATGTGCCGCACAGCAGGGAACCCAAGGGAAATGGTTTTTCAGCATACTGTGCACTTACACGTGGATGTGTTAAGAATAAGGAACCTTTAGTCTTGATTGGATAGTTATACCCCCTTACATCACCCTTGTCTGAATGAATGAACTCTTTTCTAGAGCCTTTGTATGCTGGCATTTACTCTTTGTGTGACTGAAATAGTGAGCTTGGAGCCTCCCCATAAGAAACTGTGCTGGAGGCCATCCCAGCTGATTAATAAAGTCATAATGGGTCGGCCCAGCTAGGACAGTGGCACTGGGCCTGGACTCCGCATTGGTCTTAGTGACACCTTTACAGGACTTTTATGTCCAGACAGGGCTTTTCTTATTAGTGGCACAGTAGAGCAGTTTAATTTGCTTTTTTTTTGGTTGTTGAGGATCTGATTGCAGCCGTCGTGATCTTTAAATGCCAGCAGAGGTGAGTTAGGCCCTCCATACCGCCATAACTTATGCTGCAATGAGACGCACGCTTCTGTGCTGTTGGGCAGGCTGTAGTCTCGACAGCGTCTCACATTCAGGTAATGGGTAAAAAAAAGTAAAGCTTATAAGCTGATATGTAGCTCCAATCTGCAAAATGACAGTACTGATAGTGCTCTCTAATGACCTAATGAAGGTCCACTAGAATATAAACATTGTAACATTGTAACATAACATCTGCATAGAACATCTGTGCGTGTGCTTGATTCTGATTCATTTTGGCCTTGCAAATTTGACAATGTGGTGTTTAACATCGGGAAGGATCAGAAATCTGTAGCATCAATCCATAGCATGAACAGCCCAACCATCAGCAAATGGGAGTATCTGTAACTTTTACTCCTCGAAACAGTAATGTCAGACTTCATTACTTAAGGTACACTAATGGATTATGGAAGCTACTTTTGTTGTGTGCTTGCGTCTGCTGACCTTGATGCTCCCCATCAATGCATCCCTTTTCAGTAAATGCTTATTTAATTGTGATCTGCATCTGTAGTGTATGTCAGGAAGGACGGGGTCTTTGGCAACATAAAACCTCATTTTATTGTAGGACATTTATACACTGACACTGTAACTTTCAAGGGTCACCTAAGCACCTGAACAAATTAACTTTGGAACAATGCCCAGGACTGGAGAACCCTGGGTGTCCAGGACAGCCCTGTCTTTTATTTTATTGCATACTTAATCAAAAGTGAGACTTCACAAAAAATATAGGCCTAGAGTTTCTTTATGTGATACACCTTAAATGGATCAGCGGTAATGTATCTTTCCTCATATTTGCTAGTTCACCACGATTCCTATCAACTCAGCACCCAACCTCCTTTGCTGCGATGGCAGGTTAATACATATGTTAACAAGTGCAAAGAATAATTAAAAAGATAATAACACAAGTAATTTTTTCGAAAGGATAATATTAAACAGAGAAAACATTAATGCAGCTTTGACTATCACCATTAATCAATTAACTATAGTATTTGCCACAAATACTCTTAAGCTATAATAAAATAGAGTATCTGTTGCAATTTTAATTGACTGTTGAGTAGTAGACCCAAGTCTGCAACATGTGGGTGAATGGAGAAGGAAGAATGGAAAATACATAATGAAGTCCCCCCCCCCCCATTTCATTTCATAATTTCAACTGAGTGCAGCTAAGTACATGTCTGCATGTAAGTGGTAGTAGTAGGCACCAGACACGTGCAGGGGGGGGGGGCGGAGGGGGCTTGAGCACCTGCCCCTTTCCTCTTGGGTACCCCAAGTGCCCTTTTTTAATGCGTGTGCGCGTGTGGAGTCCCGCCTGTGCCCCTCAACAATTACATTTAACTATTAATCAAAATTTTGCTAAATAAAAGGATCTGGCTTGCATCAGTCATATGATGACCGTTAACCAATGCTCACCCTTGACGGCAGAGCGCGCTGGTTACGAGCCGGGAACGAGCTCGCAAAGAGCATGCGCATTTTTTGCCGGCTGGGCGGTGCAGAGCGGTAGGGGAAACACACAAATTAATTGGGAGATGCAGACTGATGCAACAAAAACCAGTAAGTAACCAGTAAGTAATGTAATAATTACAATATAAAAAACACACACTGTATTTTAAAGAAAATACATTAAGAAACAGATTATATTAGATTTATATTTCAAATATGA
>JAODLD010000021.1:23230473-23246680 GCA_026781065.1 Mormyrops boulengeri | reverse complement strand
TAGTATGATGCGATTCCATATTAGATTCTTGATGAATGTGGGTTGTTGTTATTCAGCCTGGTTCTATGTGCCCCTTTGAGCACTCGCCCCTTAAGACATCTCTGCACAGCCCTGGTACGCAATAGGTATTTGTGTATGAAAAGAAATGTCCCTTTGGAAGAATAATATATGATTATAATATATTGTACCCAAATTTGTCTTCATTATACATTTTAAGACAAATGACTTTTGAGGTCTAAATAGACATTAATCTATTGCGCAGTGCAGTAATACTAATTTGATGTTTCCTTCCTGCTCTGTGAAATTATTATTTGCATAAAGGAATAGGTGTGGGTTTCTGCTTGTGGGTAAACGTACCCGATTGGGCTGATGTCACATAAAATTCCCAATGAGACTTTCCCCAGCTTTCAGCCGCGGCTGGTTTCCCCCTGCTCCGAGCTGATTTTGCTCTTATTCATAGCTCTCACCATGGCCTTAATCACTAGGGTCATCATAAACATTGTCATTCTCATGACCCTGATCATCATCAGTTACATAAAAGTGGTGTTCCACTAGTTGTTTCTCAGTGTACTCTCACATATACCTTATTTCCAGCAGAAGGATGATGGATCCCAGATTTCATTAGCAACTCTCCATAATCCTTGAAGCAGTCACCAGCCAGGATGATTTAACTCTTCACCAAGCAGTCCCATCACCATGTGTGCCTTTATCTGTATTAATCTGAGTCGCACAGTTTCTTGACTGAGATGGATCAAAACCATTTATCCTCTAGACGTCATGCTGGTTTCAAGTGCTGGAAATTCATTCATTATGGCATTTAATCATAGCACCTTTCCTCTGGTAATTTTATATCTGAAATGGGCTAACATGTTAGACCTTTTGACTTTCATTAAACCCTGTTGTACCCTTGGACTCAGCCATCTGTAAGCAAGGATTTGCCATGTAAATAAAGTGCAGATGGCAAAACAAACAGGAGAATCCAAGATTCCTACAATATTAAATTGAGGTTTTAACTTCGAACCCACAAACACTGCTAATCCTACTGGAACACACCCAGGAATACTTTGTATAAAGTGCATGTAAATTCTAATGAGCCTCACTCAGTCCAAGGTTATTGCAATTTATGATCTCATACGTAATGGCATCACTGCCTGAGCCTTTGTCATGATATGTGTGTGTATAAGCATATAATGCTGCTATAACTATATGCTATAATGAATGTTGTCAGAAACCAAATATTCCTTTATGCTTACAAAGAAAACTGTAAGTGGAAATAGACAGGGTCGAGAGGTTCGTTTGCTGCTTGGCTAAACATTAGAACGACTAAGATGTGTGACATAAGTGTTTTTGAATATGCTGTGATTGTTGGTGCCAGACATGGCGGTTCCAACATCTCAGAAACAGCCACCCTTCTGGGATTTTTTTATACACGTCAGTGTCTTGAGTTCACAGAGAACAGGGCAAAACACCCAGCCACTGGCAGTTCTGCGGGCGAAAACCCCTTGTTAATGAGAGGTCTGAAGAGACTCGTTAAAGCAAACAGGAAGGCCACAAGGGCAAAACGGATCATCGGTGTGAAAAAATGGATCCCCCTCTGTTGAACGATTTATGTCTCTCGTCAAAGCTTTATGTGTAGCTGTAATTAATGGATCATACCATGTATTCGAATCATGTAAGGGTCTAGCAATAGTAATGGCCAGAGCAGGAGAAACTTTCCCGTCTCTATCGACTTGCTGAGTCAAGAAGCATGTGGCTGTTAAAGATCAGTAACATGGGAACACCGCATGATGCTTAAAGAACGGCACCAGAAGAAAGCTACAGTAGCTGAAGAGAACGATCATGATCTTAGGAAATGATCCAAAAACCACAGAAGCATCTTCACTGCCTTAATACCATTTATTTTCACATACCAGTAATCAACATATTTTGATTTAAAACATGAACAAAAATGAAAACTAGTGTCTCTGCTCTTGGTAACTGATTGTGTATACATACGACACATGATTAGCTTATATTAAAGAATTAGGATGCTTTAGATTTGTCTTAATATTTATAGAGTAAGATCCAGTTTAGTAACTGATAGCAAAATGACAATAAAACATTTGTGGAAGGCACGTTGTCTGCATACAGGAAGAGAGAACAACCGGATGGACATCAGCAAGTGTAGCCACCCACCCATCACCGAAAAAACATTTTTGGCTAAAAACCATGGACCGCAGTACCAGGGGGCCACCCTCCATGACCACCACCCTCCATGAAAGGCTCCTGTGATTGGCTGATTAGTTCACTTCTTCTTGTGCTTTTAATTGTTTCCTTGATTGAAAGATTCATCCAGCTGTTTCACATCAGCATTAGTGACAAATGCATGATTATAGGAGACTGACCAACCAGGACACAGCAAGAACTCAGGGCTTAAGTGAAATCCAAGTCTTTTTAAATGAAATGGTAGTTTACAGATCCTGTCCTAGATCATAGTGCCCCCCTGACATGGATTAGGTAGTCACCCTAGTGTCACTTATGCTTTCCTAAATAGATGCCATCCACAATTACTGGAGATTATTTTAAGGCAAAGTGCGGTGTCATTTTTTTTTTGAAAAATGTTTCTTGTATGTGAAAATGCTATTAAGTTAGGAGTGTATACTATTGCTCTACTGAACGGCATGGGTTTTGAAAGCAAAATTGTAATGATTGGTTAACTTGTGATTATTATTTCATAAGAAGCACCACCCATCCACACCAACAGGTCATATTTTGGACACTAGATTGCTGACCAGCCTTTGCAGGTCCTTAGCCCTCATTTCAGTGGTCGCCAGCACCTCCTCGTGATTGGCATGGTCAGTGCTGTCATAGTCACTCACCACCTTGTTGGTGATGAGGGACAGGCCAAGAACGCGGAGGTGACAGTGGTGGGCCACCACCACCTCAGGCACCGTGCTCATTCCTGGATAGCGGAGAGATAAAGAAGAACAGACGGGTACGGAAGAATGAGAAAACCCTGATAATTTTATGTGAAGAATAAAGCATTAGGTGGACTTGAAGTGGTGCATTATGGGTAAAAGTGTCATAACGTCCCATGTGACAGATTCAGACTCACCGACAGCATCGGCCCCCAGAGTCCGCAGCAGCTTGGACTCAGCGACAGTCTCATACGTGGGGCCTCCCACCATACAGTACACTCCTTGCTGAAGGAAGGAGGAGCAGTTTTGCTCATCTGCGGTCTGCTGAGCCAGGAGCAGCAACTTCTGGTCATAAGCGTCTGACATGCACTGGAAGCGACAGCCGAACCTGAGGCAACATCAACAAGGGAGGCAGAGTTACAGGCCACGTGGGCGGGGCATCAACAGGACATTAAATATCAAGGAGGATGTGCCTTGGACTATTAAATCGCTGAATTGTTTGGCTTATCGTACATGCATGTAAACATTTATCGCACATAATACTGATGATTTCTGTGTAAGTATTAATATTGTAATGTTTGTCTCCCCACGTTTGTAGACATTTCCTGTTTACTCACATATTAAATGCAATTGACAAGCTGTAACCCCTATATAACCACCCATTCATTTCTATGGGCATAACCCTAATCCCAGCGACAGCAAGCTTAACACCTACCCAGCCCCAACCTTAACCTTAAGCGCCCACACAAAATACGAGATTTTCGGCCATTTTAGTTTTTTGATTGCATTCACAGGTTTTCGTAAAATTGAGATTTATATTGTGGGGACCTGAAAAATGTCCCCAGAAGATAAAAAGTAACAGGTTTTATCATATTGTGGAGATATTTGGTCCCCCAATGTAATATATACATGACTACACACAGATACACACAGACACATGCACACAACCCCCAAAGCAACAAAATTCAAAAACAGACAAGGAGTAGCAACAAGCAAAATATTTATTCTTCTAAAATTATAGTTGACCAGCTGAAAGACAGGTATTTTAACAACATAAGGAAGTTTCATTCATCCACGCTCATACACACACAGGCAGACAGACACACACAGGCAGACAGACACCCACATGCAGACAGACACACACAGGCAGACAGACACCCACATGCAGACAGACACACACAGGCAGACAGACACCCACAGGCAGACAGACACCCACAGGCAGACAGACAGCTGCTTACCGCTCCTCATTGGGACCGCGTAAGGGGCTCTGGCCTGCCAACCCTAGGAAATTAATGTGATCCTTGATCAACATGATGTCGCCCACCTTGAACGTGGGGTTCAGTCCCCCAGCAGCATTAGTGACAATTAGCGTCTCCACCCCAAGGAGGGAGAACACTCGTACTGGGAATGTCACCTGGAACAAAACGACAGAGAAAAAGATGGGGGGCTATCATAGAAAACATATCTTAAATTCAATCAGTTGTAAATAGCTGGGTTTACAATAATTGCCAACTCCCAATGTGGTAGAAAAGCTGAAAGTGCTGGTAAAGAGGCCTGGAGGAGAGGTGCATGCTGGGATAGCGGTCAAGCCTCGGCTTCTCTGTTTGTGTGTATATTTCTTAATGTCCTTAATGTCCATGGGAGCAGCATGCTAGGTGGAAAGAACACTGTGGATGTTCCATGGGACAGAAAAAACAGAGAACTGTCCATCAGCATCAGAGATCATACTGAAGAGGTACCAGTAAAAGGCAGGTCGGTGACCCAGGTCCTGCACAGCTGGGGAATAGTATTCATACTGATATCCAGTTATGCATTTATTATAGGAATTGTATTATTTAATTCAAGGTAGGTCATGTATTATCAAGAAAATTGCATCAGTTTATTCAGTAATTACTTTCATATTTACCAATATAATCGTCTATCTGTTAAATGAATGCACTCAAGCATTTAACCATAACGGTCAGGATGACCCAGCAGGAATGTGGAGCTTGTGTAAGAAAGGAAAAACCAGGAGTCTGTTCGGAGGGTCTGGGTCTGACAGGACACCATGACCCAGGAGCCGTAAACAGTTTGCAAGGGAATCAAGATCCCATTTTGTCTGACACACATGGTAAAAGATATAAAGCGCTCATGTCAATTCAGGTTACTAACAATGGTGGTTGTATGAGTGACCATGATGACACTAAGAAGCAGAAATTTGAAGGGAACTGAGGAAAACTCAGTACTTGAGGGAGTGAGAGTTATGCCTGGTGAATCACTCCTGAATGTACATAAAAGACTCTTATCTAACTTGGAGGAAAGTTCCTCCCTGTACATGAGAATTCAATAAAGAAATCATCTCCGGTTACAGAGTGTTTACCTTTAATTCTTGTCTCGCCCAGACTTTGTCTGTCCAAAATTTATAATCTTCCATACCAATCAGCATTAATTATCACATGGAAAACATCATTTTAATGCTAAGTGTTTGGAGCCAACTGTTCTAATGCCATACATAAGTTATATGCAATAATTTGTGAAATGTTTATGTCATATAGTTAAAGTTTCTGTTACTTTCTCTTTCATTGCATTTTTTAACCTCACATACATGCTTTGCTCTCTTTATTATAATCAAAGCCACAGTTCTGCCCCAAGGGCGCCGCTACAAATTTTGGGCCCCATGAAATCATATCATATTGGACCCCCCTGCTGCAATGCTGTAGCTATGCTACCTTAGCATTAAGAAAGACCCAATATCAGGCTAGTCAACTTGGGAGGTGGAAGCTGAACTACTACATGATTGCTATCTCATGACGGCCACCTGACGGACCTGTTCTCAGTCCACCACTAGGCAAGGCAGAAGGGAACTTTCCAGAAATGTCAGGCACTCACCATAGAGCAGCTGTAACCTTCGTAAAAGTGGAAACGGCCTTGCATGCAGACACAGGACTTCCCATTCAGCTCTCCAAACACCAGCTGACCGGCATGACCATGCACTGCGGAGAGGGCACATCAGCAAAGTCATGTTAAAAACACAACAGTGCAGGGCGGGCGATGTGAGCTCCCAAACCACAGCTGTGTTAAAGGATTCAACAACATCTACTTCACAAATACAGCGTTTGTCATGAAGCCAGGAAGGCAGTTGCTGTAGTTATACTGTTAAGTCTTAGTTTTTCAAAGCCTTTGCATGCAACTTTGCACAAATTTAGCAAATGAAGGATTACATACAGTAACACTGCATACTGTAATACACTGATTACAAATTTGGATGACTATACACATTCATATCTGTTTCTGTGATTCACAGATTCAAAGGCATTTTTAAAATAGTTGATTCTGGCTCATTAATTGGAGACTTCATTTGGTGCCACTCTCCCAGTGTCACGTATATGTCAAACACCAGGTAATGAGCTAGGGCAGTTGGGTAAGGTGACCCTTGGGAGGATCTCAGGAATGGAACCTGCATCACCTATTGTCCAAATCCCAGAAGGCTTGATTAATGACATGTAGGACATCGGTGGGAAAAAAAATGACACCTGTTTTAGTGTGAACCAGGTATGTCAATCTCCTATTCCCACTCCTATGGTAGTGCTGTCACCAGGATCTACAATATCACTAGGCATTTTCACAATAAAGTTCCAGAAACTGTTCCCGGTTTACAAGTTCTTGGTCTGTCTCGACTGGGAACTTTTATAGCTCCCGGCAACTTTTGTGTGACGCTTTCAAACCATACAACAGGAACTGGGACCTTTATGCTAAATAAGCATGGGAGACGCAAAATATTCATAGGCTGAACTTCACACAAAATTTCACATGGAACTACCCCGTCATCCCAAAACAATGGAGGATAAATAAGTTGTTTTGTTACTTATTGAGGGCATTGATCAGTATCAAAACAGGTCACAGCCATTTATTTATATTTTACTTATATGACCCACAACATGACTCTTATTAAATCTAGCCAGCAAATTGAACTTTCATTTTCCACAGAATAAAGAATGATGAAACGTCATCCTGCTAATAAGTGTTTTGCCAGTTTCATCGCTGGCACCAACGATATTAGACAGAAGTATATGGGTTATCGATCAAATTTTTCGATGCAGAAATATGGAGATGCAAGCAAAAAATTTATTAATTGATGCACTTACTGCACTTAACACAGGTACAAAAATAATTCAATCTGCTCAGTTTTTGCTCCACTAGTGCTCCACATCTCTTTTGCCTGCATTTCCGTGTAACTTCCAAGTTATTGCCAGTGCTTGTTGTCAACAAATCAGCAAGCTACTGCTGTAAGTGCCTCCAGAGTAGCTTGTGTTGAAACAAAAAGTACCTAGTCTGGAGTAGGTACTCCTAAGAACTACGCTCAGGCTGAGTCCCTGTGGTGTAAACACCTGGTTCTGGAGAAATGTTCTGGTTCAAAAAAAATAGTTCTGGCAGTGTGAAAGCACCTACTGTAAACAGACCTGTTGTCATAGTAAAATTGGTTGCAGAAGCTTGGTGGTTTACAGATGGCACTGCATGAGGTGGGGAATTAATTTTATTCCTTATTGCATGTTACTTGATCAACCTTGACTACAGTTAATAGTTTTTTGGCCATTTACTGGATATTCTGATTGTACCGAAGCTACTCGAGTCATAATTAAGGCTGTAAAACCAATCATTACTGGCTCAACGTTACCAGAAGTCCTAGAAAGTAACCTAGATCCTTTTTCTGTTTTGTCGATGATTTATTATTGGGTCATGGGGCCGACAGTGTTGTGGTTGGGTCATTGTGATGTGATACAGATGTTGCCTGGGCTTTTACAAAGACCCCACTCACCTGTGCTCTTGGGGAACTTTGGGATGTCTTTGTAAGGCAATATAGTCGTGTTCTGCAGCAGATTTGCTAAACCTCCAAGACCGGAGCCACAGATGATGGCTACTTTGGGCTTCTGCTTTATCTTAGCCAACAGCCAGTCTGCCGTTGCTTTGTAGTCCTCGTATGTGTAGCTGATGGACAGACACACAAGTGGAATAATTTGCTTTTGCATCCTGACAAAGAAGGGCAGTATGATGGCCTCCCAACGTAATGCAGGTTTCTTCCAGTCCAAAGACATGCATTCAGGCTAACTGTCTCTAAACTGACCATAGTACAACATATGTCGTCTCTGGCCCCAAGATAATAGATAATCAACTAGATCCACATATTCATGTGACAGAGGGAATGGACCCATATTTTGACATAATGACATCTAGTGACACATGTAGGCAGTAACCCTCTCTTGGTCTCTTAGGCCACAATGGCAACACCTTACTTATTGGGGCACAAATAATATAGCATTATGCTCTTACTTATGTATTGATTAACCACAAAGTAAGTCTTAGTTACATACCAATCTCATGTTCGTTCATCATTAATGAATCGTGAAACATGTTTTATCTCAAGCAGTTGCCGTCTTTGTTACTATATCTGTTAATCCTGTAAATCTTTGTCAACTAGTGGAGGTACTACAGAAGGAACAGGTAATGAATAATGTGAAATACTCATGTTTGTTCATTATTAATGAATCATGACACGTCTTTTATCTCAAGTAGCTACTATATTTGTTCATGATCTATAATTCAGTAGTAACTGAGTTACTACTAAGTATTTGTGTCCCCTCAAGTAAAGTGTTACCAACCACAATCAAGTTTGCCCTAATACTGTCATCAACAATCAAGTCTTCAAGTCTTTATATATATATATTATGGAGAAAAGTATTGGGACTAGTAAAAATCAAGTTATAGTTATCAATAATGTGAATTTTTACAAGTAAAAATACAGTTCTAACGAATGAAAATGATTATTCTTCATACTGCAGATATCTTGGATTTGGCTTGCCATACTGATCTCTATGCTCCACGATCCTGTGAATGTGTCCCGACCCGTCCCTCAGTATGTGTTTACATCCCCAGCCTCTGCATGTCTGTTTGCTTTACCCTGCACCCCTCGGACAGATCTTTCATTTCTCTGACTCTGTTTCTGGTTTACGATTATGACATCAGTTTAGTGTCTTTGGATACTGTTAATCCTGCACCTGGATCCTCCGATCCCAAGAGGTGTTAGAGTTGGCTAGAGGTACAGTCACACTTGTGCACAAATTCTGCTCATGGCATTTCCTTTAGTGTCTTATGTTTACAACAAACAACATCCAGGTGGATATGGCTGCCTGTCTGCATTCTGTGTTTGAACACAGTTATATATAATACTGTCAAGGTCAGCACCTGTCCAACCCTGTCCTTTGTGTCTCCTCCCCGTTTGGCCTCCCTGTGCCTTGCCCTTCAGTCCCAGTGTGCCTAAGACCCCATTGTGTTTTCCTTCTTCCCTGGCCTGCTGCATAACTCAGTGGGTTGAGCATGTGGCTCAGACTATCATCCCTTCCAGTCGTGAGTTTGAGGCTGGCCAGAGGCCAGTTTCACATTTTGGTTAATCAATATTGGTTTTATTTTCTTTAGCGTTTGGTATTTTCTTTGTGTTCCTGATTTTGGCCTTCTCTGTTTGTGCCTGGGATAACTATGTTCTGCTTGTGCTCGTTCCTAGTTTTGTCCTAGAGTAGTCAGCCCTCTGTTATGTTCCCTAGTTTCTTGTGCCATATATTGGTCATTTATTTCGCCTGTTGCTTGTTGTCCTGTGCCTTGCTGATTCATTGATGCTTGTGATGATTCACACCTGCCCTTTGTTAGTCTGTATTGCCTGTGTGTTTAAGTGTCTGCTTTTGTTAATTTCCCCAGTCAGTCAGTGTGCATGTTGTTGCTCTGTTTACTTTCTTGCTCTGCTCTGTCTTACCTGGTTTCCAGTCTTTGCTTGTTCCTTAGTTTTGTTTAATTTCTTAGTTTTTAGATAATCCCTTATTTTCTGTGTTTGTTTTTGACCTCTCATGGTCTGTTTGTTTTGATATATTTTCCCTGGTGTCTTTTTAGTTGTATTAAATAAACCCTCATCTCAGACCCCTAAGTGGATCATCCCCACCTTCTTTATGCCTGCACCATGGCGCTCCATCCTGGGTTGTTCCCTACCTTGTGTCCATAACCTCCAGGATAGACTCCGGACCCTCTGTGACCCTCAATGGGACAAGCGGTTACAGAAAATGGATGGATGGACTGATGGATAATTAGACTACTGTACAGAAATGTGACATTTTGTTTTAAAAATCGTTTTGCTTGTAGCTTATTTTTCAAGGTTTACATTTTTATTATTTTTACATTTTTTTTTCGTAATGAAGCTATAAAAATCACATGGATAGTTATTATGACTGTGTTTTACTATATTTAAATCATGAGTACTAAGAGTGCAGGGTCCTGTCCCTCCCGCAGCACCTGGAACTGTCCAGGGCGCCCTGGGCCGCGGCAACATCAGCGTTTTCCATTCAACACTGAGAGCGCAGGACACCCCTACGCTGCGTCAGCCGGCTATATAACACTGAAATCTTTCATTAATGACACAACCTGACACATCTTTTCCCACTTGACGCAGAGCTTCTTATGTTGCACATTTAAATGGATTTGGCTTTCGTGGAATCATTTTGCTGCGTTTAAATATGCATTAACAACAAGGATGCATCACAATGTTAGTTATTTCTCTCTCTTCCATATGAAACCATATAGAATATCGCATAAGACTGCATTTAAATTATTCAAACCCTGTTATAGGCTGATCGGCCGCAAGAGATATTGCAGACGGGCGTTATTGAATAAAGCCATTTTTTCTACATATATATCTATATATATACACCGACATATTTTCAGAATGTCAGTACTTTTCGTTGCCTGCTTCCCTGACAATATTCTGATTATTATTGTTCTTGACGAAAAAAAAATATGCTAGACAGATTTAATTCGGGATTTCGGGATATAGTTACTGTGGTAAAACATGGTCGGTTTTAAAGGTGCGTTTAATCCCGCCACGGTTATTTTACCTGGTCTCCACAGGCGACGACATATCGAGAGCTGAAGACACCTCTACCCAGTTAAGTGCAGTGCGGAGACTTCGGGAATGAAAGCAAATGCCGCGTGGGTGTGGAGACAGGAGACCGCAACTGGTCTAAATAAACGAGGCTACCCCACCTTCGAGGTGGCGTGACATGGAGCGATTGGCTGCCGACTCGGTTAGACTTTGAGGGTTTTATAAAAACCAATCCGCTTATTTTGCCGATGGACTTACGGATTGTCCCAAACGGGAACCTTCCTGCCTGGAACTACTGTAGAACAGTGCTAGAAAAAAGTACCCAACTAGGGTTGCCACCCGTTTCATAACATGGGAAGATCCCAGATTGCAGCATACTGCCAACTCCATGAATAACACGATTTCTTAAACTGTTAAATGCATCCATGCATCCTTGCAGGGAGCCTATCCCAGGCAGCATATAACACAATGCAGGGGTACACCTTGGACGGGATGCCAGTCTATCATTGGACACACACACACACACACACACACACACACACAATGTGACACATGCGCTCATCACCAAAAGCAATGCGCATTCTCAAGTTGCCATAGTTTCAAATGTTCTTTTCCCAGCAAGCATTAGTGATTGTGTGAAGTCTTGCGAGGTGCCAAACAGCATCTCATTCACAGCTCTGCCACTCCTGCATGGTCCCCAATAACAAATCTTTTGCTAAGGGGCGTTCCTAAGGTGGCGCTAATCCTGAAGCTGATACAGCTTCACTCTCAGAAAAGACCCACTGCTCTGCTGACTTGTTATCCACTCCTGTGTGGGCCGCGATCCGTACAGAGTTTGGGGCGTTTTCGGCAGCCTAACAGGCCCTAGAGTAACGGCACATAAGACACATTTTGGGAGACGGAGATATGCGTCACCAGCTGGTAATATGTCCAAGGGGCTTATGGGTCTTAACGCTTGGTGGTGTCAAGGATTCAACTGGTATGGAGAACCTTCAATTAGTTTGAGCGCCTCATCCTGGAGCTTAGTAGTAGCGTGGAATAAAAGAGATGGCAGACGGCATACTTACCAAATGGTCTCGTCGCTCTACCTATGTGATAATAATGTGTCGGAGGAATTAACTTCTGGCAACAATGATGTTGATTATAACAAATATTTAAGACATTTACAAGGTAGTTTTCAACTAAACCAAATTATGACACACATTAAACGTGTCCTCAAGCAAACTGGCACCTAAATGTTATTTTGGCTAATTACTGAAAACACACTACCCTCCTTCCATAAATTCAACATTTTTAGGTTTCCAGTTATTTTTTATATCTTTTTATGTACATGCAAAAAGAAGCAAGCTGTACGACCCAAAGCCACAGCTAGTAAGGTTTTAAATTTTAGTGGGAATAGCTTTTAATCTGTTCTTACTGGAACTTCACTTGCATAGTGTGTTTGTGCAAATTGCTTGTTAAGGCAGATCTTTAAGTGGGTCTTTAAAAATCTTTAAATAGAAACAGGACTTAAGGAAAAGGAAATGAAACCAGAGAGAGAGAGTCTGGGGTCGATATGAAGAGCTTGTATTCCTAACCACTAGCTGGTTTAGCCCGCTTCTCCTTGCTTATGTTGTTTGTACCATTATGTTAAATCATGCATCAACTGATAGCTAATGACAGCTCTCCACACTACGTGCTTGGACGCCTCGATTCTCCCTTCGCTACTAATTTACATCAATGTTCAAAAGACTGAATGAATACCATTCTTACAGATTCATATATCAAGAGTTTCACTTCCATGAAGAGTTCATGCCTCAACGCTCATACTGTATAAGGATTCGCTGCAAGCAGTCAAAGGGATAAATATGCACAATAAATAAATTGACAGACTGAACATCTAAGGTGAAGTTACATTAGAAAAATAACCATCAACAAGTTTTATTTGCATATTTTATTTGCAAATGACAAACAAAAAAGCTTCAAAAGAACCAAAACACTGATCCTCTTTTAATATATACAATCAACCAAAATGTACCCAAATGTACCAAATGTACCCATAACTTATAGTTTTTTTCTGAACACAATGAGCCTGTTATGCATGTATTATTTAACAAGTTTAATAAGGCTGATCCCATACTGTATGCCTCTTCAGCAGAGGAATGTTCCAGGCCTCTCTCACAACCAACTGTCAAAACCAACGCCATGTTGCACTTGATGATGCTCTCCACCTTGCAAATACATGTACTTGTTCGCCAAAATGCTCGCATTTCTTAGTTTCTATCAGTTCCTGAGTATTTGAACCAACAGGCAGGAAACAAAAAGGTGAAAAGTCAATGGCATTCCATGGGATTCCCTGGCATTCACTTCACGTGTTAATCTTCCAGTTTAAGTTAAACATTCATTTACTTAAACTCGATAGAACAAATTATATATTACACACACCCATACATATACATACACACATTTTTTTATATATGCATGTATGTGTATATATGTGTGTGTGTGACTTTTGAGCCACTTAGTCATTTTGTGTATTTACCTCACAAAAGAAATGACCCCCCAGCCTCCCATTGAACTGTTACATCAGTCACATTTCACCTGTATTCAGTAGCAAGGTATGGCATTCCAACATGTGTTTGGAAAATATACTGCGTAACATAGGAATCATCAGTGCGAACTTAGAAGACTCAAATAAAAATGTACCATACAAAATAAGACTATTTTTTTAAAACTGTACACTAAGTCAATTTCACAAAGAACACAAATTTCCTCCAGTCACGTATATAAAGGACTCATAATTCAAAATATATTTCTATTTTTCCGCATAGCAGGCAAAATGCCATGCTAAACATGATTAATCTTGACTGAGCGCCAGTACAAAGTTTCAGGTGCTAACATCAGTTATTGGATCTGGCTCTTTTGCATCAGCAACCTCTGCTCAGCTTCCATCAGCAAGTGCAGCTTATACCTTGCAATGGTCGTGTTCATGTTCCACAGAAACTCTGGCAGCGCCCCTTTTAGGAGGGCCTCCATTGGCACAAACTGCAGGATCTGGGATGCCTGGCTGTCAGGCTCTTGGAAAGTGGACATCTGGCGCTGCATGTTTTGCAGGACGGTCAGTAGTTTACTGTTGGGCTGTTGTTGATAGTCAATGCACAGCAGCATGGCAACAGGGCCCAAGGCATCAGAGGATGTGGGGCACCTGAACGTGACAGAGCGAAAGCACTGATGCAAGGCAAGAAGCAGCCCTGCTGTGACCCGTGTGAAGGCAGAGAGGATAGGCAGCACTAAGGATGCCCCCGCTTGAAGACTTTGGAGCGCATGCAAAATGCAGGTAAGAAATGCATACTGATATTGTGGCTCACCATCATGCAGTGTTCTCTTATGTAATGTGGGGCAAGGGGGCTCTAGGGTGACCTTCAGTAATGCCTTGCCCATCTCTGGTAAATGACTAAGCAAGGATGAGTTCCCCACAACCACACACTGATACCCTTGCTCACACGCACTATTGTCCAGTACACTGCATTTCAGCACCTCAGAAAGAATGGAGGAAGGCATTAGAACCGTGCAAGAGCTGCAAGGATGTACAAGTGGCCCTGCAGATCCACACTTTCCCAACTCTGACTGCTCAAGAGCTTCGTTTAAATGGCTCAGCAGTTCCAAGTCACAAAAGGGAGTGCTCCTGATTGTAGTCAACTCTGGACCATCCAAGATGTACCAATTATTCATGTCACAGTCTCTTGCTGCTCCTTCAAGCACACAGTCGGTTCCCATTCCCTGCAGGGCGTGTCCTTCAGCCTCATCCCTGTAACAGCCCTTTAAAACCTTCTCCCTCCAAGTCATGGACTGCTGTTCCTTCCTTTCATTAAAGGATGCCGTCTGCTTTCTAGGGCCAAAAAGTCTGCAATTCACAGCACAGCCTGGGATTATATTCTTTGAGATCCACTTACTTCGCTGGAGGTACTGCACTCGAAACCGACAGAGGTAAAACCTCACCGCGCAGTCTCTCAATTGTTCCAGTCTCTGTTGCTGTTTGGCACTCACAGCTTGGAACAATCGCAGGTTTTCCTTAATCGTTTGAACCTGATGCTTATGAAAGTACTTGCAGATTTGTTCATGCTGTGTGAGGAAAGACACCGGAATGAGACGGTTGGGGAAGAGGGCTCCCAGGCTGGTGATATCAGGGCCGAAATTCCGGATCATTTTAGACAGCAAGGGTCTCACAGCTTCTTTGTTGCAGTAGTCTAAGCAGACCACATAAACCTCTGAGTTGCCAGCCTTGCTGGTGGCTGGTTTGAAAACATTAACCTCACGGAAGCAATAATTCAGTAAGTAGAGCAAGCAGACAGAAGAGTGCTCATAGAGCGTGAACATCTTTAGGACAAACGAGCCCCCCTCTCCAAGCAGAAGCAGCGCAGCCACCGTCTCACAATAATGCAGCGGGGCCACCAGAGCTTCCTGCTCATCTGGGCTTCCCTGACAGTCAAAGCTTCCATCTGCCGTGACCAGATCAATGGTGGACATGTTTCTGGTGAAACCCTGCAGCTCAATCAGATGCTTCTGAAGCATTATATCTCCAGTATTATCACTACCAAAAAACCACCAGGGTAGTGTGTTGATGATCAAGCGATCATCTGTAATCATGGTCCCAGTGGAATTGCCTTCATGATAAGGGTTCAGGGTGTTGGCAACCCATCGCCAGTCACAGAAGGTGTTGGTTTTGAGGTAGTGGTTAAGACTGGCAATGAAAGCGCCTGGAGCTTCACAGAGGTGCACGGAATTCAGCTCCCCACACTCTTCTTGTAGGATCTTGTCAGGGATCAGATGAAAATTGCACAGGATCTCATAAAACTTGCACCAGGCCTGGGTGCAGATTTCTGCATTAGCAGTGGCACGTACCTGGGCTATTATCTTGCCAGCTCTATTGGTGAAGGATGTGTGCTGGTGCCACACCTCCAGGTTTTTGTCACTCAGCTGGTTCTTGACAGCATTCAAGGAATTCTTCAGAGCTTGCAAGCAGCTATGTTGCTGGGCGATGTGCGTAAATGACTCACTGGGATCTGGAATGCACCAATCCCCTGACCGTGGTTTAACATATTTGAACTTTTTTTTGAATAGTTCCTTGATTTCTTCAGCGACATCCACACTGAAGGAGTTCAGATACGATGATTTTCCAGCTTTAATTATCCTTCTCCTTCTCCCTCCTTGGGCTCCACTCATCCTGTCAGATATCCTTATGCCTAAATCATAAATAAAGACAGGTAAGTGGATGCACGTATAATAAGCAGAAGAGATTCTCGGTAAACAGAAATGCAATTTATACCCTACGAGTGCAACGTGTGTGTTTACAGATGACCAGTGTTGGGCAAGCTACTTGTAAAGTGTAGTGAGCTAAGCTATCAGTTACTCAACAATAAATTAAGCTTCACTA
>JAODLD010000021.1:23216920-23228478 GCA_026781065.1 Mormyrops boulengeri | reverse complement strand
ATACCCTTTGTAATCCTATGACAAAACATGACTATACTGCACCCAAGATTTTGGGTGGGACTGCATTGCATGTACACGTAGCATAAATTCCTTGCATAGGTGCATGGATGAAGTGTGGAATCAATGCAGAAAACGTGGCGGCCATGATGCATACACAGACGCATTGTAAGCATCGAGTGTACACCAGCCCTAAGAGTAACACGTTACAGAAACAAGTAAATGCAGACAAACTAAAGTCATATCTTACAGCTAAATATACCTATATTGTCAGGGTATATCAATTTCAAATAGTTAACGATTAAAGTTGATTCTCTGTATGGTAGAGTAACACCACAAAGGATTCTACTAGAGGTAAGGACCGCATGCTGATTACAGCACATTACCACAGGGCAAACCACCTCAGGGATGAGGGTGGGTGATACCTCAGCACCACACTGATCAGAATGGAAGAGTGCGAGTTTTTTCCCTGTGGCTGGAGTACCAATCCTCCCACCAACCCCAGGACCTCCTTGCAGGGCTGGATGTAGATTAACATCATACCCAGGACGAACCAACTGCAGGTTAAGGGCCTTACACAAGGGCCCAATGAAGGAGAATTACTCATGTCTTTCACAGTATTCAAACAAGCAACCTTGCACCTGCTAGCACAAATCCCTAGCCTCAGAGCCACCAGTCTGCCTCCATTCTACTAAACCTGTATAACATCTCTTGTGTAAGGATTTGGGTATACTGTATTAAAAAAAGGCAGATTTCAGAACAACTCTCAAAATCAAGCACAGTACCATATGTCAGTAACCCTTTAATTTCATGTTTAACTCAAACATTAGAATATGGATTGGGTTCAAATTGAAATTATAATGCTTCAGCTGGGTTTGGGGTCAGAACTTACAACAGCAACAGATTAGGGTTGGGAGATGTCTACCTAACTGGCATATGATGATGTCTACAGTGAAACATACTGATAGATAGGCTTGTCATGTAAAGGTACTTCAGATTTTCGCTGGCTCAACATTGGTATGACTGTCAGCCATCAACGATAGACGATAGCACTGTCCATCAGTCCAACCCTACTACAGATTTTATATCTATGCTAAGCTTGAAGTAATTTTTTTTTAAAAAAACAACTTGCCAACGATGCACTAAAGAATGATTTCTGGTTTTCATGGAAGCTTGTACTCACTATTTTAAATCAGTATAAAGTGCTTTGTACAAGTCTGATTCAGTTGAGCCAGCCATTTGTACAATACCAGAACAGGGGCATAACAGCTGTCAGCAGCTGTATTTAATAGATTTGTTATTATGTAATGTGGCAGAAAAATAACAAGCGCCGTGGAGCATCCTCGTCACCTCGATCACATATTTTAATTCAAAATCTCCAATTTTGAAATAAAAAATGTAAGGGTGCGTTTTGTGGATATTTAGCACACATTTAAATAGCATATCTCGGAATATTGCGGAAAACTTTCTGGCAGCTGCATGCTACTTTGAGCTAGTCATCAAACTGTATACAAAAATGTATAGATCAAAATTGTTTTGGATTAGCATATTTTGTAAGATTTACATCTAGTGGATTAATGGTAATTAACAAGTAAACCGATTAACACGGCTGGAGAAATTGCAGTTAAGCACAGTAATCGTGAGAGCACGGACCAACCACGACTTGAATTACAGCCTTTAAGTTACAAGTTACAAGGCAGGATCTATCGGGTCATTTTCTGTAACGATCATCAGAGTAATGGCTTCCGTTTTGATACCATGTAACACAACATACTTGTGTATATTGCCAACAGGCCATATCTCAGCAATTAAAACATCCTATTTAGATATTACTATTGACAACCCACAGAAACATGGTACCGCTGATGATACCCACACAAAGTTTTCAACGGACAGGTAAATCACACAAAACACGTAACTTTAACTGCCACCAAAGATGCTACAACCAAACAGCAGCGCTTTAATTAATTTTATAATATAGTTTGGCCGCAAAACTGCAAATGTTTATCATCATGACAGAATAACAAAAATACCAGGAGAAACTTAATTACAATACCAGAACAGGGGCGTAACAGTTGTCAGCAGCTGTATTATTTAATAGATTTGTTGCACTTGTCACAACAGACTCCCTTACAATAGTAAAATATAAATCTTAACATGGAAAACTGATTCAGTCATAGGGAAAATAACATTATTACATAATATCTGGCGGAAAAAAACAAGCACCCTCGTTTTGATAAAGAATTACGTCTTATATAAAAGCTCAACTTGAGAGCGTTTGTGAAGGAGGACAAAACGCCAAGAAAGCGAAAGAACTTCAGGAGAGTACGGGGATCTCCGCTGGGCCTACTTCGGCTAAAACTTAGTTAAACTCGAGCGGTCTCCATGCAGTTCACGCTCAGTCCGTTGCCTCAGATGCCGCTACACCACATACTAAAATTGACCCCATTTGGTTATTATATTTACCTTTGACATTTCACTGTCCTTAAGCCGCGACGAACCAGTTACCCACCTTGGCTGCAGTTAATGAGCATGCGCGGATGCTTCGCACTGCTGTGACGTCAACAAACAAGATGGGTAGCAAATGCCCTGTAATTCATACCCACAACGGGGACCCGCTAGTTAAGTTAATCGCACCAGCACACCTTTGTATAACAGCTTAATAGATGATTGTCGTAACCGTTCAACATCTATCACCGATTAGTTATTGTTATTTAAACCACTTTAGAGTTTATTGTCCGTTCAAAGTAATAGTAGTACTAATAATACTGCAATAAAACAACATACGAAGGAATAGCATTAAAATTGATACAATAACAAAAAACAGAAGGGGGCAAAATTCTGATCACCCAAAACAAGAAAATCTGAGCGACAGGTACGGTGAAACGAATGCAAGTGGCAAAAGCACACTAGAAATAAACGTAACAGAAGAAAATTTACACGCCAGTTCATATTTTAGTATTCAAAATACTTTCGCTTTTGTGCTATCGCTATTAAACATAAAACCGCTAGCACAGATAAACCGATCACTATACTAGTATTAAAAATGTCTGCTGTTTATCGCCGGGATTCCAGCATAATACTAATTTGTCTGGGTTTTGTTGACTCCTACCAAACCCCAAAGCCTTCCCCTGCCTTCAATCCGAAGTCCAATCCAATCAGAGTGACCATAACTAATTTAACAAATCGGAAAGCAGTTTATTGTAGCGCATGGAGATACGGTGCTATGGCAACCACCAAGCTAAAGACTCTGAAAGATGTACAGAGGGAGGACTGATTGTACTTCTGTAAGTACAGCTAAGTAGAGCATTTAAGACGTAAAGTTTATACGTCGACCGGATTTTCCTACCTGTATGCATTTAGAAATTGCTTGTTTAAGGATAAATCATTTTGAAATGTATTATATCGTGTTTGCCAGTTTCTGGGTAACTAAGTTTGTACGCCGCGGTTCATTAAACTGTAAAGACACTCGCGTTACAAAGAAATTATACCTTATAGTCACCTGTTGCTTATTTATTTCATATTTTATTCCATTCTCAGATGCTCACAAATTTGAAATGCTAAGCGGAATGGACAAATTACCTGCACCCGCCGTTTTGTCCCAGGGCTTGATGAGCAAAGTAAGGGCATCACACCACCACAAACTACTCGAAGAGCAACACCAGCAAATTAGAGTAAGTTTTTAAAATCGATCATTATAGAATTAATTAGCCCAAGATAATTTCTTTAACCAGTTTCCTATTTATTTTACTATTTCACGTCATAGGATTACATTTAATATACTTAGGCTTAAATATACATTAATATGTATTTTGCATATGTAATCGAAGCCATTTTGGTTGCAAAATAAATAAAGAAAGTTCCTTAATTTACATGAACTGTATCCCTGCTCTTTTTGTCTACATCTCTGGAGACTTGGGGCAGTTTTATCATTAACAAAATAACAGGGTTACAAGAAAAATGCAATAAGGAAACTGCATGTTACAAAGTATTGAATCCTTTCTTATTGTGAAATCCATTACTTGTGCCTCTGCACATTTTTATTGAAATAAATTGATGTTTTATTTGGCATTTGCGAAGTACAGGTACATTGGAATGTTTCATTTCACATATCCCATCATGCTCTCCTGTGAGACACATACCATTGAGAATGAGGCTTGGGGTCCAAGTGCAGGGTCACGCCATTTATCTGGTGTGCCCCTGGAGCATTTCGGGGGGTTATGGGCCCTTGCTCTAGGGCCCAGTGGACATATGACTAGTCTGCTGAAGACTTGAAGCAGCAAGCTTTCGGTCACAGGCACAGAAGACTAGCCTGCAGAGCTGCACACTGCCCCAAATATGGATTTCCAGTTTGTTGCCTGGCTGATAAGTTTTCCCACTGAATCAAGCTGTTATTTTGATACTTGTCATGTTTGAAGGAACAATGCCAAGCTTAACATCTGGTATAACTCTTTGTGAAATTCAATTTTAAAGCACACAATAAGTATATATCTCTGTTGAAAATCATTTGCTTTCATTTCAGTGTAACACAATATAAAATTACTTAAGATATCAGAAAGTGACAAGATTCCTATATGATGCTCTCTTGAAGAGTAAGAATTATAACAGGGTTCTTCAAATCTGGACCCCGATTCCAAATCCAGGCCTTGTTTTCAGTTCTCCCAGGTAGTTAGTTTAATAATTACTGATTCTGATTGGCCAGAGGCTTCATACCTGGCTCACAGGTAGAGGAAGGCTGGAAAATCAGCAGGGCTCGGACCTTGAGGACCGTGAGTTGAATAGCCCTGAATTATAAGATAACTGAGAAAATGAAATATATCTCATTCGTCATATATTTCTATGTTAGGATAGTGTGCACTTTGCTGTCCTCTTTCTGATCCCAGGATACGTTCAAGTCTGTGTTTTTCTATTTCAGGAAGGTATTCATTTATGAAAAAAGGAGCTATTCTTGAAACATGCTCATATAAAATACTTCATGTATAGATATTGGATACATAGATTTTTTTTGATGAATATAAACACTTTTAATTGCTTTGAATTCCGCATGGAAAGAATAATTTAGCATATTAACATTTTAATCCATTGTTCTTCAGCTAATCAGCTGAAGTGCTTTGTCTATTTGGCTTTTAGACATACCTGGCATTTTTATGGGTAACTTTTTATTTTATTTTTTATTTTAAGTTATTATTGCCATAGCAAGAGCAGTACTCGGAAACATTTTCATACTGAAGTATGCTTTTCAGTAGTAATTAAAAAATCTGAGATTTAATTAGATGTGCCGCAGATATATTAGATTCAGTGGTTGTTGATTGTTGTCCTTTTCTCGATTCAGATGACTCCATCTGCGTTTGCCCACGAAATGTCCCTATCTACAGAGCAGCGTCTGGTAAACACACATGCAATGCATCCGCCTCGGATTCTGGAGGTCCTGGATATGAGCGAAACCACTCACCAGAAGGTAAGAACAGAATGTATTGTTATTCAGAGGGTGACTATGTTGACCCACGCATACTGAAATGCTTGCAATGTTAACACAGACACCCCAAATCAGTCTTAAAATAAAATACCAATGAGTAAGCATGAATTAACTGTACTGATATTTTTATTTAGGCCTTTTGTGTTTAAATATTGGCCAGTTATTAAACAAGATAATATCTGTTCTGCCCACCCTGCAAATATAAAAAAATATATAAAATAAAATTTGCATATTCTGTATTCTTTACATAAAGTATCCTCCATGAAATAAAATGACTTTCTGTTAATTTTATGTTGCAACGAGATCATAAAAATGCTGTTTTATGGGATTCTTTATTTGAAGGCAGGAGCTACCACAACCTGATCCTAAAATCATCCTGCTTTGGTTTATATCAGTGCATAAAGACACAGAGGCATAGTCATCTATTAGATGACAGTTTGGGAGCAATACTTGTGTCTAGGAAGCTGTGTCTTTAAATCCCTGATTGTAACTGTAGTATTTAATGTGACTATGGATAAGCCTGACTGATAATCGCACAATGACATACTGGCATTTCTGCATTACACAGAAAAGGCACATTACTGATCCATTACCATGTGACTCGTTAACGTCAGAGAAAGGAATGGATGTGCCATCTCTACACGGTCCTGTAGTCCCATCAAGCTGTTATTGGTCCATTTGAACAACATATTTATTACGGAAAAGATGAAACTCAAGCCAGTATTCCTTTGATCCTGATTCAGTACAAAGTCGGCCAAGGCCAAAGATAATGGTTTGAAAATTGCATTGGCCAAAGACTCTGGATATGTAGAATCTTATGGCTCAAACAATCTGGATCATGTATCTATTGGTTTGCACTTTTCTGCATTATTTTAGCCTCCTCCCTTTCTTTATGGCTTAGGGCAGAGTTTGAACAGGCAGCTTTGAAGACTCCTGTGCATTTGTTGGGGCTTATTTTATGGATGTCTCTAAATTGTTTCTGGACTCATATTTTCTTCCCCTTCTCGCCACTTTCAGTTTTCCTGACTTGCTCTCTTTTGCTGCATAGCACAGTTTGTGCATGAATAGATTTCGAGGCCCTGGCCAACTAGAATGGCTCAGTGCAGCTAATTAAATAAAAAGTGATGCCCTGAAATTGAGAGAAAGAAGCGGACGGAAGGAGGTGATGGGTGGGGAATGTTGAGCTGGGGGAGGGACTTCATTCTCACACTTTTATTTGTGCTTGTTGGGACTGATGTCCTTGGTGCTATTACCTGCAGAGCCAAAATTGCGAGACAGCATCAGACATCAGGGTATAATGACAAGAGTGAAGTAAAACTTTCTAATACGTGCTTGTGGAGTTTTCCCCAGCCGTCACAGCAAATATGTATTTTTATCCCATCGTCCATCGAAGGGTCCCTTCCATCAAATCTTTGATAGAAAATGGTGTACAGACCCGTGACTTGACAGTATGACAGAGACCTCCCTCAGCTAAAAGAAATATTGACACATAATCCATCACTTCTAAGGTGCAGCAGTCAGTCAGCATCAAGTGAAAGGCACTTAAGGAAAGCTGATGACTGTCATTTTTTGAGCAGAATTTATGTTGGTGTGCCACAGTTTGAGGTGTAAGTGACTTTGAAGGGACTCCTGGTTTAGTAAACACTTACCTCCATGCAACACGCAGTGAAACAGTATTATCATTGGTAACACTTCACTTGAGGGGGAAGAAATAGTATATTAAACCCTTACTTATGTATTAATTAACCACAACCTAAGTCTTAGTTACATACTGATCTCATGTTCGTTCATCATTAATGAATCGTGACGTTGAAATACTGATCCGACGTTTGTTTGCCATTAATGAATCTTGACGCAGCTTTTATTTCAAGTAGCTACTGTATTTGTTCGTGATTTCTACTTCCGTATAGTAACTGAGTTAGTACTATTTGTGCGCCCTCATGTAAAGTGTTGAGTATAATTATCTCTTTCCATTTCATTTTTCCATTTTCAGTTTTCGTCTGTAGACATTGACCAGGCTTTGTTCCAACCATTCCCCTCAGAGATAGTGTTCCAAAACTACACTCCTTTTGAGTCATATGAGGTACCGCTGGTGCTTCGCAATAATGACAAGGTAAGGCAGATGCATCGTTGGCTCTCGGTGGGAGCAGTGTCTGTCAAAGTGGAGAAGGTTTGGCAGGCTTAATGCATTCATTAGAGGTAAAAGTCAATGATGCCATAAGGACAAATGACCCGTGTACCCATCTGCATTGTTTACATTTGCATTGTATTTAGCAGACACTTTTATCCAGAGTGTCGTACATTTTTTACTGTAGACATCAGTGTCAGCTTGCTTGGGGGTTAAGGACTCTGAAATTACTCTGCCAACTCTGGTATTTGCTCAGCACATATTGTTGTTACCACCTTGAATATTTGCTCACGAACAGCATACTTGTGTCCCTTGTAAAAATCTTCTATACACAGGATGTATTTAGGGTTTATTTTAAATTATGACTATTAGATAAATGGATGGTTACCAAGACTAAAGAGCTAATATGTTAGACTTGAGATTTTCTATGGTATTTGATAGCGCAGTCATTCTTTTTCAGTGATAGGAATATCTGGTTAGGTCTGATGTAAATGCATTGTGCTCAGCTATGCCATAATTTTTCGTTATGATGTTTCATTGCAGACTCACTCTGACTCTTCTGTTGTTTGCTGGGTGTGATTCAGAGTGTGTATGTGCTGTTGCTTTTCAGATCCCGCGCTTGGTGAAGGTTGTGGAGGAACAATCCTTGTACTTTAAAGTAATTAACCCAGCAGACGTGTGCAGTAAAGTCGCTCCAGGCTTGGTGTCCACGTTCACTGTTCTCTTCACCCCCCAAGAGAACAAGGTAAAGCACGGAGGGTGACTTTGTATCACACATGAGATTACAACACACGCTTGCATTCCAGCTCCCCAAGCCCTGCCTGAAAGCGATGCGCAAATGCAGCTGGCTGGATTATGTCAGCACACATTATGCATTTGATAAATAACAATCCAGCACTGGCACAGTAGAGAGAGAGAGAAACTGCTGTGGAAATTCACAGTCACACAGAGAGAGATTAACAAAAATGCCAGCAACAGATATTTACATCAGTCACATCAATGCCAAGAAGTAAATGGGGAAGTCGCATAATAGCCTTGCACAGTCCACTGTGTGCAAGAACTCCTTCACATCCTGCACTGTGATTCCTCTCCACATGTGACCCTGTAAGTCAGTGTTTCCCAACCCGGTCCTCGGGTTCCTGCTAGACAGTCCACATTTTCGCTCCTATTGGGAGCTGGGAGGGAGCAAAAACATGGACTGTCTGCCGGTCCCCCAGGACCTGATTGGGAAACACTGCTGTAAGCGGTAGCGGATGGGAGATGAAAGTCAATGCTGCTCCGTACACTTCCTTCTGTGTCGGGAGCATTCATTCAATGTTGGCATTTCTTAAGAAAAGTCACGAGACAGTTCTCACCGCCGTGTAGATAGAATCATGTGGAATAATAATCATCCCGCAGCCGGTGGTTGATTCTGAATTGCTGGACAGGTATTAGGAAGTCAGCTATGCTATATAGAGTCTGACATCAACATGCCAAGGTATCTTGTATCTTGTAGGTGAGTTTACATGTTCTCTTATGGTATAATTCACAATAAAAATATTTCTGACAAAATTTTGACTCGGTTTTCCTGTGATGCATCAGACAGAAATTAATGCGCGATACTGTGAGAAATATCATTCTGAAGCAGATCTATCCACAACCATTTGAGACCCAGGGACAACAATTTCATGTCTCTGCGGCTACTTTCTCACTTCCCTGTAATAAATATGAGTTGAGACTGAATGCCACTGCCTTTGCTAGTGTTCCTCCAAATAACAACACCGGCAGTGTGGCCTTTGCTTAGCTACTGCGGGCGCGAGGCCACTCCCACCGCCGCCCACTTCTGTCCCGTCATTGGCCACCATCCTGCCTCTTCTATGCCAGATTACTGTCTATGCTGTGAATACAGAACCATAGGCTGCTAATGGAATCGCTTTGTTTTGATGCCCCTGGGAAGACGGGAGCCTTCCCTCCCTGTGCCTCCGGCAGTTTTAGTATTGTATAGAATCCAGTGAGCTGTTTTGACGATGATGCGGAAATTGCAAATTCCAAGCTTTAGGTTTTATTTTAACACACACACAATCAGCCACTCTACTATTGTGTAGTGAAGCGCTTTTCCTCCTTCTTTCTGGATTTTCTTTGAAGGAAGTAATGCAAATGCCATGCAAAGTAAACCAAAATAGTATAAAAAGATAAGAATAAAATAATGCAAAAATAAAATAACAATAAAAACAATCAAGATAAAGTGACTGCAAAACAGACAATAAAAACACATTAGTAAATAGTAATGAATTAGTAATCAATAGTAAAAGTGCAGCTGGAGTACAGTTTGAGAACAGTGACGTGAAGTGACTTGTTAGCTGTGGGGTGTCCTCGTCGAGGATACGAACGGCCTGATGGTAATAAGGAAAAATGAGGAGAAATCTGTGTGTTTTTCTCACAAGGCTTTGTAATCTTATGCTCTGCTTTATAGCTCTCAGCTCCTATTTAATTGGCTTCCTGTACTGTAATAGTTCTGGAGGAAGCTATCAGGTCTTGCCATGAATAGTACGTGGGTTCATCATTCTCTCCGGGATGCAACAGATGACTGCTAGAGGGTTGCGCATTTCGCATTCTTTTCAAATTCATTCAGTTTGCCTCTGCGCAACCCGTTACAATTGCCTCAGATAATTAGCAGAGGTATTGCAAGTTGGTTTGAATTAAGAATGGAATAAATTTTCATGGAAGCGTATATAGACAGTAGCTCTTCGCAAATAGCAGAACCATTCGGCGTCTCACTGTTTACGAATATGATTTTCACTATTCCTACATGCAGCTCAAACTGAATACACTTCAGTTTTTTTCTCTTCAGGTGACACATAATTTATTGCTTGGTACAATTTGGAATCTCTTATTTGTTAAGAATTTGTGCTCCCGACGGCGATTGCCAGCATTGCCCAAAAGGGAATTTATTTTTAGTTTATTAGTTTCTAATTTTACCTAATGTTTTTTATTCATTTGTACTGCAGGATATTTTAAGATAATTGCCAGGCACAAAGGAGCAGCAGCAGAATCTCTCCTTCAGGTCCATGTCCTCGACCATCATGCTGCCTGCTATCATCCTGCTATCGCTCAACCTCAAGGTTTCATTTTTGCTGCAGGACTACATCCACCGCATCATATGTGTGACCGAGAGAGAACGGTTTGAGGTGCCCGTCCGGGCTGTGGGGCCAAGGGCCATCCTGGATTTCCCAGACCACCTGTACTTCCCTGTCAGCCCTGTGAAGTGCCCCTCCCAAAGGACCCTGCTTGTACGTAATGTGGGGAAGTGTGAGGCCAGGTTCCAGCTTAGCACACAGAGGTGAGAGCAAGTTGGAGGTATAAAAGCATATACCTTTGCTATTGCTAATGTCGGAGGTTTGTTCTCACCTGCCGTGTGGGAGGCTTGGGTTTGATTCCTGGCCAATGTGCGCATTATTCTTTTGGGGGCAGCGTGTGCCTTAGTGAGTCGGGTTGCTGTGGTTGTGATCTGAGGGTGGTGGATTAAATCCTTAGCTCCGATTGTTCCAGGGGCACTGACCCCACTCTCTCTCAAAAAAAATAGACATCTCCTTGGATCTTCTGCTAAATAAATATAGTATAAAAACAGATTCATCCTGGGCTGGATGTATTAAAACGTTGCATATAATGGAGATTAGAGTATAAATTAGATCTAGCCTGGAATGGATGTGCAAAATCATGTTCATGGGAGTTTTATTTGCACAAAAATGTTCTGAGGGCAGAATGAAAACTTATTGGTTATCTCTCTGAACCGGATTATAGAGGAGGTCAGTTCAAGCAACTAGAGGAGGTGGGACCAGCCAATCAAGATGTCTTTGTCCTGCCTCTTCTACAATCTGTTCTCTATCATTTTTTGGTCTTCCTTCAGAACATTTTTGTGTAAGTAAAACTCCCATGAGCTAAAACCATGCATGTTTGCCACACTGTGTATAATAGCAC
>JAODLD010000021.1:23204353-23216820 GCA_026781065.1 Mormyrops boulengeri | reverse complement strand
AATAGCACTTGGTTCCAGCTGGTGGGAGGCCTCAGGTAACCCTACTGTACTTCAGAGTGCTGTGAAAAATTACTGCAAAGCCCTGTACTCTAAACAGTAGCCCTGCCTGGGAGTTAAACAGCATCGTAACAACATATGCATCAGAATGGCATTACCGTCTGCACCATCTCGTTAGCCTGCATTGACCATGCTAAATGGAAGGGCAGCGTGTCAGAAAAAAGCCCCAGAGTTTTCAGGCTGAAGTATCAGTTTCCATTACGCATTAGATATGTTATTGACAAAGTCCTATTTCTCTAGTGCAACCTAAATTCTAAACCTTAATTAGCTAAATCTTCACTATATATTTGCTGTATGAATAATTTTAGGATGTATCAAACCAGCCTAACTCCAGCCTATGATGAATAATATACTGAGAATTTTTAAATCTGTTAGAAAGATTATATATACGTTGACATATATATCTATCTATAATATATCAGTGTTGCAATGTTTGCCGAATATGTCCTGAATATATTTCCTGCATCTTAGATAGTAAAATATTAATTACTTGGCCATGTTGTGCTGTGTAATACTGATTGAACTTGAGTGATCATCTTATACTTCCACGTTGACAGTATCTGCTGAAACAGCCATATAGTCATAACCAAATTCTGGCTTGTTAAGGAATGGATTTATTTTGTACCATAGCATCAACCATCCATCTACGAACCACGTGTCCTGGTCCGGGTCATGCAGCCCCAAACACAGGGCACATCCTAAACAAGACGCCAGTCCATTGACACACATGGAATGGGGCAGGATCTGACCCCAAACTTGTAGAGGCACGAGGCGACAGTCACTGTAACAAAAAGCCCTGAGAATAAGTATTCTGTTTTGGAGGGAAAAAGAATCATATACAAACAAAAATATAAAATCAGTACTTCAGTCATTTCTATTGAAAAGAAATTCAGAAATGGAAATCTGATGGCTGAAATCAATTCATTAGGCTCTTTTGGTCACAGATACAAGGTGGGTCAGGGAAAAGAGCGACATCACCTAGGAGTTCATGAGGTTGTTGATTGTGGCCTGTGGAATGGATGCCCACTGATCAGTGTCTCTGTGAAGTTGTCTGGTATCTGGTATCGCTGGGAGCTGGAACTGTTGTATATGTTGATCCATGCAGGCCGCATGAATGTGAAACTTGAGGGATCTTGGGGCATTTTGTTGCTCAACAAAAACTGCTAATTTTACAGTGTCCTTTTATTGCCTCCACAATAAAGAACACCCATGTAATGATCATGCTGCTGAATCAACTTTTTGATTTGCCACACCTATGCTGTAGATAGATTAGCAGAAAACTGAAAACAAAATGTGACTTTTTGTTTGGCAGATTTGAAGGTCATGAGCTTTTTGTGTTTACAAAAAACTTGGATGCAAAATGGGAGCAAACCAAAAACTGTCACATCTATAATGATAGTGTGGCTTCCTGCACTATGCATCTCCTGCTCTGTGCTCTTTCCTTGCAGTCCTTTTTCAGTGGACCCCCCCCGCGGGACCCTGGGGGTGGGACAAAGCATGCAGGTGACAGTGGACTTCTTACCGAAAACAGCTGGGGACTACTCACAGGACCTACGGCTGCATTACCACTCAGGTAACACACATAACGTGCACAGGTCCACATGAGATGCAAAGTCTTACTCCAGCATCAATGCACATTCCCTTTGTGCAGAAATATTCTCATTTCCTTGAAATATTATTCTTGTTCTGCTCATGTCACGAGGCAACATGCAACCTCATCCCGAATCACGATTCATTGCAGCATAACAATACACTCCATTGGTATCTTTCTATAGCACTGGAAAACTCAGGTCCATATCCGGACCAGAACACAATTGAATTTGGACCACATGATTGACCCTCCCCCTCCCAACCTCCCCCAATGTGGCAAATTTTATCATTGAGGGTGCCCCTTCCCGGTCGCCGTGTTTTTTCCAGACACAGTGCACCTGGGCTTTGTGTTGCTGATGGAATTTGGCCCTAGGTGAAAAATAATCTGGGAACCCTGTTCTATAGTCTGGACGAAACTGCGAACATGTATCCAGGAACTATTGTATAAATAACCCAATGACTGAACAGGCTGCAATATAAATGACAGTCTCTAAATGTTAGCAGCAGTAGCATTAAAATTTGTTGCAATGTCACAGAAACGCTGAGAGAATTTGATTGCATTAAGCTTGCCAAAAAAAAAAATACAGCACCCTTCGGACAGGCTGACCTTTCCTCTTCGTGATTCATAAGCAGTAACAGTCCCGGACACAAAAAAGCATCCAAGTGGAGAAACTGCGCCATCTCAAGGTCATATAGAGTATGGCCACTCGCAGCCTGACCGCATCGAACACAATCAGTATCCTAGGGGTTTGCTGTGTGTGATTGTAATTTAGATGCAAAGTCAGTGGCCTGTTATTACGTTTGAGAAAAAATAAAATAGTAAGAGAAATAAAGCATTTTAATGGAATTTCTATACTCCAACATTTCTCTCTAATAAAAAGCCAATATAGAGACTATAAAGAATAAATGAATACTGATGGCATATGTATTGGTATGTGTAACACTGACTAGCTCTTTTAAAAATATATTTTGATCATTAGGTCTAATTCCTTTTCCTCTTCTGCTTATATGCGAAACTAAGAGGGAATGAAACTCAGAGCTGTTCCCAGGACACAGTTAATTCTAGGCTAGCGACTGAGGTGTCTCGCTGAAGTGACACTTATGGCCCTGTGTGGATTAGCAGGACTAATTAAGCAGGTGCCTGGGAGGAGAGGGGTGGTGACATTACTGCCCTCACCGGAACACTGTGGGTCTGTCGCTAGCACCCTGGGTATCCACGCCGTGTTCAGTGCAGTGTCTGTGTGTTCTTGCGGACGTGTGTGTGTGTGGAGGCGACCGCTTATGAGGACTCTGTACCGGATCCCCGGTCCCATCAGAGAGGCAGCTCTCTCAAGGAATAAACATGCAGCCCTTTAAAAGGCGGCTTTGTCACATTTTATCACGTGCTTTAATTGATGAGAAGGCTTTAGCTACATGTGCTTTTTAATTTAGCGACTACCCCTAGGATCCTCCTGGGATCCAGGGTCAAATTGTTTTTTTACATAAATTAGATGTTGTGATAGTAAAAAGTGCACCTCAGACATGTGATATCGTCTTAAAGCCTTACTGTACTCATTAGCAGGACTTAAAAGAGTGGCATGTAGTGTATGAGACAGAGGAGAAAAAAACATAATGTCCTCTACCAAGGGCATAGGTTTGGTTTCAACATTGGTAGGGACCAAATCAGCCCCAAACGCCCCCGCCCCCATAAACACACATGATACTCCCACAATATCAGTGGTGACATGTCCCTACCATCCATGCCGAAATCTACACTCTTGTCCTTTGCAGAGGACAAAAATGAGTGGCTGGATCTCAGGAGGGTGTGGTGAAGATAGTAGACATTCAGGTATTAACATTTTGTGTAATATTTTGTTACCTCCACAAATTTTTCCCTGTTATTGTATAAACCATTGCATGTGATCTTCTACTGAGATGTGAACATTCTCTTTAATCATAGATCTGTGACATAAATTGTAACTCCAGAGCAGTTGGGTAGGTCTCACATCTAAATGACACTTTAAACTTTTCGGTCTTGCCCAGTGGTAAAACATGAATACACACCTTGTATTTCACATTCCACATCTGAGGTTGTGAACTCATCTTTTTTTTTGTCTTCCCACTTTGCAGTTTTCCCACTAATGTACTTTTTAGTGTACATCGTGATTCTATAAACAAATGCGACTTGTGCAGACAAGCCTTCCCTCAGTATGCACGCGATACTTGGTCAGGTGATATGGGGAAATGCAGCGAATGTATAATTTATGCGGAGGAAATAAGATTCTGCAGCTTAATTAGTAATTTTCCAGGGATTTGCTGGAGAGACTTTCTGCTCCTTCAAAAGTGTTGATTGCCGGTAAGTAAAACTTTGCTTTGTGGAGGGAAGGTGGCGTGTCAGTTTGGAAGACCCACATTGCATCAGTGAAAAGGGAAAATGTGAGGCAGAAAGGCAAACCTGGGCTTGCAAACGGGGATTCAGTGTGCGGTAATCGCAGAGGCCAGTCAAAGCCATTATGAAAAGGTACATCCTTACATTTGCATGTGCAGGGTAACCCCTTTGTGCTATGGCTGATTTTGATTGGCTACCTGTCATGTCTACTGAGCCTTGGGGTTGAATCAGGGCTACTTGCATTGCAGAGTCACTCATAGACACAGCACATGCACACACACAGAGGGCCATGCATACAAGGGACAGGCCTCACTTTTGGAGATTGTTGCTCTGTAATCCCCCATCACTCCTAAAATATCTCTTAAAAATATATGCTTTTTTTAGATACAGGCTTTGTACCCTTGACACAAAGCGCTATTTCGCTCTTGTGTAATATTACGGCCCGCGTGCTCGCACCCTTTTGCCCTGGTAATTAAGCAGAACGTGGGGATGGATTTATAGCGACAAAGAGTGTGTAAAGCATGTTAATGAATGCTAATTGCCAGGAAAATGACATGCATATTATTACTGTACAGTGTCTAAGAAGTATGTACAAAGACTTAGGTTGGTGGGGATGTCTAACATTAAATATGTATTGGGAGAATGTTACACTTCGTATTTCGCATATATGCTACATTTATAGCCAGATATATGCATTTGAGTTAGACCTTAACTGGATTATGTATAGTATTCACATTCATGTTGTAGATAACATACCCAAGAGAATAGAGGGGATTAGTGTTTAAGCCATTCTGGTTTTACTAATCCTCATTTTCGTTGTTTTGTTATGGTGCATGCGTACTTTATTAAATACGCTTCGGAGAGGAGGCCGTTCTTCGGTAATCGTATGCAGATGAGCTTGCTTGGACGGTTCCTCTGGGTTTCGCCCAAGGCACTGTACTCTCATGCTTACTGATTACCTGCCTTGTTCTTCATCCTTTGTCTCTCTCGTGCTCCATCTTGAGTTGGCTTTAAGATGTTCTCCCTGTATACGCATAAGTCTGCTCTGAGTTGCTGGTTTTCTCACACGCTCCGAATGCAAGGTGCCCAGGATGCGTCAGGCCGTGCAGTTTATGACTCATATCATCAGCTGCCTTTGTTCCTCCTTCTTCCATGTTCTTCAGAATACTTTCCAAGGATTCTGTTGGCACCAGTAACTAGCAGCGTCTGGTGGCGTGATAGAAAATTCCTCCTAAATCTAGCTGGGTTTGCTATGCTGTGAACGTTAGGGGTGCCAGAAGAAATATTAAGGAGATGGATTCCAGCAGAAGTTCACATTTGATTTGAGCTAATGTGAGATATTTTACCCCATTGCTTCATTATTAGTATATGTAACTCAGAAATGGCAAATCTAGTTACAGTAATAACAGATTTTTTTATAGGGTTATGCAGGGAGCTGGGGAGTGTGCAAACCGGGTATAATGCAGAGCCAGTGGAAACACATTAGGTGTTTACCCAAGTGCAATAATCCTTGAGTAATATGATTTCCCTCTTTAAGAGCACGCTCCCCCCTTCTGGGAATGTAAATGTAAGACATGGTTTTTATTTGTTAAACATATGCTGTGTGGTAATTAGTGCATTTAAGAACTAATTTTGCCCTCCTACATTTACAAAATTATGGTGTATATAACTTGAATTAAATGGTAAGGATTAACTTCTGTGATTGTTTTTGTTTCGATCTTTTGAAATAATGTAAAATAATTTAATTTAAAAAATTAAGCATGCCTGTAAAAAAGCTTGCAACTTATTTTTAGTTTTATGTCTTGTACACTGATCAGGTTTTATTTAAGTGGTTTCAAATGTTGAGCCACAATAATCCGCTTTGAATGAAACAACCAAAACAAAGTGCTTTCTTTAGCTTATTTCCATATTGCAATGGCTGCCTTATTTATTTTGCATCTGTTTTGACATCTGGGGTTGTTACAGGAATCATGTGACACGGGATACCACGGAGAGATGTTTGCTTTGATTGGTAACTCAGTAGGGGCAGTAACTAGGTTATTTAACCCAACAGTGCCATCTGGGTGGATGTTGGTGGCAATGAACCAAACCTCTAGTGTCATTTTATAGACCCCATGTTTTGCTCTGCTCTTGTCTATGGATCATCCTTGGCTTAGAGTGTCTAAAAGGGGGTTAGATTACTGAACTGTGTGACACACATAGAGTTGAATCTAAACACCTTCAGGTGGTGTGGTGTATTCTGTCATGTGCTCATGTCCTATCAAACGTATCTGAACTCATCTCAGGTTCATTCTTCCCCTGATAATTTACCCATAATTTTTGACGTGGGTGGTGTTTCAGGGGAGGACATCTACATTAACATGTATGGAGCCGCCGCGGACGTGAACGTACGGTTGGACAGGAACTCCGTCCTCATGAAGAGGACCTATATCACCATGGGTAGCCAGCGCTGTGTCACCTTGGCTAACAGGAGTGATGTCATCGTCCACTACCAGTGGAAGTGCTTTGGGACTGAAGAGGAGGAGGAGCAGCTGAAGCTGAGGTGAGGATGCAGCAAACCTTCCCTATTAGTGGAATGTAGTAAGTTTCACTAGTTCAGAATATGGAGAAAGGCACCAGAGCCCTAACCAAAAGTCTATGCTCCACCCCCATGCCTTACACCAAGGCTTAGCCTTTAGGATCCTACAGCACGTGATCTTGCAAAAACAGTAAGTGTAACCAGATCTGATCACCGCATTAAAATGATAATTACTGTCCAAAGATATCACCAGTATCGCCAGTTAATTCAGTTTGCTGTAGGTCAGTGTTTGCCAATTTGATCCTCAGGGACCTACAGATGCTCCACGTTTTTGCTCCCTCCCAGCTCCTGGTAGCAAAAACATGGACTGTCTGGCTGGGAAGTAGGAGGGAGCAAAAATGCAGACCGTTTAAGGGTCTCCGAAGACCAGATCGGAAACACTGCTGTAGGTGACCAGGGCACTTTTTTGTTGCACCCTGCATTTATTACCTTTGGGCGGCATGTGGCTCAGTGGGCTAAGCCTGTATGCCTCAGCACGTTTGCAGGTCCATGAGAAAGGCACTTAACCCCCAGCTCCCTGGGCGCCACAACAGGTGGCTGCCCTTTGCGGCCAGCTTACTCTATCAAGAGTGAGTTGGGGGAGGCATAAAGAGAATTTCCCCATGGGTTCCAGTATAATTCACATGCTTCAAAACTCATTCAGTTTTTGTTTTGGAATTGATAAAGTATCAATTATTATTATTATTATTATTATTATTATTATTATTTTTCCCAGGCTTTCTGTTCATTGAATAGTAGCCTTATTAGATTCTTGCATTATTTGGAAGCTGATGTGCCTGGGCATTCACTGGAAGCTCAGGCTAGCTGCACTTACACCTAAGTTGACTTGACAGCTCGTCTCTTTGTAATGTGCTACGTTGCTTTTGACAAAGACATCTGCTATATAAAAATAAAGGTAGAAATGTAAATCCTCAGTTTAAGGTAATCAAACCTAATATACTAGCATGAATACAGTATGTCAACCACAGTAAATGCAATCACTAATTTGTGAGGGCTGTTGCTTCTCTTTCTTTCTCTGGCACCATCCTTGGCCAGACCCTGTTCCGACCTGCTAAGGGAAGAAGAGAAGAAGATGGAGCACTTTCTGACCGAGTGCACCGACGACCCCGCGTTCCGCGATCATCTCTCGCGTCATTCCAGAAGCTTCTTTAAGCAGCAGAGGCAGCTGCGCGAGGAGCGCCTGGTCTTCTCCGGTGACCACATCATCATCAGCCCCACGGTGCGTAGGCTCGCCCTGGACCACTAAACTGGAAAACAGTCCTCTTTTTCCCAAGGCTGGGGGCTCAAAATTATGGGGGGAGCTGGAAAACAGCTCTGTAACAGGGAGCCCTGGAGCCCTACATGTATGACATGTACGATATTTAGTGTAGCAAAGATTCTGCTAGATGTCTGTTGAAGGACTCATTCAGATATTTACAAAGGTGCCAGATCTGCTTGTATCGGTTACATACTTGTCACGGACTCTTACAGCAGAGTGTTAGTGTAGCGGGCAGCGCCGAAGTGTTTGATGCGTTATTCCTCAGACTTTTTGTTCCCTTGTGTCACTGATTTATTTATACAGCAGCTGTCAGGCCAGTGACAATGATAGATTTATATTTATTCAGTTGGACCAGAATGCGTGTGCTGTGCCACTCCTTTTGATTATATACCAACACCCCCCCCCGCCCCCGGTTCCTCGCATGCAGTTAGCCGCACTTTTTCCAAATGTCCATTCCCTCATTCCATTTTCATAAGACTTATTTTTCATTTTCAGGGCCAATATGTTTTGCGTGTACTGATGTGATGAAATTGGAATATGGATTGGAATATTTGGCCATGTGTGATATTACCCGGAAAGATTTATTGCCCTCTGTGTGATGTACTCCTGTGTGTGTGTAAGATGTGCGATGCATATGTGAATGATGTTCTAGCAAACAGCTTTATGTCTATGTGTGGGACATGGGGAGAAGAGCAATTGTGTCCCCCACAGGACCAGGCAGGATTAATTTCTTACCGGCAGCTTGTGATGCCCCATGGAGAGCCAATCAAACTTTAACTGTCATATCTGTGACAGTGTGTAGTACAGGGCAGTCCCAGGTAGCTGTGAAAAACACTGCACTCCACTGGGAACCCGCCATTTTTGCACAGCTTTTGTTTAGACACATTAGGCTGTGCCGTGCAGGTGGGTATGACGGAGTGATGGCACCGTGGGCGGAGTTGGGCCACTTAGGGTTTTGCTATCTTTAATGATGTTGCACCTGCATATTCACTATCCTCCGAAATGAAAGGCACTGCAGCTTCCGCAGCCCACCGTCTCTTGGTCATCAGCATCCGAGGCAAAGCGCTCTCACTACGCTCCAGTGCTGTGATCATAGAACCAGCCAAACGTGGGGCCGTTTGATAGCTTGTGACTTTCAAACGACAGTCTGATCTCTTTTGCCTAGGAGGGGGACATCTGGCCCAACTCGACGGCCGAGTTCACCATAACTTTTAAGCCACAGGAGATCAAGATTTATCAGCAGACTATATACTGCGATGTCACAGGTGAGGAAGCTGGCCGTTTCCGCAAGTACAAGCTTGATACGATCATGACAGCATGCAGAAGTGAGTGGGGTGTCAGACAGCGACATCCTCACATACAAAAAAAGTCCATAAGTCACTGGAATCTGAAACTATGGAGCTCCAGTGTAATGCACATCCTTCAAAACTCATTCAGTTTTTGTTTTGGAATAAAATAAAAATATTGTTTATTCAAGCATATTATGGTAAGCTTCTGTTCCGAAGAGTATTTTGACCGCAATTAGGGGTGTTTAGTGTTTTGATTATGTAGTTCCAGAGTTCCAGCTTCAACCAAAGACTAGATTAAAAAGCTGAGAACTATAGAGCCCTGTCTTCGCCGTGGCCTGCAACTCTAACCCCTCCTACTTCAGCTCACTGAAAACTTAAGAAAAAACAAAAGTGATAATATTGTTCTGCTTTTTAGCAGCACAAATTAAATAAATTCACTATTAAGGGTGGATGGATTTACATTTGGCCACAATTTATATCTGAAGCTCTGATTTTCATGTATTTATATGCTGATATTGGGTACGCCACTGCATCTGAAATGCCCTTGGAGATCAGTGTCTGCACTGGCATGAACACTGGATTTTGAGCCCCAGCAAAGGTCATATTGATGAATTAAAACTGAAAAAAACAAGACAGCCCCTGCGGTGGCAATTCTATAGCAGGTTTATTGGGATCAATACTAGGGTAGATGGCTGTCTATCCAAATGATGCCCTTTGTTAATTATGGGGTAATCACAGATTCCATGTCCAGATGTCAAATCCCTGTTAAATGTTTTGAAGCTGGTCACGTTTTTAATGAAATACAAACTTTGTTGTGTTATTGTGATGAAATAAATGTATTAATCCAGCCAAGAGCAGATCGTTCCTTTTCTCTGGCCTGCCTTCATATATTAATAAATTATGGTTATCAGAGAGGCTTTGAAGCTGAGTCACACTGCTGGTCCAGCCCAGAAGAGCAGCCAGTGTTTCTGTTTGTTTGTTGCATTTGAGTAATGGTGTGCATCTCTTTCTCTGACAAGGTCTGTTGGACTTTAGGTGTAATATAGCTCTCAAGTTTCTGGCTGTAGTTTAGAAAATAGGGACCTATATAAAGGGGGCATGAAACAGCCTGGTGGATTTATGTGTTGCCCATTCTTCATTACCAGGACAAAGCTACTCATTTTTTGTCTTCTGAACCTTCAATTACGAGTGATGATGTCTAACCCTTTTAACACCGGCGAAATCAAACACTAAAACACTGTAGTCTGCGGTAAAGCAGTTCATCTGCCACCCAGCACATTTCTGAAGAAGGGGCAGAAGAAGGTTCCGGATGGAGTCTCTGAAGTTTCTGCTCAGTCTCCTGCAGAGAGTAAATGATCAATGCTGCACCTCTCTCACTCCATTGTTTCATTACTGCTGTCTCACTGCTGCTGGGAGATACAGCACTAGTCTGGGCTTCCGTACTGCCTGCAGAACAGAGTATACTGTGAAATGTGAGTGTTTTACGGGGGTGGGAGGGTGGTTTGTGAGCCCCTGTGTCTGAATTCATAGACATAAATTCATTCACTGAAAGTGTCAGCTTCTCTTGGTCTTCAGATTGGTATACTTGGCTTGGATCTGAATGCTTGTTCGTAAGCGGCTGCGTTTGTAAGCAGGTTATATAGCCGTATCCTTTCACCTGATCCCGTGCAGGTCGAGAAAGTCGCCTACCTCTGCGGATTAAAGGGGAGGGCATCGGGCCCAGTTTAGAGTTCAGCTTCGACCTGCTGGACGTGGGCAACATCTTCATCCACTCAAAGCACAGCTATGAGGTGAGAGGTCAGAGTGCCTATATCACACTGGTGTCCCAAGCCTGTAGCAGCTTTGTGAACTTCCCAGAAAAATCTGCAAGAGTGTGCTTCAACAATGTCTTACACACATCAAAGATGCAGGTGATCAGTGCTTCCTGTTACATAGCATATGACATACATATTACTCTATGACTGAATCCAAAAAACCTATAGAGGGATTGGATGGTGAACAGATTAAGGTGAATGTTTATCGTAGTTGAATGAACAGATCTGTATAATAATCGGGTGGAGAATGAAATGTAAATTAGGCCTATAAAACAGGTCAGGTTCTGGGAATCTGTTACACCTATCATGTGTGTTCTATAAGACAGAACCGCTTAGAGTCCACTGCACTAATTATGTATATTACTGTTCTTTAACGTGTCACACACAAACATAGCATACGGTAATGTACATTTTTGTTTTCTGCAAAAAGTACACAATTTCTGATTAGTATAACTTGGGTGGGATGGGGAGTAGTAGTCAAAAACATGCACTGTGGCTCTGAGCTGAGGGCTGCTGTGGTAGGTCTAGGAGGAGCCCTAGTGTAGCAAATCTTCTCATGGTGCCTAACCTGAGCTGCTCCAGTGAAGTTCCCGCCTGTAATGGACAAATGCATCAGGCCACCAGGTCACCTACCGCTCATCTACCTCTCTGTCTTCCCTCCTCTTGGGCCCCTGTTCTTCTGCAGGTGTTCTTGTCCAACAAGGGCTATATTGACGCCCCATTCCGCCTGGTGCCGCCAAGTTCTGCCCAAGGCCGCTGCTTCTCCTTCAGCCCCAGTGAGGGCACGGTCCCCCCGGACTCCTGCCACGCCATGGTGGTCTCCCTCTCCTCAGGCATCCTCGGGATGTTCAGCGAAGAGATCCTCTTTGCCGTGGAGGGGAACCCCCAACCAATCAGCCTCACATTCAGGTCCTTCATCAGTCTTTCATTCAGCTCATTTCCATACTCAGGACTTGCATTCTGGCTGGATTGATGGTGTTTATGTTTAATTACAAAGACTGGTTTAAAGTTATGATGACTTCACGTATTATTATTGCAGTCAAAATACCCATATTATACAGTACCAGTCAAAAATCTAGACACATACTAAAAATCATTTGTTTTCCAATAAGATGACGACTCTAAGCACACCTCAAGGTTGTGTAAGCAATGTATTATCTAAAGAGATGGAGTGTTGTGACAGATGACCTGGCCCCCACAATGCCCTAACCTAAACCCTAGAGAGCTGGTTTGGGATGAGTTGTATCAAAGAGTAAGAACAAGGTAGCCAACTTGTGCCTTCAGGACTGCTGGAGAAGCATTCCAGGTGGCTACATCTGGAAACCGATTGAAAGAATACCAAGAGTCTGCAATGTTGTCGTTGAAGTAAAGGGGGACTATTTTAGATTTTAGTCTAAAATCTGAGAGAATTCTGAAATGTTACACACTTCTTTGGGTCTTTGCAATATTAGATATGTATAGAAATGCATTAAAAGTATTTGTGTCCTGACTTTTGACTGGTACTGTACATATA
>JAODLD010000021.1:23188952-23204253 GCA_026781065.1 Mormyrops boulengeri | reverse complement strand
TCTTTGCAATATTAGATATGTATAGAAATGCATTAAAAGTATTTGTGTCCTGACTTTTGACTGGTACTGTACATATACAGTGTTTACTCACTTTTCTTTTTCCACACCACACAGCCACGTTTGACCTCTACTGGCTCTGCATTGTATGGATCGAATATAACTGGTCGCTCTTCTGCCTCTTGCAGGGGTCGTGTGATGGGACCTACCTTTCAGTTCAGCGTTCCCGAGCTCAACTTTGGCGATGTGTCCTTCGGTGGGTGCCTGGATTGCTCAGCTTGCTGTCTGTTATTGTGGTTCTGGCAGGCGGATTTTTCTGTATCGTGTTTGATTAATTATGCCTGCCGACTGTAACAGAGCAGTGAAGAAGCAGCTCCTTTGTCACCCTATTCTGGATAAGCAGATGGATTATTATTATTATTATTATTATTAATAATAATAATAATAATAATAATAATAATAATATTATTATTACAGGCTTTTTCTGTTTTTGGTTCTTCTCAGGTTTCCCCTGTACCCTGACCTTCCAGCTTAACAACACCTCCCTGATACCCATGACCTTCAAGCTTCGCATCCTGGGGGATGGCAGTGGCCCCCCAAGCATCAGCAGTATGGACCAGGTCTCTGACCCAAACCGCACCGACTGGGCCGGCCACAGCGACCCGACAGTCCAGCCAGCAGAATTTGCGCTCAGCCCCAGTTCCGGCACCATTCACGCCCAAGGGCTGGTGGACATCCAGGTATCAATTTGGGTACTGCTGCGTTTTATTGAAGCCAAGGACATTTTAATTAAAGCTAAAATTAAAATATGGGGTCTGTGGATTTTGCAGTTTGTTCTAACTAGCATTGACATGACATACATGCATATTATTACATTCATAATTTTTATTTAGTGCTGGATTCTCAAATCTGATTGGTCAAAAGGGTTTTGATTTTTAACTGCACATGTAGTGGCAGCCAGTAATAAATCAATGTATGGCTGTAATCTTCAATTCTGACTGACGTTATTTAACTTTCTGGGCACAGAACAGAATAAAAAATTAACAGAAAATTTTTAATCATTGGCAGAAGAAAGTAGTTCACTGGTAAATGCATTTTCTGCAAGCCAGATGTATTGTAACTGTGGTACATGTGGGTTAATGCACTCCAAGTCATGCATAATACGTTTCTAAATGCACTTCACAGCCATGCATTTAAAAACGCATAATGCACGGCTTGTCATGCATTAACCCTTACATAATACTTACATAATACTTATTATTCTAAATTAAATGTATAATCATATCACTGTGAGTCAATAAGCTTGTGGCTCTTCTCGCATTTTCTATTTGAAAGGTTTTGAATCAGTTTAAGAAAGACTGTGAATTGTGGGCAGTTGTGCCCCCCCCACACACTGCTGGCTTCTTCCACCCCCCCAAGTAGCTCGCGCTGTTTCTGAGCGCTGGCCGACTCTGCCTGTGCCGCAGTTTGTTTGTCACACCGTGGCCATTTCCTGTTACTGGGAGCCTCCCTGGCACTTGTGGTGATGTGTCTTTCAGACTGGTGTCCCCCCCCCCAGTTTTTCACTCAGGTGCCATTCCCATCCCACCCTGGCCCTTTGTTTGTCCGGCATGCTAATAGAATATACATGAGGGCATGGGGGACGTGGGCTCTGCAGAGCCGCTCGATCGGGTGACTGACAGGCAGGCGTGCGATTCCCAGCACGCCTTCAGTGCCCTGACAGCAATCTGTGACGTCCACAAGCGCTGACAAAAGCACCGGAATGTCATATGTCAGGGCCCCTTCCGCATCGATCGAGAGCTCGCCTCCTGTCAGCTTGACCGACGTTGCGCCCATTAAAGCATAGCCACACTACATTCCAGCTTTGAATCAATAGATAACAGTCTCATTTCCTGCACATCTCTGTCATATGATGGTCATGAGGCCCAGTGGAGCTGGTTGCCCCTGGGAATCCCTTGTCATGTGGTGATGCGTTTCCTTCTGCTCAGTGACACATGTCTAACATCAAAGACAACAAGCGCTCAGCTGTCAGCCATCTTGAACCAGACAGACACAACAAAGGCGCATCATGCCGATGATGAAAGCAGAACAGGGGGCATATTCCTATTTCATTTTTAGTGGGACAGGTGTGTTTTTATTAAAAGGCTGCGCTGATCCAGTGATTTGTGTGATCATTGATCTTTGTAGGCAGTCAGTCATGCTCCTTTTCTCTCTTTGAATTCGCAGGTGACTCTGTGCCCTAACTGTGTGCAGATGTGCAACCTGGCCCTGGTGGTAGATGTTCAAGGAGTAGGAGAGGAGGTGATGTCCCTGCCCATCCATGCGAGGTAAGGGGCCCCGAGCGGACCTGGTGAGGACCTAGTAGGCCTGCCCAGTCTCCTTCACATTCCTCTGCCTGTCTGTATGTACGTCCTGACTTCTGCTCTGCTCAGATGTGTGGTGCCCAAGGTGCGCCTGGTCAAGCCCACATTGGAGCTGGAGAGCTGCTTCCTGAACCACCCCTTCACAACGTCCGTGAAGCTCACCAATGACGCCGACCTGCCTGCCTGCTACGGTCTGCTGCCGCAGGTCAGGAGGAGAGCTTCTGGGAACCTGCAGGGAACGGTTCCTCTGGCCAACGCTCGGTGTTCCCTGACTGTCTGTGTCCATGTTCCCCTCTGTAGGAGTACGAGGAGAGGCCCTCTTTTCTGTACTCCAGCCCCCATCCTCGTGGGATAATCCAGCCGCGAGGTGAAGTAGAGATCTCTCTGGTTCTGCGGGCCAAGGCTGTGGGCAGGCTGGTGGTGGCCATGCACATCGCCGTGTTTGGCAGTGAGGAACCCCCACTGGTAGGAGCCAAATAATAACCTCTTTGCATTCTTGGAATGCCCTTATGTTGCATTTCTGCCTGTTAAATAGTGTATTTAGGTTATTTAAAGTTGTTGCGTACAGTCTCAGAAAAAGGGTAAAAATTTGTATCTTTCCTTGTCTGCTAATTGTACCCTGTAGGTAATTGTACTTTTTAAGATCCAGAAATGGACTCTGAGGAACATTTCTGTTCCATTTATGGTACATTAATGCTGTTTGTACCTTTGGGATGTTCCTCAGAGTCTATTTCTATACCTTAAAAGGTACAATTACAAGGGTACAGTGACAAGCAAAAGTACACATTTTTGCCCTTTTTTCTGAGAGTGTAGTTGATGTGTAGGTCCTGTTCTAATACTGTTTACACTTGTACCTGGGACTTCACTGGAAGTTCAGCCTAGCTGAATTTATGCCTAGGTGACTCTAAGACAGCATGAATGTTTGCACATTTTGCCTTCTGTATGTTCTGCCCCTTGCATGCTCTTGGCGTGAACTCTTAGGCATTATAACAGAGAAGCTTTGAGATCTGCCCCTTACGTATCTAATGCCACACCATCCCGCCCCACAGGAGCTGATCCTCTCCTGTGTCGGCGAGGGTCCTGTCGTTCACGTCAGCCCCACAGAGCTAGACTTCGGCAGCATCCCGGTCTTGACCGACATCCCCAGGACAGTGAGGCTCCTGAACCAGTCTCCCATCCCAGCCCCCTTCTTGGCCCAAATGGTGCGTACAGCCAACCCTTGAACATTTCAGGCATGTCTTCACACTGATGGGAAAGCTGACAGAGGAAAGAAGGGGAGAGTCGAAGGTCAGCGAAGGTCTATCTTGGCCCATTAGGTCTTAGCCTGACATCTGGCTTTATTCAGCTTCCTCTAATTGTGTGATTAATGAAGCTTTTTGCTCTGTGGACCTTAGGGTGGATAGTGGCCTTTGTCTGGGAGGCCTGTAATGCTCACCCTGGCAACAGAAGTCAGATACAGTCATTTCTGTCATGCATTTAGATTTTCTGCAATGCTGGAAAACGCAGCATTATGGGGAAACAATTGTTTCAAACAAGGCCTCTGAATTGACTATAAGAAAAGTAGTTTCCTGTATGACAGGAAGAATGAAAGGTTATGAAGTTTTTTCTTTTGCAATAACTGTATATTATTGTTTATAAGATTATTCCAAATGCTCAATTTATGAAATTTAATATAATGAAACTCATGCATGTATGGAAAGAAGCAGCATAATGCTTTTTCATTAGCCTTTCATTAGCCATGGTTAGCATCTTTGCGATGCTAACCATGCCATCTTTGCCATGCTAACCATACCACTTTAACAAGCTCTGGAGACATGCACTCACCTTCCCTTCATCTCTGCAGAATCGGCTCTGCGCTCGCTTATCTCTGTGGCACAAACGATCGCATTCCTTCTCTCTAGTTTCCATTCAAGAGACCTCATTTGCTTTATTTTCATATAAATGTATTTTCTATACTTTGATACATAAGCACAGATCACAGGTGTGATTTGTGGACATACTGGCAGAAACAATCCTGTCCCATTACATCCTGAGTGCCCAGCAGCCGTTTGTATTGTACACACAGCTGAAGTGTGTATTTAGTCCACATTATAAAATATTGTGCTTTGAGAGACCCTGCTGTATGCATCTGTCTTCTAACCACTTATTTTAGTCAGGTTCATGGGGGGTCTGGATCCTATAACACTCTGCATGACGGTAGGGGTGCACCTTGGACAGGATGCCGTAGTAATACCGTATACTTCTGGGCCACTTCTTCATGTGTATGAGTGGATGCGTCTGTGCATTCATACAAATCTCACATCTTCCATGTGGTACAAACTCATCTCTGCAACATTTAGCATGACAACGCAGTTTGTTAAATTGTGTCTTGATATTTTGTAACTGAATGAGGATTATTTTTTTTAACAGAACACTTTGCCATTGTAATTGGTGCAAGTGTGTTCTTTTCTCTTTTTCCCTACTTGTACTTTTTACGTTCCTGTGGGAGTGCTCATCCCTCACTCAGACCATTATTAAGCTGGAGAGCCAACAAATCAAGCGTAATTAGCTTCAGGAAAGTCCAGGACGACCCAAACTGTTGGCAGATTTAATGGTCCCGTTTGATCCGCAGGCGTTAGGCCCCAACTGCCCCCCTTTGAACCAACCAGAACGCAGACTAATGGACCGATTTATGGCTAAGGAACAGATTGCGAAGCCAGGGAGGCAATATCATTGGCAAGTGTTGGAATGGTATGTAAATGAGAAATGTGATGTTACTTTAGAAGGTACTGATGGACAGTGATGAAGGCACCGTAAAACATTTTATAAATGAGTGCTGCTTTATTGTAGAAACATCCTGGGTTTCTGAAACCTATCCTCAGTTTCTGGTCATGATACAGACATCCCAGCTTAGGCATGTTGAATTCAAGCAGCTAGAAGTTTGTCTGCAGGGAGGAGGGGGGGAGAGGGATGCTGGCGTTAAAAGGTGTCAAGCTCCTTGCCGGCAAATTTAACCGCCACTAAATAACAGAATGACACATTTACGAGTCGTGGGTGTCAGGGAGCTGCTGTCAGTCTGTGGGAGACTCCCAGAACGTCCGGGAGAGGTGGGATGTCTGATTATATAAATCGTGTGGTGAAGTGTCTTAAGACAATCACACTACAGCATAGATCAGTGTGTTCATTCATGTGTTGGACGATCTGAGATTTGATCCCTTTCCTGCCTCAGAGATTCCAGGAATTCATAAGGTGGGTCAATTTCAAAACATCACCAGATGCCAATCGATTGCAGCTGCCCTAGGACTGCATAACGACCGCTTAAAAGTCTGGAAAAAAATGTACAGACCTACCTTATAACCAAAGAAAATTAAATGATACGATACACATTGCAAATGAATGTTTTGAACCTGCGAATATATGTTTCAGTTCTAATTAACGCTTTAAAGTCATTAAGATTTCAGAGCTCCATCTTTTTAGAAGTAATTTGGTTTAGAGAAATCAATGAGATTAAAGCTCCTTAATGCAGGTCTGATCTGATTAACTGAAATTAATATGCATGCACTCCATCCTCAGGGCAAAATCCCCCCTACAAGCCTCTTCAGAGTTTCTTTGAATTAATATATTTCATTCCCATTTTGGCTTTTATTTAAAGACTATGAAGTTTATCATTGGCAGTTAAAGTAAAGGGTTCACTAAGCCAGTGATGGAACAGATGGAATAACACATCCACAAATAGAGTCATTTTCAGGTTTTTATCCCTGTTTTCTGGTCTCCATCTTCCATTTTACCTACATATGTTTATAGTACAATCCCAAAACAGTACTCAGAAAGCACTTCAAAATGACTTGGATTTTACATACAGTATGTAGCTGTGAAATTGGATCGCAGATGTTACTTTAAATATTATAGTTTTAAAAGGGTAAGAATGCCACATTCACAATGTTAATGAGTGATTCATAAAGTTCAGAAGCAAGGGAACTAGTTACTTAAAGGACGGTGCAATGTTACAGTCCTGCAGGCAATATGACGTGAATAAGTAACAGTTACTTCTAGAACCTCTTCAGTGAGTTCATTATACGGTGAACGATTGTGATAGAAGATGCCGAGGACCACTGAAGTGTTCATTATGTTTGGAATTGAAGCAGAAAAGCAGCATAATGCAAAATATATTTATGCTTTAAAAACACTTTCATAGACATTATTCATATTTTGAGAATGGGGCTATCCCAATATCTGCATTCGATGCTACTTGGCTTATATATATTTTAGGATATATATATTTTTGTATAAAAAGCACTTAAAGCCTTGGTGTTTGAAGGCAGAGATGAGTCGTACCGATGGCCCTCCTAAAAGAAAATGACTCATTTGAAAAAGTAGCTGTTCTTGTGGTTCAAACTGTTTGGGAAGTTGATCTAAAGAGATTTCTTCAGGTGAGGTGTTTTCTAAGGTGTTTTTATTTCTGTAAGGTGTATTTATGCAAACAGATCCCTGGGTGCGACATGGATCAGTAACGGTGCCCTGTGGTTGTTTACTGATGACTTGCAATTTTGCCGAGAAGTTTCCTGACCTGAGTAGGAGTTGGAGGAAAGGAGACAATCCCAGAGCTGACTCCATTAAACTTGGCAGATATATCGGATGCTAATTCAAGGACTTCCAAGCTGTAAATAGCTCAGGTAAAAACATCTTTCTGTAGGCAGATATTTTCATTCAATCATCCACTACATTAAAAACAAGGTGAATCATTACACTTTTTAATCACCTGAATAATGCCTGCGTTATAAACTCCTTTCGTTTACGAAAACTATACGCGATATAGGCATTCCAAAGCAGCCTCAGCCATTTGGTGATGCTGGACAGGAAGAAAGGTGTCGCACCTGGAGGTTAAGGTGGACCTCAGGGCAAAGATGGATGCTCTTACTGTGAGTGTGTTAAAGTCTCGATTTTATGGATAATTCAAACAGAGTGATGTGATGTTCTACACCAGGAAATAATACAAGGTGGGAAATGAAGTAGCCTTCATTAGAGTATAATTATCCTGGAAGAATGCAAGGAAGGAAAGTGGTGAAAGTGCATTTTTTTGGGGGGGGGGGGGGTGTTGCTCAGGGCAGACTGGTCAGGGAGAGGTGTCTGCTTTGTCCATATACTGTAGTTACCTCGGCTGTGATTTTGTTACCATGGAGATAATAAATATATGCCAAATATTAACTCCTGGATGTGTGCTTTGGGCAACACAATGTCTCAGTGGGTACTTGTGTTCACCCCCGTCAGGTTGAGGGGTCAGATCACACCTTTGCTCTATGAATGTGGCGTTTGCACGTTCTCCTTGTGCTGCATAGGTCTCTCTGCTACCCTTCTGCAGTCCAAAGACATGCAGTTAAGCTAACGGCCTAATCTCTAAATTGACCAATGTGGGTCTGAGCTCTGTAGTGGCCTGCCATCCAGTCCGGCGTGTTCCCTGGCTTTGTGCCCTATTCCCCTTGTGATCCTGCCCCAGAAAAATGTTTGGAAGATGGATGCATGTGTGCTTTTTTAAACACAGGGTCTTTTTTTGGGGTTTTTAACACTTGCAACTGGACCTTTTTAGGAAGGGTTTCTGTCTTTTAAACGGGGCTGCTTATCAGCGGGGTGGTTGTAAGTCTGGAAGGTCAAACGGGGATACTGAGATATAAGCTGCTCTGCAGCAAGCAGAATGAAGGTGAAGATGCCCTCTGGGTGGCAGGTGCGCCGCCGGTCCCAGTGGCGGGTGGAGCCCAGCGAGGGGGCGGTGGCCCCAGAGGGGGAGCTGCAGCTGACGCTCGTGGCTTGCCTGGATGACACCGTGCCCTTCCACGACAAGCTGCACCTGGCCATCGAGCACGGTCAGGCACGCAGCGTCGCCGTCTCCGCCAAGGGCGAGGGCACCACCATCGTCACGGACCGGCCCTTCGCCCCCAGCCTCCACCTTGGCGCCCACTTTAGGTAGCTAGTCTACTTGCATAGGCATATGTGTTTGAATAGCGCACAATTGGCGGGGGGGGGGGTATAGGGACTCTAATGATTCTTACCGATGTAGAATAAAGGGTGAAAGAGGTGGGTGATTTATTGATCTCGATTTATAGACTTAAGAATCCTCATGCTAAAGTCAATCCCTCATACGCAGACACATGCCGATGGACAGCGTTCCTGACAGCGGTATACAGTGAAAACCTCATAAAAATGCCCCCCCATTAGCTGTTTTGTGCAGATGTATATATCTGATAATGTGCCTCATGTAGGCACAGGTGACTCCAGGCTTTTCTCACAGGGGGGTGAGAGAGCCCTACCAGTAATCCATCCAGATAAATAAAATTTGTAAAAAAAATTGTAAATACAAGTACATTCAAAATAAATTATTATTACACATATGATTAACACAAGTCACATTTTCAAATATAGCTTTTCGATATCATTTTATTGAACTTAATATGTTCAAATTGCATCTTCATCTAACCAGAAGGGGATACATTTGCACCCCCCGCACCCCCGCTAAAATACGGGCTCTGAAGGCTACTGCGGGAAGCATTGGTTATGAGCTCCAGTGGGTTAAGTTAAGCCTGTTTGTGTGACATCGAGCCCCTGGAGGTAAGGTTCACTGTTGCTGCTGCAAAGTAGTGTTTATGGATGGCTTATGCATAGAAGACTGGGCATTCATACATTTATCCAGCCGGTTTTATGACGGCTGTGTGTGTTAGAGATGTAAAAGGAAAGCCATGTTGTCATATGTTAGTTGTCATGACGACTCGCCCATCCCCCACTTCCAGCTCAGGCGTGTTAAGGTACTGCTTTAAGCTGACGAACCGAGGCCGCCACTCCCAGCAGCTCTACTGGATGACTGATGGCTTCCCCCCTTTCTGGCGCCGTGCTGCCCCACCTTCCCGCCCCGGGAGCTCGGGGGGCGATAAACGGCTAGATTCCCTGCACGCCCCAGAGTGTGACGGGCCTGTCTTTAGCTTGGATCCCCCACGCCTGGAGCTGGCACCCGGCCAGTCTGCAGACATGGTGCTGACGGGCGCCTCGCACATGCCCAAGGTGAGAGTCGCGCCTCTTACCAGCTGCGCGGTTATATCTGTAACAGCAGCATCAGCTCTCTCAGTCAGGAGACTTTTTATTGCACTGCTGGTAGCAGCTGATGTGGTCATTTCAAAAACAGTATGACCCAGCGACACTGAGCCGCATGAAAACATATCATATTGGGCCCCCAACCTAGACCAATCCAATTATGCTCCTATCGAAAATGTTCTGAGGGCAGAACGAAAAATTATTGGTTATCTCTCTGAACTAATCAGATTGTAGAGGAGGTGAGTTCGAGCACCCAATCAGATGTCTCTAGCTGCTTGGACCCACCTCCTCTACAATTTGATTGGCTATCTTTCTGAACCAATCATTTTTCATTCAGCCCTCAGAACGCTTCACCCAGGAGCCTTCGGAATCATCCTAAGTCCCCCCATTTCCATTCAGTTTATTCATGAGGAATTGAATGTTTAACTTTGATCTCTCACCCCTGGTGGGACCAGTGGAATTTTCCTCACATTCTCTCCACATATGCTGCCTGATATAACGTGCGGCCAAAGACACGCTGGCTTTGTGTGATAACAGGTGTGATGCTGCTGTGACCTTATGGGACTGTAGCGCCTAATTGCTTTCTGTCTCCGTGGCTTGATGCTTATGCCACCAACCTTTTAATCAGTGGTAAATAAGCACTGGAAAATAAGAACATTCGGATTTGAGTTAAGTCACTCCAAGCAGCTGGATTTGCAACACAGATTATTTGTAGCTCTGCATGATGAATAGAAACCAAATTAATTAAAATAATGCTAAAATTGCAAATTTAAGCTAATTTGAGCATTGTTAATGGATATAATTATATATAATCAGTGAGATTCTTATTTTGTGGTTGGGAATGCCAGGTGTAGATTCATGCCGAATACAACATGTAAAGCAGTCTAAGGTGCATTTGTTTAGGTATCAGTGCAGGTTACTGCACAGACCAGTAATGCTCACGTCCTTAATTCTAAAGACCTCAGCCTTGTTAGCGTCGCATTTGCTAGCATTCATTCAGCAGTTAGCACAAAAGCTAGTAAAAAGCAATACATGATGAATCTGTATGAATGCCTGCATTGTGCTGGGCATCTCAAAACCAAATAGCAGAACTACAGTATCAGTATGTATTAACTTCTTCACTATGCGGTTTCTATTCACTACTCCACTAGCTAGTGAATCAAGTGGCCAACTTCCTCAGATATTGCCCTACTTTTCACATTTCTGATTTGGAGATTTTGGAGATACAACAAAAAAAAATTAAAAAGCATGAGCCCTGGATTCTTTTTGCACCTCCTGCTGTATGTATCTGCAGTGTGTATTTGCACATCTGTGAGTTTGCCAGTGAGGACACATATACACTGTATTACACTCACTGTGTTTGTCAGTGTGTTGCTGAGTTCAGGCATGTCTGTATTATTTTGAAACAGGGTTTATTCTCTCAATACTCCCCCAAAAGACAGCACCTCCTGAAAATACACACCCACAAAGTAAAGACTTTTTTGCCACATAATCTGCTTATAACAAAACAGCCAGATTTAGCATGTTTTTGAATTTTGCTTGGTTGGGTTCCAAAGTGCTTGCAGTGAAAGTCAGTGGGATGTCTGGAGAAAGACCGAGGGCCGCTTTGCATGTTTTCACTCTCAGGTTGTCCGGGAGAGGCTGGTGTGTCAGGCAATCGCAGGACAGCAGGGAGGCAAGAGAGTGATCCTGACGGCGGACGTCACGTGCCACTTTGTGTCTCCTGTCCTGGAATTGTCCGCCCAGGAGCTCCGCTTCTCTGTGAAGAAGGTGTTTCCTCGTCATTACCTGCATTTTATGTTCTGGTAAAATAACAAATCTGTCATTTCTGACATTTCAGGTCCAGAAAGTTAAAGTCCAGACCAGGATTTTGTTTTAAATAACCAGTTGAGTATAAAGAGTCACAGTCACAGAGACTCAACTGGTTGGTTGAAACAAAATCTGGATTTTGGCCTGGATTTTTATTTTCTGGACCTGAAATGTCCACCTGGTCCTGTGGTCTCATCACCTTCACTACATGATTCCTGAAATGAGTATGAAGGACTGTTGTGATGCATTGTGCTTTTTTCTGCTAAAATCATTATATGAGTGTTTCTTGCCTGAACGGAGATGCTCGCTGGTCGTCTCTCCCCACTGGTCACGTCCAACTTTATTCACTACAAGGGAGAACCCAAGCGTTACCCTCCGCACGCATCACCAGATCAATGGCCCGACTCCTGTCCTGTTGTGCTGCTACAGTAAAAACTGTCATTTACTCTTTCTTCCTCCCTGCTTCTGTCAAAACCATCTCCGGTGCTGTCCCCAAATATCTTTTTTGAAAGACGCATTTTGCTTTACGTAGAAATCCCCCTCGGGACCACTTTAAGGGTTTCGGAATTCCCTCAGCAGTGTCATCACAGAAACAGGCATCATCCCTGAGCTGCTTGACTTCCTCAGCACACTTTCCGCCCCCCCCCCCCCCAGTCCATACTAGGCTGTTGACACCCTGGATTCATTCATTTTAAACATTACAGCGGAAGCAGAAGCAGATACATTAATTTATTTTCCATGTTCCCCCAGCAGCTGCCTTAGCGGTTGCTTGCTAATTTACTTCCACATCTTTTTTATTTAATGTCAGTCGGTCCCATTTGTCTGTTTTGACAATCCAGCCTAAGCAGCAAATCTTCTTCAGGGATAAAGTAATTAGAGCCGTTAAGGTTCTGCACATGCAGAGTTAAAAAACACAGACAAAGAGAACAGGAGATAAGGGAAGTTCTACTTAGCAACTTAGCAAGCGTAGCATCTGGCGTTTAGCGCCTTCCTCGGTTTTTAATTACGGCAGGGCAGTTAGCCACATATTACAGCCCCTCAGATGCCTCAGTGACTCGGTCCAGATTATGCTCCCTGACACGATCCTGATAGTCTAGTCTCACTGGCAGATGCCTCCCCATCTCCAGTGCCATCTTATTTCACCCTGAACTACTGCAGGTTTTCTGAGGTGTCCCATTTTTGTTCCATCTAATCTTTTCATAAAGTTTTAACCTATAAGCGCTTGCCGTGCTGTCCAGCTATGCCTCAGATAGATTACTGTCTCTGAGCTCATTTCTGGGGTAATGGGAATATTGCGTCCTCTTTGGCTTTGTGGTTTCTATGGAAACCGTTCATTGTACGACAGGACAGCTGCAGTGAGCTGCTGGTTTGGTAGGTGTGTGAAGTGTGTGCGTAATTGACTGAGAAAGATAGTGCCATGACATGCAGTTCTTTCCAGGTCCCAGGAGAATCCCTGGTTCCCCTCTTCCAACCTCTTGTCCTGACCAACGCGTCCTCGCTGAACCTTTCCATGCAGCTGGTTTTGGCCAAACCGTTTGGTCTGTGTGACCACCCAAATGACCCTTCGTTCACTACATCAAAGGTGATCATCCCCCGGACTGGAGTCTATTTCATTTTACCTACATGCAGTAGTACTAAAGAAGCCTGTTATACTCACTACAGTCTGTCGTAACATTCAGTGCTAATTATATTTATCAATATTATAAAATCACTTTTTCACTTTCACATTAATCTTGATTACTAACATATTTCTTGCTGTTAAACCTACCATTGCAGTAATTGTTTACTAATGTCATTCATTCTGTAGAAGCTAAAAAAACAACTGAAGACCAGATTTTCTAAACTTACTCAGTCCATTTTTTTGCTATTGTTAAGATGAGACCTCCTAAAGTCAGGCCTCCTCATATTTTATAGTGTTGGGAATCAAAACTCACTCAATCCTCATGTAATCCAAGAAAGACCTTTTGTTAAATATCCAAAACTCACTAAGCCCATAGAAATGTATCTTGCCGACTGAGTGAGTTTCAGAAAATTGCTCTTCAGTTTCAGATGATAGGTATAGGCTTTTCCCGTATATTATGCTGAGGGCAGTAATCGCCCGGGACGCCTCCTCACTGGCAGCTCCAGGTGCTGGGCGTGGGTCAGCAGGTGACGCTGTGGGTGCGCTTCGACCCATCCTACGGAGGGGACAGGGTGACACGGGTGGCTGAGGAGGACCTTGAGATCCGCCACCTGGAGCACCCCCAGCGGGACAGCGTAGGCCTCCGGGGGGAGGTGCACTTCCCCAACCTGCACTTCTCCAGCACCTGCCTAGATTTCGGCTGCATCCTCAGTCACACGGAGAGCCAGCGGCGCCTCACCCTGACCAACCGCGGCCTGCTGCCCGTGGCCTATCGCTGGCTGTTCCTGGCGGACCAGCAGCACTGCTGCATTAGGTACAGAAACCCCGTTTTGCTGCTTGGAATGATCCGGTGCCCCGGAGGAATTCCTAGCTATCGGAATGATTAGGGGCTAAGTCAAGTTTAGCTGGGACTTGACTTTTTGTTTTTTTTGAAGGAAGATTGGCATCGGGGCTAAAGTATTCGGGGCAATAGCCCCGAGTGATCAAACCTAATGACGTCCATGCGGCGCTCCATCAATTATGAGGCCACAAGCTCCAATAAGGAGCATTTCTATAGGTCTTCTAATATAGCTGCTGTCAGATGAGCGTTTCCATTTATGCATCAGGTGCAAAATATGACATGTACACTGAGGCTGAGCTCTTTAAAACCGAAATCATTCCAGCCATACTTCACGCCAACGCCACGTGCCCTTAATTTACACAAAAACTGGTTGCTTTCCTTTTCGGCTAATATCTTTAACACTTTCCTATTCCTAGCAAAAAAGATATACAGTATTTAACTTATTGTTTTTATCCTACTCAGCAGTAGGAGTGGCTGCTCATTGACAATGCATTCATGCATTTTTAATGGCTGGTTTTAATCCCCGGGGGGCGTGTATGAGGTCACACACTGACTGCCCTCTGCTGCAGAGCTGTGCTGTAATTAAGCACTTGGAGCCGATCGCCAATGTTGACCAATCCAAGTGTCACACCTGAGCGGTCGTTAGAGGAGAAAGCACATCGACTGATCTGTAATCGATGCCAGGATGAAGGCCGCAGCTCGCGGTGGCCTCGTCGCTTTTTAAATCTCTGAACGAGTTTTTCTGTCTAAATCACAAGGGCAGGAATTGCCGTCTAGCTAAAAGCATCTCCACACTTATCACACTGATGCGTGATAAAGTACAGCACAGGCCTACATTTCTTATTTCAAACGCTGCACTCTGCAAAATATCTCATAAAACATGCACACTGTCAAAATAAAGTATAAAATAATGAGTTTTGTTCTATATTTATATTTATCATCCTTGCCAGTTGGTTGCCAAGGAACCTTTTACATAGAAATGTAGCAGCAATATTGGAAAAAGTCATGAAAATCTGGGTGAGAAAAAATTATTTGTTTTTGAAATTGGTATCTAACTATGTTTCTCTATCTGTTTCTCAGTGGGGACACTTAAAAAATAAATGTTTAATTAATTATAGTAGCCTACAGTGGACAGAAGTAAAAATTGTGCTATACTACGAACATGTTAATTCTTGCTGCTGGAGTGCTTCAGTAACAATACCTATGATTTTTCTATGCCTGTTAGTACAGATGTGTAAATTTCTTTCCAAATATTGTGCTAAATGCTGTGCAATGTTCTTTTTCCATTTGTAAATTTCTTTTTGTGCTCCGGGAGCCTGCTTAAATGAACGCGGTTAGAGGCATCGTTGTCCCTGTAGCCATAAGCATGTAAATGGGTCCCCGGCCCTAAATGCCCATCGTCCAGCTGCTTAGCCTCTCAGGGTCCGCTTGTCACAGATCCGCCTCAGCCGCCCGCAGTCAGCCTCGTTAGCCGTGTTAATGAAGCCTTTTCTGAATGAAATACCGATGAGATCAAATGGCTCATTTACTACTTTAAAGGCAACATTGTATCTGCGACTTGACATGGGGGGGGGGGGGGGGGGTTGGGCTTTTATTAGAATTAATATGGTGAAA
>JAODLD010000021.1:23165336-23184992 GCA_026781065.1 Mormyrops boulengeri | reverse complement strand
AAACCCCACGACAACACGGGGAGAACATGCAAACTCCACACACATGGAACCCTAGCAGAGACTTGAACCCAGATCCCAGAGGCGTGAAGGAACCGTGCTAACCACCATGCCGCCTCTATAATGTATTATGTCTTTTTCTAAATATTTATAGCCAGGTTTATAATGCATTATAAATGTGTTTAGAAATGACTAAAAACATGGCCTTAAGTAAAGTGTTACCACACTGTCTCCTTTATTTAGTTTTATTTTAATGCCCTTTCTTACAAGCAGTAATTTGCCACCAGGTTTCTGGTTAATTCAGTCTTTGTGAAGACTCTGATGGATTACGCGACTTAATGACATTTAAATATTTCCATTCCAAAGGCTGAATCAGCAGATTTAGTGGGTGTTGCTATTGCTATATCCGCCCCATCCTGCTGTCTGTTTTTCCCCCCAGTTGTTTGATTGTGTGTTGGAGGCTGAGCTTCTTCTCAGGAACACTGGTAAGGTTGACATTGAGTTCAGTGTCCTGCAGGACCAGGAAGGCATGACTCCCAGTTATTTGCAGCCTGGCCTGCCACTGGTCCTCCCGAACAAGGTGAGGAAGTTACTGGGGCACGGCCTTGTAACTTTTATGTTATATTTATTCATAGGTCTGTTGTTATTTCACTGTATTTTTAACTGACAGAGCTGCTTTTTCCACTTCCTGTGTGTTAAAGGGCTGTGTCAAGGCAAACACGGAGCAAAAGCTGTCCCTGTACTACCTGCCTGGGACACCTGAGGTTTTTCACAAAGCCTTCCAGCTGCAGGTGTCCTACTTCGAACCTGAGACGATCACTCTGAGAGGAGAGGGCATCTTTCCCAGGATCTTCCTTGACCTGCCCAGAAGCCTGAGTAAGCGACTCTCTGAGGCCTTAAAGGACATCTGAAGCTTCCTGTATGTAAATATAGCATAGATTTAGCAGTAGATTTAAATACCTCAGGTACACAGGACAGGTATCACCTACCCAATCTGTGAAAACATTGGGGTTGGTTTTGAGGCAATTTTTAGAACATTAGGACATTAAACTGAGGTCATTACACAGCTCAGGGAACAGACTGGTTGGTTTAAAAAGCAGTTATTTCTGGTGCCATATTTTATTTTGTATGTGAGCATTGAACTCAACTTTCCAAGTGTCTCCTAACAGAATTGTAGCACTTGTGATTTAGAATAGAATGAAGTTTTACAACAACAGTTGCTTCTCCATTCAGTTGAGGAGAAGTACAGCCTGGTCCTGAAACAGGCCAGGAAGTTCCTGGAGAGAGAGAGCCAAGTAGGAGCAGAGATGAGCAGTCCAGCGACTGGAGGTGGTCACCTGTCTGTGGATGTCTGCATCCCAACTGTGAGTGACTCTACGTCCTTTGATACAATGTCTGTACAGTACAGATTGCCATACATATTCCTCCATTTACCATCAGGTTCCTTGTAGATTCCAGCATTGTGTTTTAATAAGCATTAATGCACCTGAGTTGTACAGTCATTGTAGCAGTGGTGTTGATGTGATGGTTCCCTGTATTGTGTTGCACTGCTACACACTATATAGCCACTAAATAACCCGGACACTCTTTGTGATTAGAGGAATTTGCTCATTATGCTACATGCATTGCTAACACAGGTGTAATCAAGTATGATAGATCTGAGTGACATCAACATGCCAGCATCACAGAGTGACAACTTTGCCACCATTCAGTCAAATTTCTGCCCTGCTAGAGCTACCCCAGTCAACTGTAAGTGAAACAGGTGCGAAGTGGAAACACCAAGACAGCTACTCATCTGTGAAGTAGGAGGTGACACGAACTCACAGAAAGAGACCACTAAGTAGAGGGTTACGGTCGCGTGTCCTCAGCTGGAACACTGTCAGTGTCTGGAAGCGACATCTGCACAAGAACAGTACATTGGGAGCTTGGGAGTTCGGGTTGTCTTGTGTGAGCAGCCATACACAAGTGACGGCTGGAATGGACCAAAGCTCGTCACCACTGGAGCAGTGGAAATGCATTCTCTGGAGTGATGAATTGTGCTTCCCTCTCAGGCAGTTCGGCAGATGCTTTCTGCCTGAATGAGTAATGCCAACCATAAAGGTGCAAGAAGATTCATGGTCTGGGGCTGTTTCCCATGGTCTGGGACTCTGGTTCTAGTGAGAGAAGACTTTAATACTACATTCTTCACAAGCCTGTAACCTCAACCCAGCTGAACACCTGCGGGATGAACACTGACTCTGAGCCAGGCCAACATCACTGCTGACCTAATCAGGGCATTTATGCCTGAATGGCAGCAAATCTCATGAATAATATTCCAACAACTAGTGGAAAGCCTTCGCGGAAGAGTAGAGTATGTTATTGCAGCGTTTTCAAGAATCAACTTGATATTAATACCCTTGGTTTCACAATGAGATGCTGGACAGACAGGTGTCCGAATCTTATCTGCCGTATAGTCTATCTACAAACAAAAAAATGGCTTTCCATATCAGTGTCACATTAATCAAATGTACAATGACTATGAAATTCTTCTGCTGATACATCTGAAAAGGCCAGAATAGTTTTCGCACTTTTTTTTTCTACATTCCTACCTGTTCTGTAATGCTATGTAATGTTCCCAATTTGTTCATAGACCATTCATCGGGTTTGTTCATAGACCATTCATCGGGTTTGTTCATAGACCATTCATCGGGTTTGTTCATAGACCATTCATAGGGTTTGTTCATTTACCATTCACAGTATGAAGCTCTGCTGCATATGGAAGTAGAGAGGCTACTGGTGAAAGAGAATGCCAGTGTCGTGGAGAGTAAGGACATGGGCTTCAGGGACACACAGACGTCTAGCAGCAGTTGGCGTAAGACCCTCACCAGGTGAGGCCACAGTCCACCTACTCTATCTGCTCCTGCTCACAGCAGGACCTACCCTTGTCCCATGATATGTGTTTGATGGTTCTGGTCTCTCTTGGCATCCAGGTTCTTGTTGCCTGAATATGTGCTGGACTTTGGCTATGTGATCCATGGTGATGTGCCGACCCACATTGTTAAAGCCACTAACACTGGACTAGTGCCAGTATCCTTCAGTGTTGACCATCATCACGTTGCAGGCTCTGGTACGTCTCTGCATGATTTGAGTCTTGTGGCTCTATTTGACTTTGGTTTGGGTCTTTTTTTACTAAACCCTGGTCCTGTTGTGTTCCAGTAAAAATATACCTTATAGAACTTGGTTTATCTACCTTCTTTGCTCCGCAGGGTTCAGCATGGAGCTGGACAAAGTGAGGAACTTGCCCTACTGTGAGACAGAGACATTTGAGGTGAAGTTTGACCCACGTGGGGCTAATCTAAATCTCGGAGAGGTCACCGCTGTCATTCACATCAAGGTAGTCTCAGGAGCACAAGCTTTGATATTTTAGTAGTTACATCAAGAATCAGACCAAAAAGCATTTGGTATCATTGGCAGGTGTCAGGTGGACCGACCGTGCCAGTGCACCTCTGTGCCGTCGTTACCATGCCTTCGCTCACCATTTCCACGGACACTCTGCAGTTTGGCACCATCCAGTGTGGCCAGTGCAAGGTGGCCACAGTCCAGCTGTTCAACCCTGAGCCAGTGCCCTGTCACTGGAATATATCTGAGAAAGATCCTGCCAAGAAGAAGGTGATAATATAAGAAAATTTCTACATGTTGTCATCTATCTGTCTATCTACAGTGTAATTATTGGCACCCCTTGCAAATATCTGTAAAAAGGGTATTTCGTCAAGAAATAATTATTTTTTACAAAAACACATGTGCCACGATTATTGGCATCCCTGTATTTAATACTTTGTACAACTTCACAGTCACAGAGTACTCAACTGGTTGGTTGAAACAAAATCTTGGTCTGGCTTTTTACTTTCTGGACCTGAACCATCCCTTTGTGTATAACTGACATCCCTGTCAATGAATAGATTGTGTTTGCAGCTGAAATATTAACTAAATGCGTAGAATTGCTCCATCAGTTCTTATTTGAAGCAACGTAAGTTCAGATGGCGTGATATCAGTAGTCTTGTCTTTATCACAAAAAAATTCTTATTTTTCCTTCTGTATAGATCGACAAGCACATCCCACTGTATCTCCGTCAGAAGTCACAGCAGGAGCCAGAGGCCCAGCCGACTGTGTTTGAGATGCTGCCCCCCACAGGAGTTCTGCTGCCGGGAGAGAGGGTCAATGTGCAGGTCAAATTCACCCCGGCGGAAGGAGTAAGGATGCGGCGCATCGGCTGCCCCCTCGCACTCTCTCTGGTGCTGCGTCTCCCTGACCTTCTCTCTCTCAATACTGGGAGATTGTTTCCCCTTTCAGAGGCTCTTCATTTCACTCCCACCATGCAGCGTCACTCTGCTTTTTGAACTTGTCAGTCACCGCATGGTCCCAGGAGATGGTGAATGGAAGCCATGTACGAGCAGAGACTGTGTTTCCCTCGTCCGTCTCTGCATGTTGAGTTCTCCTTCCTCATAAGCATGCATGCAAAAGAGGGGGCAGACTCTCTGGGAGGGGCACCTGGGACTGTAACCCATTTATCCATTCACACATCCATACAGTTACTATACCCACAAGTACCAAATGTTCATTTGTACTAGTGTTCGATTTTAAAGCTTTTAAAGCCTTGCATGGCAGCCTCCGCCACCGGTGTATGAATGTGAGTGTGAATAGGTGAATGTGAGGCAAGTTGTAAAGCGTTTTGGAAAAAAGTGCTATATACTGTAAATGCAGTCCATTTACCATTTACCATTTTTAAACCCAATGAGAAAAGAAACGGGGTGGAGAAGCGTTATCTAAGACAGTCCACCCTTGGATGCTGATAGAAATGTATCTGTAGAGCTGGAGACTTTGTCATTTTAACAATTTATTCCTGGGTACAGTGAGTGGAAAATTATGTTGTTGTTCTAGATTTTGTTATGATTTGTACAGGCTATTCACCTGTTAAAACGTATGCACAGGTAGTGGTCACTCTGTGGCTTGATGCCACTGTCTTTTACGCTGTAGTTTTCTCGTTATTCTCTTTTCCTTTGTGGAGTGGTACAGCCGGTTGTTGCCAGGGGGTAAATACTGTCCTTCTGAATTTCAGCGCTTGTCTTCTTCCTTACAGCGGGCATACAGCCAGCGCCTAGTGATCGCAGTAACCCAGAGCACCCAGCGGGTGCTGCTGCTGGCCCTGGGTGAGGGTGAGGAGCCTGAGCTGCAGTTCTCCTCCCCGCTGCTGGAGCTAGGCCCTACGCTGCCCTTCAGCGAGGGAGAGGAGGCGGAAGTGCTGGTGCGAAACCCCTGCTCCTTCCCAGTCGAATTCTACTCCCTGGAGTTTGACAAGCAGCACTTGGAGGAAGAGAAGGTGTGGTCACGTGTAAACTTTTGTAATTCACAGCATGCTACCATACATAGAAGGCACACATTTACATTTGCATTCCACGTTTTTAGCAGACACTTTTGTCCAAAGTGATGCACACGTGAGGCAAATAGAACATGAATATATGCTGACAAGGAGTCAACTAGGAATAGGTGCAGCTAGGGTGAGCTTCCAATGAATGCCCAGGTAAGCAGGATTAGAGCAGGACCTACACAACAACTTCTAACGAAGCAACTACCTAATAAAATCATGGATCAGAAATGAATATTTAGGGAACACTAGCAGCCTAATGAGGCATTATGATGCAGGAATTCATGGAATAGAGGGATCTTGAGGTGCAAAAGGAATCTGAAGACCGCACTAGCAGACATTATCATTTGATTAACAGGAAGGCAAACATTTCAAATGACCATTAGTGTTGATTAAAATTGCTTTTATGCAGCTAAAGAATATCAGAGAATGAAAGTGTCTTTCCCAAGAAGACCTCATTCTTAGCCACTGTGCAACCTACTCTTGCTCTGCCACAGATCCTGTGTATGATGAAGGCGTACGCATCAGAAAATGTTCTGCTGTTACCCCCCCGTGGCCCTGGGGAGACACTGCCCCTGGAGCTGTTGGACTTTTACAGAGAGCAGACCACTCAGAAGCAGGAGGAGGAAGGTTCGCCTGCAGCTCTCAGAGCCTTTTGGCGACCAAAGCGTTGTCTTTGTGATCTTCCACAAGTGTTTTTGTGAAATTATTTGTAGCCTTTTGTTTGACAAGTGATGGTAAGATATCGGTGTGGCTTTCTGGGTGCCAGAGCCGAAGGCCAGCGTGTCTCAGGAGAGAGAGAGTCCTGAGGCAGCCCTGATGGACGAGAGGAGGGACACAGTGCTGCCAGGGGACCGTGAGTCTGAAGAGGACAGCAAGAGGGTCATGGACGAGTCACTTAATCGAGGTTCTGCTTGGAGGGGTGGGAGGCGCTTTAATGAAGCCCTGGAGCCTCCATTAAAAACGGGCGTCAACTAAAGTTGTTTACTAAAATTATACTCCTGACCCCCCCACCCGGTTTGTTAACTGTTATTATTGCCACTGACCCACCACCCTCACTCCCCTTCAACAGCATTTTTTGTGCGTGTGGTAGACAGGCTGGCAAAGTCTTAAGCTTTGGCCCCAAGGCCAAGGGATATTAGTCAACCCTGAAATGGAGACTTGCACATGCTCACGATCTGTCTTCAGCTTACTTAATATGTAGCGAATGTTTATTCTCTACCACGATGCTGTTTTTCTTAGGACTGCTAAGAGATCAGGGTGGCAGTAAGGAGAGTGTCTGCGTGGGGGATCTGGAACTGAATCCTGTTTCCAGGGCCATCGCCCGCCACATGGGCATCGACCTCTCACCTGCGGCTCAGGCAGCTAGAAACCGCAGGGGCATCGCCATCATCGTGTACGGAGCACCGCTTTCTGGTATCTGTACCCATCCCCTTAAATGCTACATTCTCATTCTCTGTTAATGTCTTTTGTCGTGAGAAACAGGCAGTAAGTGGGATGTAAGACCACCGGAGTCAGGACTTGGCAGGGAAAAGCACCTTTATTGGCAATATTTTCCCATTTCAGGGTTAGTCGGGAGCGAGAGGAAATTAGAGGCTCTGGGGCTGGTGTCAAATTAGCATCTGAGTGAGTAGGGTGAGAGGAAATGGAGAACGCTGATACAGAGAGATTTTGAGAACAAGGGAGGGAACAAATCAATACAAATGCACTCACACAGGTGCACACCATACATTTAAGATTGCCTTCCGCCTAATTAGGCAGACCTCACCTGATTTGTGTCAATTTGATGCTCTAAATCAGTGTTTCCCAATCCAGTCCTCCAGGACCCACAGTCGGTCCATGTTTTTGCTCCCTCTGAGCTCCCTGTCAGACAGTCTATATTTTTGCTCCCAATGTGGACTGTCTGTGGGTCCCTAAGGACTCTCCCAGCTCTCCCACTTCCTACTTAGTACCAAAATACAAACTTAGTATTTATTACTGTATGGAGTTTTAAAAGGAGTTTGGGGTGGGAAGTTGTAAAACGATGTGAGATACGAGATGACCTGCTGCTTACCAGGTAAAACGGAGACGGCAGTGACCCTGGCGAAGTATTATGGGGCGGCGTGCCTGAGCATTGATGCGGTGGTGCAGGAAGCCGTCTCCAGTGGGTGCAGTACCGCCGGGCTCCAGGCGAGGCAGCTGTGCGCTGGGGCTGCCCAGGAACAAGAGGCCGGTAAGTCGTACTGAGCTCCCACAGGCTTACTCGGTGTCCCATCTCGCAGGACCTGCTGCAGTGGGGCCTGTTTGTCAGCTATGTTTGGCTTCATAGACCTAATGTTGTACATAGTGTTATCTTTGTACTGTAGGTGTACCAGCTTTATCATGGTGACTGGTTGAGTTAAAAATAAACAATGGATCTCTGTAACTTAAGGTCTTCATATCTCTAAGCTGTCTGTACAGCATATAAATAAAACTGCACGCATCTGTTAAGTAATGGTCTTCTTACCATTCTGATGCACAGTTCTAGCTCAGCCTGTTGTAGATCCAACAGCACCAGTTGGGGTGGGGGCCACCCTGAGTGAGGAGGCGTTGGCTAAGCACACGACCGAGGACAACAAGGCCACCGGGCACAAGCCAGCCTCCATCTCCATGCACAACAAGACCAGCCCCGCAGTTCCTGCTAGAAATGAGGTGGGGGTTACTGTGTTGTCAATCACTGCCTGGAAGCCAATCAAAGTACCTAGCTGCCAGACTTGTGATAATCCCACAGCTGGAGTTACACCACGGCGCTGTTGAATTGTCAAATCTAATTGGTTGGAAGGGTGTTGATTAGTGATGTTTAAATAAAGCTTTGTGAACCATTTGCTGTATTTTCTGACCCCACTAGATGGTGCTCTCTGTTCATAAAAGGGCTCAGAGCATGCACCAATGCAAAGAGCACCACCTAGTGTCATTAAAAAATAAATCAAATGGTTCATGAAGCTTCATTTGCCCATCACAAGTGTTGATAAACTTACTGTAACTGCACACATAGCGCCAGCCAGGTGAATCAATGCGCAACCTTTCTCCAGACACAGAACACAATTTAAAATTAACAGAAACTATAAAGATGTTGAATTATATGACAGAAGAAAGTAGTTTGACTAATAAATGAGTTTTTCACTTGTAAATATGAAAATAATATATTTAGGTACAAACGTGTGAAATATGTAGTGACCGTAGCATAAGTGGGTTAATTTACTCCAAGCCATGTACATCCAAGCCCTGCATTGTGCATTTTTAAACACACGGCCGCGGAGGCGAAGAACCACCCACTGTTCATTGTGCATTAACCCTTACTCATCCTGCAGGCGGCCCCAGCGCGTGGGGAGCGGAGTGTGGGGGAGGCCGTGTGGGGGGGCAGCGCAGAGCTGGGGGGCTGTGTCCTGCCGGAGGAGCTGCTGGTGGACATTCTCTCGGAGAGGCTACAGGTGAGAGGGGCCCAGGCTCAGTGAATATAACAGCCCACGTTATTACACTTTTGTTTTTCTAGTTTAGTTTTTATTTTTATATTATTCTCAAGTTTCATTTGAAATCCAGTTTCATTTTAGTTTTCAGCATGTTTTATTAGTGTGTTTGGTTTATAATTTAAAGACATATCTATTTAGTTTTAATTTCAATTTCGTTGAAGTAGTTTTATTTCTAGGGATAGACTAAAAGTTGTAGATGTATTTTATGTGTTTTATCTTTAGAAAATCCAACATGAATTCACACTGTACATTATGTACTCAAAACGGGCAAAGCACTCCTGGTGTTATTAATAGTCATCTGAAAGCAATGTACTGGATTTCCTTGCATGGACAAATCATGACTTTAGGTCAATACTTAAAAATGGTAACAGAAAGTATTTGACGTTTGCATTTTTTTTTTTTCCAGTGAGTTTTGAAAGCAATATTTCTAGTTTTGGTTTAATTGTAGTTTTTATTTTCGTGCCTTATTTTTACTCATGTTTTTTTACAGTTTGAGAAATAGTTTTAGTTTTTGTTAACTCTGATAATAGCCGTTGCATGTAACAGCCCAGTGAATGTAACAGCCCAGTGAATGTAACAGCCCAATGCCAGTACATATATAAATCAGTGGTGGTTTGTTTAAGGACGTGCTTTTGTGAGGCCCAATCAGATTCCAACGTTGGTCAGGTGGGCGGCTCCCTGCACTCTCATGATTTGGAGAATTTAAATCAGTCTTTTCAAACAATAATAATAATCGCTGGATGAAATAACTTCACAATATCATCGTTATTTCTGGAAGATGAGGGCTTCCTGTAGCTGCGGACAAACACAGCTCTACTTTTGATACTCTTTCATCTGTCATTTACCCATATTTGATGTAGTTTATCCTTTAGATTAAAGCTCTAATTCTGGCTCATATGTGTGAATTGCAAGAAGGAGTCATGATGTGTCATGTTGTTTGCCTCCGCCATGTGCCTCAGCTGAGCGACTGTCACCGCGGGGTGGTATTTGACGGGTTGGACACGACCTACTGCCACTCAGTGGCCAGCGCCCTGCGGCTCCTCCTCAGGGTCTTCGACAACCGCCGCTTCATCTACGTGGTGAATCTGGTGCACACCTACCAGGACTTCCAGGCCCGGGAGAAGGCACAGAAGGAGGCTGAAGGTAAGCAAGGTGGTGAAGAGAGCCCATCTGGAAGGGTAGAGATACGAGGAGAATGGAGAGGATAGAGAACAAGGCAATGGGAGGCAGTACCCAGAGGAAAGGAAGCGAAATGGTGCGGAGCACCATAAGGAGGTGTAGAAGAACCTGTGTTGTTCATCTCTGTCTTTCTGTTCCTCAGAGAACCAGCAGAGGGAGAACGAGGACCGGGAGAGGCAGCGTTTGCAGGAAATGGATGAAGATGAGTATGACGCCCTACCAGAGGAGGAGAAGGAACGCATTGAGCTCAGGCGTCTGGAGGAAGTGAGAAAACGCAGGTATAGGTAACACTGCTGCTAGGGGACCCTTGTAGGAGTTGAATGTTCACTCGTATGTGACTGGTCATGCGTATTGGGGACACACGTGGCTCAGTGGGCTAAGCCTGCGTGCCTGTAATCACAAGTTCGCCAATTCAAACCCAGCCTCAGCATGTCTGCGGGTCCTTGAGCAAGGCCCTTAACCCCCAGCTCCCTGGGTGCTGCTAAGGGTGGCAGCCCTTCACAGACAGCTAACTCTATAATGAGGGAGGTTTGAAGACAATTTCCCTACGGGAATCAATAAAGTATCGATTATAATTAGCGACCAGTATAAATATCCTTATGTATTATGGGCGGGAAGGTATTCGTATATATTTCTTGTAGTATGTATCATAAACATGTTTATCAGGCAGCGAGAGCGGGCAGCACGAGAGGATGAGCAGCGGAGGTACCTTGAGGAACAGGACAGACTACGGGAAGAGGAGGACTTTAAGAAGAAGAACAAGAAGATGAGGAAAGATCCTCCAAAAGAGGATGCCTCGGGGAAGAAGAGTCAGCTGGGTGCAAAGCAGGTTTATGTCATGAAAATTAAACAATACATGCGGAGTCCTCTGTAGCATGCAGGGGGCATATGTGGGGGCGGGGCCACTGAGGCACTGGGCTCAGCTGAAAGCTGATTGGGCCCCGCAGTGCCCCTCCTCTGTCACTCAATGATTCAAAATATATCATTGGCTAAAGGTAAAGTTGGCTACTCTGTATTTAAAATCCTGGAATCGCCCTTGGCAGCATGGTTGCCTGTAAAACTGCATGTTTAAAAACAGGCCTCTCTTTCACAGTCATCCACTGGTCTGCGCTCTGACTCAAAGCTGGACCAGCCCCTCAAGGAGACAAAAAAGACACCCTCCGTGGATAACATGGAATTCAAAGAATCCCCTACAGAATGCGCCAGAGAGCAGGAGGATGGGGCTAAATGGAGGAAGAATGTGGAGGGGAAGGGAGGCGGGCAGGAGGAGGCTCCGATGCCCAGTGACGATCCGGAGAAAGAGCAGGTGACTGTAGGTCCACACAAACATGGTGCTACTCTGCCAAATGTCCATTCTCCTCATCTTTAGATGCATATCTAGAGGAAATAATATTTGTTAACAGAAAATGTTAGTTTTTAAAATTTAAATTCAGTAACAGCCACAAAAATTGGTTTATCCTTTGACCTGCTACTGGGAGTTAATTGTAAATAGGATATTTGACTTTAAAAGGCTGCACTTCCTTACATCTTCTTGTTTCTTTTCCTTAGTTTAAATGACTGCAGAATCATCAGCCCAGCAAGACTCACATAAATAAAGAAATTCTTCTCTGTTTGCTATTTGTGCTTGTTTTCATATATCCCATCTTGTTCTCCTTTTGAGACACACACACACACACACACACACACACTTGAAAGCAAACCTTGGGGTCCAAGTGTAGGGTTTGCTGTTTATCTGATGCCCTAAACATTTTTTTCTTGGGGGGGGCTGTTAAAACCCTTGCTTAAGGTCCCAACGGACACGTGATTCTTCAGGCTGGATTCAAACCAGCACCTTTCTCTTGCTGGACATAGAGGCCTTGCCTTCTGAGCCACACACAACCTTCCATTTATAGCGTAGCCTCAATCATTGGCCAGGTTTCAGTGGTTTTCATTTTCCAGTGACCGTCCTGCCGTCGTCGTCCCCCCCCCCTCTAGGGCCGGAGCAGCGAGTGCCACAAGCTGCAGTCTTGCTTCAGGCAGTACGAGATGAGCCAGGCCCAGGTGATCCATATCCTGCAGCACTGGGACAGGACCCAGGGTCTGCTCCTCCAGGCCCCCTCCCTTGAAGACCGACGGGAGGAGCCAGCACTCACCTCGCGTGAGGGCCAGGCCTCCTCTGGCAAGAGGGGCAAAAAGGAGCGGGAGCGAGAGAAGGCAGAGAAAGAGCAGAAGAAACAGAAGATGGACGTCCCCGAGCCCAGGCCGCTGCCAGTCTCTCCAGCTGCCGACAAGGCACTGCCACTAGGGGGTGACGGCCTGGAGGGGGGTGACAGGGAGGTTCCCTCAGAGGGGGTGCCCCACCTCATCGTCCCTGTGAGTGGGAGGGGCCAAAGCAGCAGCACGGAGATCCTACAGAACCAAGAGCTCCCCCCACTGGAAGAGGTGCCCTTTCTAACGCAACAGTACAGACACTTTTCATATTTCATATGCCATATGCAAATCGCTCATTTATGACCTCATTTGTTATCTCATTTACCAAGCCGTAGTACACATCCCCAGAGGCTGCTGTGTTCTGTTGTGTTGAAATTTTAATGCAAGTATTAATCATGTTCTTGATGTGCTACACAGCTTTGGATTTTAGTAGAACAGGTAAAATATTTAATGTATTCTAAATAACTGTATCGTGAGAAGTTGTGAGATGTCACCAGTATGTATGTCCATAAGGTCTTGGATGGCCTGGGACTGGGACCCAGAGGTCCCCCTGTCCCTCCTCCAGTCATCTTCTCCATGGTGTCATTCCCCCTGAGGAGCCAAGTTGTCAGCGAGCAGCCGCCCACCTCTACATGCTTCACCTTCATGGTACCATCAGTGGCCGAGGACACGTCAGATGACCGGAGGGAGGTGGAGAAAGATGGGGAAACACTGAGCTCCGTCTCTCTGCTTAAGGTATGGAGAGTCTTGCTGTGAGTGTGGAACCAGCTGAGGGAGAACTAGTGGAACAAATGAGAACTGTAAGGAGTAGAATTGAAATATTAAGATGGCGGCATTGGGCCCACTTCCAGGAGGAGCCTGAGACCCCCCCGAAAGGCAGGGGGAGGAAGACTGATGCGAGCAGGGAGGGCCATAAGGAGAGGCGACGAAGCCCGGCCAAGAAGGGTGCAAAGGCCCCTGACGGCCGCTCCCGCTCCCCCCCCATCACTGCTGGTGCCCCCATGCTGCAAGCAGAGCAGAGCAGCCAGGCAGAGGTGCAGCAAGAGCGAGACCGGAAGTGAGGCTGCCGCTTATAATATAATTAAAAACCCCCTCCCCCCATGACCCTGAGTAGGAGAAGTGGTTACAGAAGATGGATGGATGGATAGAATAATAATACTGCTGACTCTACTAAAGTATGAATGTACCCGAGCAGGGAGATCCCGCCTCTTGCCCGCCCCTTACACACACGCAGCACCGTCTTCCCCCTTTAGCATTCATCTCGCTGTTACATGAGCCCGTGTCTCTCGCAGATTGACCACCTTTCGCTGGGTCATACCTCCTACCGGGACAGTAACGTTGAAGATCAGGTTCTATTCATCCGTGCCGGGCAAGTTCGACCAGGTGCTGAACTTTGAGATGATGGACACCAGGAGGCACTATCAGCTACACTGCAGGGGAATTTGTGGTTTCCCATCCATCAACAAAGACTACAGGTGAGTAATTGAGTGCTGTGTCTCAGCTATGAAGATGAGACTGCGGGCATCTCATCACTGCAGTCATAGTGCACAAGGGCGTATGGTCAGTAATACGGTGCGGTGCGTTACTTGGTGTTGCAGGGTTGTGTTTTCACACTGTAAGAAGGCCCAGCTACCTGGGAGTGATGTGAGCAAGACATACATTGTCCACTCTGGCTCGTACAAGTTCGGCCCCCTGCTTTGTGGGAAGAACAGAGATCGGTAATGTATGCTTGGCCTAGACAAAACACTAGAAAGACTACAGAGCCTTTTTTGGATAATGATATTGGGCAACTACTCTTTTGCTTCATTGTGTGTACAGCAAATGAGCTGTATCTATGAACCATGTGTGTGTGTGTGTGTGTATACTGTATATAACTGAAAGTCAAATCTAAATAGAACCTGGAAATCTTGTCAAAAGTTTGGCCCACAGAATAGGCTTTATTCATTTCTGTCATGGTCATTACCTGCTATCAGCAAAGGACCTATTAAGGTATAGGGACAGAAGTTCAGTTTTGAATGTAACTCACGCCCCTATCAAGATATACTTGTGATTACTACCTGTGGGGCAGGTACAAGGAGAAGAGGTACCCAGAAAACATGGAGACGCTGGTCATGCACAACTGCTCCCCTCTGAAGGCCGAGATCCATTTCTGCTTCCAGCATGACACCAAAGCCACGACCTTCATGCTGGACCCACCCAGCATGACCCTCAACCCCAACGAGAAGCAGGTGCAGCTGCATCATCTCCGAAGCTCTCCGTAGCGTAAACTACAAGTACCGACTCCAACAATATTTTGTTTGCTAATAAATTGACTGCATAGATTTAGGCTCAATGAGAGTAACACTACCACAAATTCAATACAGTGGTGCCTGCGGTTCACGAACACAAATCGTTCCAGGAAAGTGGTCGTGAACCAATTTGTATGTGAACCAAGGCAATTTTTCCCATAAGAAAGCATTCAAATTCGATTAATTCACAAGCCTACCAAATAATAATTTTTGCTAATTAATTTTCTGGTTTTTATAGTAAAAACTTTAAAGAAAAACACGACATAGTGTGGCGATGGGCAGACCGAGGCATCGCAGGAGCAGAGAGAGACATGGAGACTTGCTTGCCGGGGAAATCATGCTCTTTATTAACCCTTGTATTGTTGGTGTTAATGTTAATGGATGCATTTCCCCATTGTCGCGCGTGTGTTTGCCCGTGTCTTGGGTGTACCCGGTCTGATCCTCGCGTGTATTTAGTGTGTGTAAATCTTCCTCCTTGTGTGCATCTTGTAGTTCGGCGTCTTACAACCTTGTGTTCCCGTTGGGTGCCGGTTGTTGTCTATTTACAATTGCACGCGGGGCATGCTGGGTCATTTGGGTCACGAACCAAATTGTTTGTAGACCACAGCGTTCGTGAGCCGCAGCCACCACTGTATTTATATTTTAGTAGTTATTCTTGTGTGGATTGTGATGGACTGAGTTTGCTGGACGGCTGCTCAGAGAGGTTACAGATGGAGCTCTTGGCTGAGATCCCTTTCCCCGGTGCCCTGCTCCAGAGGCTGACAGTGTGGGCATACCCCACCACCCCAGGCCTGCATGAGGACAGCATTGTGTGCTGCGTCAAACAGAACCCTGAGCCCGCTGTCTTTTGTATATCCTGCTGGGGGGTCCAGCCTGAGCTGGACTTGGATCGCAAGCAACTGCAATTTGACAAAGTCCTGCTGAACAGGTCTGATTATGTGCCCCCGCCCCCCCCAGCCCGCCTCCATGCAGCTGGAAAACACTGGTTTTGAGTTAAATGTACACTGACTCCTGCCCACAGGCTGGACAAAATCCAGACCAAGATTTTGTTTCAACCAGCCAGTTGAGTACTCTGTGACTGTGACTCTTTATGGTCAACTGGTCGGTTGAAACAAAATCCTGGTTTGGATTTATACCTTCTGGATCTGAAATGTCCACCTCTGCTGCTGCCATGCTGATACACTTCGTTACATATGTATGTAAATCATGGTATCAGTTTTACTTTGCTTCACAGCTTATTGATTCTTGTCTGCTTTAAGTTATATCTCTTCTGCTTGTCTTTTTCTCCTCATTATTTACCTCTTCTACCTCCACCACCTACTCTTCCTCCACTCTATGTGTAATTCTTGCTCTGCCTTTCACTACCTTAGAAAGGTGACTAAGAGCCTGTGTCTCCATAATAACACCCTTTTGCCCGTGGCCTGGAGCCTCAGCGGTCTGGAGGCCCTGGGGGAGGAATTTACCGTGTCCCTGGACCGGGGCATCATCCAGGCTGAGTCTGAGTACAATCTGCAGGTTCACTTCCGAGCCAGCAGGCCCATCACCCTTAAGAAGTCCATTCGGCTGGAGGTATGGCACGGCTCATTAGGGAATGATACAGGAAACAGAAAACAGGAAGAAAGCAGTCTGACTGTTAAGGACTTACACAATGCTTTAGTCCTTGAATAAAACAGTGAAATGACGAGTGAATTAATGACTAAATCCCTGTATTTTATGATAATCTAAGTGAACACATACAATTTAAGACTTTTCAAATCAAAGATACAAGTGAAATACTAAGAAAATATGGTATTGAGTCTGATTTAGTTGCATATTAATTTTTGTTAGGTACAGATAGAGTAAAGATATTTAGTAATATGGTTCTCTATCCCTTGATGCTGATCTGTATACGTGTATCCCAGGTTCTGGATGCGGATAACATCCTCGGCGTTGTCCATACAGAGAACATCCAGATCCAGGCTGAGGCCTATGACGTCCTGTTAGACATTACATTCCTGAAAGGATCTGGCTCAAATGGCTCCAGTAAGAATGGTTTCTGAAATGAGTGTTTGCCTGTTTATGATAAACGTATCTTTTGCATTCATGTGACCTAAAATAACTTGCTCCGTGTCGTTATACAGTATGACATGCAGACTTTGTATATGACCTTTGACACGGTGGTTTATGACTTTGATTGACCTTTGTCCTGGTGGACACGGTATTTCATCTTAATTGACCTTTAACGTAGCTGACATTGTGTTTGAATCTTAATTAATTTATTTGTGCTTGCTTTACGGAGTCAGACAGCATCCTAGACTTCGGGACAATTAGAGTCTCAGAGGAAGCAAAACTTTCCCTGGCCTTGAAAAACAAAGGAAAATATGAAGTTGCTTTCAAGTGAGTTATATTTGCAAAGCAAATTAGGCAAATGTTCTGTATACTTCTATATATCTCTATATATTTATGGAATAACCTTTTCTGATACATTATAATGAATTGAAATTAAATTGTTAAATGACATATTTGTAACCTATAATTCAGATATATACCTAATTATTCAGTTTTCAGTTTTTCCCATAAATATTCATTCGACTCATTTCTTGTTCTTCTGTCTTCTCTCTGGTTCTCAGTCTCCATCCTTCACCTCATTTTAATCTCCTTCTTTCTACCCGGTTCTAATAGGGTCCTGCTGATGGGTGCTGACCAGCTAAGGCCAGATCCCAACTCCCTGATCACTGTCACCCCTTCCAGCGGCTCACTCCATCCCAATGACCGGCCCAGCACTGTGCAGTTTGTCTTCCAGCACAACAAAGAGGTCTTCATCAGAGAGCAACCAATCATATCCCTCCAGGTCAGATGGCCCCACCTCCAAAACATTCTGGTATCAAACAGACATTCCTGAAGGGTAATGCAATATTTATACGTCTGCCTCCTTCTGTTTTTTGGTTCTCTTTTTGTTCTTCTGGATTTGATCATATTTCATCATTTGACACGTCGCAGCACACATATGTGTTTAGTAGACAAGTTAGTTTAAGTAAAACACGTTGACTCTCCCAGGTGATCGAGCCAAACATGAAGGAGGCGGGTGAGGTCATCGGCATCATGCCTATCAAGGTGTCGGTCCAGTCCCTCTTCAGCAAATACAGCATCTTGCCCTCCGAGACGAACTTCGGCCCGCTGGTATACGGCACTCGCAAGTGCCTCACCTTCACCATAGAGAACAGAGGAACGTTTGAGATGCGTTTCAGTATCTGCAGGATGCCCCACGACCAGTCTGTACCCTCCCAGAGAAAAGGGTATGACCCCTCCCCCTCCCCCCCAGGGCTGCCCATGGCCGCCCATGGCCAAAGCCGCCCTGGTGAAATCATATCCTTAGGATGTGGCGGGCCTCCAGTCCGAAATATATATGCTGATTATTACCAGGACTTGGAGGAAACCATGAATTAATCTTCCAAATCTATGGAAACTGTGAACAATTCAGTTTTATCACTCTGTGTTCCTGTGCAGCTGTGGCAGAGAGACACAGATTGTTCTGCAAGATGAAGGCTGCCGGTCCTTCTCCTAGAAGAGCTTTTATTCGTTTCGTATCAGAATTCTGGCTAATTTGCAGCCATATGTGCTGTCTTTTCCTGCATCACTGTCTCCGTTGCAGTGGTCACACAGGCAGGCCTGGTCTTCTTGCTCTGTCTGTTTGTATTGTGCCTATTTATATTGGCCTTTTTCTGTTGCTGGAATGTCTTTGTTGCCTGGCAGTCAAATGGACGTTGGCTGTTGTTTAACCAGCTTACTGGGCCATTTCGTGGTGCTTCATGGTGGTAGAGATCTCTCAGTAAATACTTTAACTTGTTATGCTTTGAATACTCACAGTAGCTGGTCTCACCTCCTTGGGACAATTGGGCCTGTGTTGTATGTGAATAATCCTATTGGCAGTTAAGATTTTCTTCTTGATAAACAGTGAGCTGAATACCTTAGCATATTTAATGAGAGAGAGGGTCTCACATATCGCTGCTTCATTAGCACACAAATAATGAGATCATTTACTTATCATTTATAGTCTGCACACACTTATACAGGCACTGCACACTTAAGCAATAACATACGAGAAGGAGTGCAGTAGTACTCCAATATATCACGGCCATGATTCGGTCGTAGGTAATCACAGCCATGATATACAGTAATGGAGTACTCCTCTAGTATGTTATTGCACTCCTTCTAGTATATTATTGCTTTTATACAACAGTTCATGGAGTAGCATTTATAAGATAACAGTAACAAGATACAGCATATTTTGTTTATTTATTTAAACATTTACGGGCCTCCGCAAACAAAAATACTTCCCATAACATCAGCCAAAGTCTATCGCGTCCAAACCTTCCAGTGTAGTTTCATCTAATATTACCAGCGTCAGCAGTGAAACAGCTCCTAACCGATTAGCAGAATAACGTTGCATGATAAATTAGAACCATCCTGCAGGTCTAATAAATAAATTATTGTGCCGCTTGAATGTGTGTGTCTCTCTGTGTGTAATATTATTACAATATTTTATATGGAGAATTCTAGCATTATAGGTATTATTACTAATAATAGGTCATAATAATGTATAATAATATGGGACAGGATATTATTATAATTGATATTATTACCTCCATTAGGATTATATTGTATTATTCTGTGTAATGGAGGATATACCACCACTAGGAGGCTCAAAGTCACATGACCTGCACAATAGCGTAGGATATGACGTTAGTGCCACTTTGAGAACTAACTTTAATAATCCAGCCTACTGAGTTCTCTTTAGAAGCGTCATGTCCGGGCTAGGAGTGGAGTTTCCGGGCCCCACAGTGGAGATCCTCCTGGCGGAGGTCTGCAGCTAGATGCTCTTGGGCCAGCACCGGCTCCTTGTTGGTGGAAATGAGGCTTATAGAGCGCCTCTTGTCCAATCACATTTCTTGGTTCTCTTGTATAATCTCAATTACAATTGATTTTTTTTTTTGGCTTAGGCACTTCTTGGCTAATCTCCATGGCAACCAATTTTTTTCTACAGCACTAATGGGTGTTTAAAATTAAAAATTCTTGGACGAAGTCTAATTAGGTATTTAAATAGATAGCTCAAAAGCCTAAATTTGATATATTT